>JASPKZ010003875.1:1260000-1600000 GCA_030220185.1 Diploptera punctata
TTATTTGAAATAGTTGAAAATCGCTGTACTATGAACATGATATATGGAAAGCTGCGGCGGGAGTGAAAGGTAATGGGAGGTTAAAAACGAGGGGAGGGAGGATACTAGTTTACAACCAAAATGAATTGATGTCATTAGCACAACAATTTGGTATGGAGATTGTCTTTTCAACAGTCAGTTGTTTTTGTCACGAGTTTGAAAGGTTAAATGTTTAAAACACTAGAATTCAATGTGTTGATTTCTAGTTATATTTTGTGGATGATGAACTCTGTAATGAATTTTGATGGTTTATATTGAGATTCAAATTATCATCTTTATTTATAATAAATAACGTTGCACACAGATATAAAAAATGGAAATGTAATATAAATAATCACGAAATTATTAATATTTCATCATCATGAACATGGTTGGCTTGGGATAATAATCTCTTTAGGGCACATATTTCCTCTGAAGTTTCCGCCAAGCTTGTCTACAAGGCCATGTCTTCGCCTATTTCTTTCACCCACAGTCTTTACATCCTGAGTTTTCCATCTTCTCATATAAGTTTAGGTCTTCCTTTGGGTCTTTTCCATTCCACAGTTGCTGTAAGCGTTTTATATAAAATCAAATGATGCCTAGATCTTATCACATGACCTGCCCATTTCAGTTTCTCTATTTTAATATTGTGACAATGTTCACATCTTTGTATAGATCATAATTATAGTTCATAGTTACAAAAAAATCCTGAGGGAAGACGAGGCAGAGGAAGACCTAAAACCTCCTGGAGTCAGGGAATATATTTATACATCTACAGCCAGGAGATTGGATGGACCGACAAAATTGACTATTGGGAATCGGACGATGTCAAAGACATTAATCAACCGATGACCTATCTATTTATCTAGTTATAAAATCTAATACGCCATTCTCCATCAATGTTTATTAGACCGTAATATGACTTAAAATTTATTGGTGTCTATTATGGTCTTCTTCCCCTGGGAAGGTAACGTAGAATCTGTTTAGATATTCTACAATGCGACATCCTATTTACAGGCTGAACCTAATTTTGTCTATAATTTTGTAACAGAGTCGGCTATAGGCGTGTTAATTAAGCTTTTCTGTTAGTCTAAAATGTACATGCTGAAGCCATTTTTATCTATAATTTTGCACACATTGGTTGTAGGTGCACAGCTTCTCCGCATTAACCTAAAATCTGTATCCAGACGTTCATCTAAAAAAAAATAATTTCAGCAGAAACCGTCTTTCATCTTGAATACCTGTAGTCCTGGCTTCTCTGCCATAACAGAGTGTGGGTCTTACTAAAGTTTTGTAGGCCATTAATCTGGTAGGATTTTGCACCTTATTAAATAAGGTTAATTTTGTCTTGGAAACTTGGTTGTGTGTGTGTATATATATATATATATATATATATATGTGTGTGTGTGTGTGTGTGTGTGTGTGTTGTGTGTGTGTTTAATAAGAGAATTCTCCCCAATACAGAGATTTGTCTGCAGTGAAACATACTAAAATATAAAATAGGTTACAATATTGATATTTAAAATACACAAAATTAGATGTTACTTTTTTTAACTCTACACTCTTTATGATGTTACGCCATTTGTCTTTATCTTGTACATCATCCTCCACTACACCAAATCTTTCCATTGACATATGCACATTCTGCATCCAGGTAGTAGCAGGTCCTTCTCTTCCTCCTCGCTTCTTAATTTTCTTTTCTTATAATCCTGGATATTCTTCCTTCTCCCATTCTATGTGCAAGTTCGTTTTCTTTCAATTGTGAAGATACTTTCTTCTTCCGTTTCCATAAGGCGTCGTATTTCTGTGTTTATTTTATCTTTTCTGGATATTCTGGTGATCGTCTCTAGAAGCCCATTTCCAGTGCATTCAGTTTATTAACATGTTTTCTATTTAACGTCCATACATCTGCTCCATACAAGACTGCACTCTGTAGTATGGTTTTTGAATATTTTCTTTTCTGTGCCATTTATTAAATTCCTACTTCATAAAACTGAGTTCAGCATTCCAATTACTTTCTTCCCTTTAGTTACCTTTCGATTAATATTCATGTTCGATGTACCCTCTATTTGCAACATTGAGCCCAGGTATCGAAAATTTTGGATTTTTAAATTTGTTTTCCATCAATGTATAACTAATCAAAATAATTGGTTAAATATTGTTTTGTCATAGTTAATCTTTAGGCCCCAATTTTGATATTACATTGATAATGAATCGCTGAGTTGAAAAGGGAAGAAACCCCAAGTACCCTACTTTTGAGAAAACTTTAAAAAACTACATAACTTCTTATAGCTTAATGTTGAGTGATTCCGGGTTCTGTGGCCGTGGTCCATAGTTGGTGTTGATACCAGACGTTTCGCCCTCAACTGCGGAGGGCCCTCCGCAGTTGAGGGCGAAACGTCTGGTATCAACACCAACTATGGACCACGGCCACAGAACCCGGAATCACTCAACATTATGATTACCGGCCGTGAAAGCCTGCATTCTTATAGCTTATTCTGACAAAATTTTGACCAATTACAATATCGTTCTTCTGCTTACAGGGAATTCATATATAACTAGAATTCATAATTTCTGTATTACATCTGTGTTTTATCGCTCTTCGAAGGCAATGGAGTTCCTTCCTTTTTAAAATCATCGAAAAATTAATTTAACATTATTACATAAATACACTTTATTAGTAATTGTAAGGCAAGAAAACTACATTCAAAACTTCAAATAAATCAATAAACACATTTTTAGGTATTACTTGCTTTCCTTTGCCATCTTTTGGAAAATGTTCTTTAACAATATGTGATGTTAAATGAACGATACTTTATCACTTTTGCATAAAAAAGCAGAGGATCGATATTGTAATTTGCCAAAAATTTTGTCAGAGTAAGCTATAAGATAGTACGTAGTTTATTTAAGGTTTTCTTAAAAGTAGGGTATTTGGAGTTTCTTCTCTTTTCAACTCAGCGATTCAATTGTAATTCCATTGATAATATCCATCCATAGTAATTCTTCCCGAAGGCAGGTCCTTCACTGCAACCATAGCATTTTCATGCTATGCTTGCAGCTTTACTAGTTAATTGTAGATGTTGCTTTCCACACCGATGAAGGATGATGGTGATGATGGCCATATGATTTCGGGGGCCGTTTGGGCCTTAAAGTCTTCCTGACATTTGTCTTACAGGTGAGGAAAAAACCCGATAAAAACCTCACCCAGAATAACTGCCCCGACCGGGGATCGAACCCGGGCCCGCTGCGTGACAAGGCAGCACGCTACCTCAAGACCACAGCGGTGGACATTGATAAAATATAAGGGAACTGAATTTTGCTAGTTCTCTCTTCTGGATACTTCTTATTATTTGAATGGAATTTTTACGTTTTGGTTGTAATTTGGATATTAGTTGGGATGAGTTAGGGCTGAAGGCAGTGAAAACAAGACAGGTTGGTATCTAGATGAATATGGAGCTCCTCCGCTGGAGGCTGGAGAGAGCAGGGGCCCGAGGGGGGCAGATGTTGTTGGACCTCTTGTGTTATTTGTGTATCTCGCCACGGTGACAAGCTGTTCAGAGAAACATAATTTACATAAATCCTCCGAGCGATCTTCATCCACATCCAAGCCAACACTATTCGATTTCTATCATGACTTTATTTCTTCATTATAAAATCATAGTCATTTCAATCAGTCTTATGATGTATCTAGAAATTTATTTTTGTAACAAAATCAATCACATGTAAAATGCCAATTGACTGATGTATTTTATAAATAGAAACTAATCTCAACTCTCACTATTGAACATTATTCAAGGTAGCCCTTTAATAGATTCAAATAGCCCTTTTACAGTTATAGGTATTATAAAAACGGATTTTTTGTTTGTTGCTTTTTTAGGATTGTTTATTCATTAAAAACACCAGTGTATTAGCTTAAACTATTAACATTGTGAATGTAAGTGAAAACTATTATAGTTAAAACAATTATTTGGCTTTCCGTAGGTTCAATGTCGCATTCACTTAGGCTGTCTATTGGTCTCATTACAAGGCCAACCGAATTCAATTAATGTCTCCAACATTACCACTCACATACGCCTAGGAGTTCCTAATTTTTTTTTCTAAAGGGTTTCAGAATAGGAAAAAAAATTAAATCATTTCTACTGTAGAGATAGGTCTTCATGAATTTTCTGTCTCAATATCATAGACTTATTTATCCCGACAATAGTAGGACAACGGTATAAATTATGGAATCTCTCGTTGTTAAGCTTCCTCCAGTCTCCATTCTTATTCCATAGGGAGAAAAAAAAATATTAGCCTCAGAATCCTATTTACGAATACTTTGAGCTTGTGTTATTTTCTTGATGTAAATAACCAGTTTCAAATCTTTAGAGCACCACAAGTAATATATTGTTTTATATATTTTAATCAAACCATAATTCAGAGCATTTTACCATATGGTGCTGAAGTCTGGCAAATTCCTACCAGAGAAATGAAAATAATTTTAAGTACAGAAATGGATGTTTCAAGATGATCAGCTGGAAAATCTAGAATGGATAAAATACGAAGTAAAGAAATAAGGGAAATTATGGGTGTACAAGAGGAGCCGGACATCATAGACATTATAGAAAAGAAAAAAATGCAGTGGTATGGCCATGTCAAAAGAATGCCAGAGCAAAGATTGCCTACAATTGTTATGGAATGGATCCCATTGGAAAGAAGGAAGTGAGGAAGACCGAAGAAAACTTGGATAGAAGGTGTACAAACAGCTATGAATATCAGAGGATTGGAGGAAGGTCAATGGATGGACAGAGAGGAATGGCGTTTGGTTTCCGGAAGGTGGCGGCAGCTGTCATAATACCGGATGATGATGATATATTTTAATCTGTCCACCGCTGTGGTGTGGAGGTAGCGTGCTGCCTTGTCACGCAGTGGGCCCGTTTCCATCCCCGGTCGCGACAAGTTTCCTGGGTCAGGTTTTTTTCGGGGTTTTTCCTCACCTCTAAGACAAATGTCACGAAACTTTAAATCCCAAATAGTCCCAAACACCATTTGGTCATCACAGTCATCCATATCATGTTTATCCTGTTTAGTATCTTAAATATTCGCGTTGTCTCGGAGGTGATTTTAATATTGTGCCGATTACTTTATCCAGAGAGCCGCGCCTTGTATGATCAAAAGTTCAAAATCCTCCCCCGATAGGTTCGAGTCCTTGTAAGGCCCAAGTGGGATGTGTCATATAAATGAGTATCTGATGATAGCTGGGCAGTAACCAACTACATTCTCCTGTGGATAGGACTGATACCGAAAGGCCTACATTATTTCATTCATTTTAACAATTAAGGAGACTGAAATAAGTTACAATTTTATATTATAATTATTTTAGGCTAAACTTTACAAACCGTGGCCCAATTTTTCTAATTCCTACATAAAGTCCGGTCAAATTTTATTCTTAGGGTTTCATTTTCAAATTATTTCTCACCATTTACAATTTTTTTTTTACATTATTTAAATACATTTTGTCACGATATTGAAGTACATATTGATTTTAACGAATATTTGTGTTCCAGTGCAACCAACATAGTCTGTACTAATTATCTTAATCATCATAGTACATTCACGAATTTAGGCCATTTGTTGACCTGTTTCGGCCTCAAGAGAAACACCATCCAGAATTCTTTTGAGTGGATGTCCTGGTCTTCTTCTTCCTGCAGGTTGATATCTTAACATTTGTTTGGGTATCCTGTCATCTTCCATTCGATGAACATGTTGCATCCATCTTGACTTATAATCAGAAATTTTGTTTTCTAAAGGTTCCATGTGTAATTCTTGTAAGATGTCTTCATTTTTTTGTGATCTGGTAGTGTGTATCCTGCAGTCCTCCGAAGGTATCTCATTTCAGCAGATCTAAGTCTCTCTATATCCTTCTGTTTCGATGTCCATACTTCGCTACCAAACAAAAGAGTTGGAAGAGCCAGTGTTTTATACACTTTTAGTCTTGAATGTTTTTGGACTAACTGTGGCTTGAAGATAGAATTTATTAACCCTAAAATTCATAAAAATTTAGATATTTTTGCATTTACATCCTTTTCTTCTTCATATGAGATACTGCATCCTAGATATGTAAAATTATTCACCTGCTCAAAAATTTTATTGTCAAGTACAATTTTACTTCTGACAGGAGCTACCTTGAAATACCATAATTTTCGTTTTCTCTGTAGATATCTTCAATCCATATTCTTTTGTAATTTTGTTAAGCTCATACAGACCTTTCTGCAGATTATCTTCTGAATTTGCAATTTTTATTTGGTCATCTGCAAACAATAGGGTGTTTAATATTGTATTTTCTGATATTCTTATTCCAAATTTATATTTTTTGTTCCAGCAACATATTATTTCGTTGATATAAATCGCAAAGAGTGTTGGGGATAGGGGGCAGCCTTGTCTCACACCACGATTTATAATTTCTTCTTCAGAGAATCTGTTATTTTATTTAATCTTTATGGTGTTGTCTTTGTAAATATTTTGTATGTTCTGCAGAAGTAAATTTGGTATATTTCTGTCTTCCTATATATTGAAGAGTTTTGATCTCTTTACTGTGTCGAATGCAGGTCTCTGTACTAATTAAATTACACAAAATAAAAACAGCGTGCATTGTTTCACAGGTTAGAGTACTTAAATTGCGTTAGGCTAGCTTTTAGGTTGATCTTTCACAGGTTAGGTTACTTAAATTGCGTTAGGTTAGGTTTTAGGTTCATTGGTGACGCGAGTTCAAATATCGTGTACATGTTGGCTACATCCCGTTATTCCATAGTGTAAACAGCTTCGCGTCTTGTTGGCGTGCGCATGGTGTACGATTGGAACTTACAAAAAGTTTTCGCGTCACATGTTGTAAAGTATTTTCTAATTTTCTTCTTCTTCTTCTTAAACATAATTTGTAGGATTTTCATCTTGTTTATTTCCAAAATCGCTCCTCGGAGGAAGACGTATTGGATGTGCATGCACTGTCTCCACCTCTTGGCTGGTCTTTCTCCCGTCCATTGGTCTATCTTCTTTAGCTCTTTTTGCAAGTCGGTTGTCTTCATTTCTTTCTATATGACCCTTCCAATATTTCCGTCTATCTATAATACATTTGGTTATGTCTTGAATATGATATTTGTCCCTAATTTCTGTGTTGTATATTTTATCAAATAATGTTTTCCCCTGAATAGTTCTTAAGATTTTTATTTCGCATGTGCTTATTATTTGTTTAGTTTTTGTTGTATCAGCCCTAGTTTCTGCTCCATATACGATAAACTGGTCGAATTATCGTTTTGTATATGCGGGTTTTGCTTTCTTTTAGCGTATGTTTGTTGAGCCAATTAAATCTTTCATCTTATCTGATATTTGTGCTGCTTTATCAGCTCGTTTCTTTACTTCTTTTATTAAATTTTAGTGTTTGTTATTAATACACCTAAATAATTAAATTCTGATACTTGTTCTATATTTTTTCTTTCTAATTTTATGTTATCTAAATACACTTATAAGGGAGATGTTAAACTAACAAGAGAACTGCCAACTATTGCATGCAGAAGCCTACCTTGTAATTTATCTCAAAGAAGCGTTGTGGTGTACCAAGGCCGTTTTAAAAACTGCCACTTTTAACTACGAGGCACTAAAACCCAACGCCAAATCTATGATTTAAACTACAGGGAAGTAATACAACTCCGGACTTGGTGGAATGGATAATCCTCAAAATCTGCTTTCCGCGCCCGCCCGTCTCATTACACTCCGCTCTATTCAAGCAGTGAATCCATCTGCTTCGCATAGTAGGTTGCTATTGCTGGATTCTGGCTTCGAGTTCTGTACCTTGCAGTTAAAATCGGTAGATGATCTTTTGGACACGGCCTTGGTACATTTGAGAGAAATTTCAAGGTACATTTCGTCATGCATTGATTGACAGTACCCTTTACAAGACAAAGAAAAAGAAGGTCATCGGTAAGTTCAAATAACAAAATTATTACTTGAGATTTCCGTCGTTCTCAACATTAAAATCTATTAAAATTGTGTAGAACTACTTTTTCCATCTTCGGTAGCTGGATTGTTTCTAGTCAATGGTCTATAAAATGTACTAAAATTAGCAAAGTGTTTCGTAACAGAATCAATTAGTCTAAATTTGTCTTGTTATCATGTTTTATTTCTTTGTAGGTGGTGTAGGGCGCGCGCAGGAAACAAATACTTAAAAGAATAGAGAGGCAGCTATTAGATCCATTATTTCTTGCATTACTTAGATACATTGTAGTTAGATGGGAAGGCGGTATCATTTTAATACCTGAAATTTCTAGGTTTTTTTATTCTCGAAAATCTTTTAATGGAATTGTAAATAGGAGTTATATTTATCCTTTTTGCTACTAGGTGTGGTGTTCCATTAGAGAATCATAATGCTAGGATAATGGTTAAGTAGTAGCTTATAATCAGTATCGTGGCTTTAGAAGAACAACATACAATTTAAAACAGGCAACTGGTACATGTGGATTTGTTGGGATGAGAGAGTGCTTGCTGTAGACTCGCTGTATTACCCACGGGGATAACACCATAACATAGTTCCATTCGTTACTTATTTGTACTTGATAATATTCACGCACATCGCAATTTTTTAAAAATAACTTAGTTAATTTAAGTAGTTTTCACAATTTATAACGTCCACTAATTTATTATTATTATTATTATTATTATTATTATTATTATTATTAGTATCATTATCATCATCATTATTTCCGCCGCTGTGGTCTTGGGGTAACGTGGCTGCTTCGTACGCAGCGGGCCCGGGTTCGATTCCCGGTCGCGACAAGTTTCCTGGGCGGTGTTCTTTTTTTTAGGTGTTTCCTCACCCGTAAGACAAAATATCAGGAATATTTAAGGTCCAAACGGTCCCACAATATCATGTGGGCTTCAAAATCATCATTATCATATGGGCATAGATAATAATAATTATCTCAGTTGAAATTTTTAGACATTGTGACATGTCAGGAGATGTTTATAATATTATTTCATAGTCGGTATCAAGTCAACGTTTAGTGAAAATACTTTTTATTCACAAAATATATTATTTCTTGATTATAAGTTATATATAAATAATATACTCTATATATATATATATATATATATATATATATCCACAGCTGTAGTCTCGAGGTAACGTGCTGCCATATCACGTAGCCGGCCCGGGTTCGATCCTCGGTCGGGGCAGTTTTTCTGGGTGAGGTTTTTATCAGGGGTTTTCCTCAGCTGTAAGACAAATGTCAGGAACACTTTAAGGCCCAAACGGTCCCCGAAATCATATGGCCATCATCATCATCCTTCACCGGTGTAGAAAGCAACGGGAAGCTACCACACCTACAATTCCCTAGTAAAGCTGCAAGCATAGCATGAAAATGCTATCCTGTCCTCGGGCAGAATTACTATGGATGGATATATATATATTATTCTTAAGGGCCCTAGTGTACAGATAATACGCTGCAAACCGGAAGGTCAATGGTCCCAATGGGGGTCTGGCATAAGTCGCGGACTCATTTAAACACACAAATTCCTTCCGCCACGAACAAGGAAAATATACCATCGAAACAAAATTCCACATTTAACTAAAATCCTAAATTAGGAAATTCATTCAAGGGATTTTTTATGCCATTATAAAATAAACGTAATGAATTTTAAAAATAATACCCCTCCGCTAATTGTGATCGAACCCGGGCTATCCAGCCCGTAATCAGCTCATTATCTGTTATTAAACGGAATAATGATATAGATTACTAAAATATGAATTAAATATCTGTCTATACCGTTACTTCGACCGCGTTGAATTAATTGTTATGTTGCTTGCCTCTGTTCCTTAGGGCTGCGGATTCAAACCTGGTTGGGGTCAATGGGTTTTTTAGGATGGAAAAATTCAAGGAGCAAGTCCTCCGGAAGTGATTTTAAGCCGTGGGTCCCGAGTAAAAAAAAGAATGTCATGTTCGTAGAAGAACCTTAAGATTGAATGAAGATGACTGTAAGTAAAATGTACCGACCTTCATCATCCTAGCAATATCTTACTTTCCTACTAGATGTCTCATTGACCGCATACCATTCATGGCACATGTAAGGAAATACGTTTAACTAAATTAACTTGATATAAATGAATCGCCTTTGTTAAATTAAAAAATGTAATAAATTTTGGAACGTTGAAACAGAAGGATATACAGAGACTTAGATCTGCTGAAATGAGATACCTTCGAAGGACTGCAGGATACACACTACTAGATCACAAAAAAATAAAGACTCTTAGAAGAATTACACATGGAACCTTTAGAAAACAAAATTTCAGATTATAAGTCAAGATGGATGCAACATGTTCATCGAATGGAAGATCACAGAATACCCAAACAAATGTTACGATATCAACCTGCAGGAAGAAGAAGAAGACCAAGACGTCCACTAAAAAGACTTTTGGATGGTGTTTCTCTTGAGGCCGAAACAGGTCAACAAATGACCTAAATTCGTGAATGTACTATGATGATGATGAATAAATTATTGTTGTATTGTTGCTTAGATCAGTTGATATGTACTATAATAACACAATTCATAATTTGTTAACATGTCTGAAGAAGGTACAAGTATACCGAAACAGCTGTAATTGAATTATAATCTTAATAAATATGAAAATCAAATAAAACTGCTAGTTTTATTTTTATTTAATTAGTAAATTAATGTTGACTTTTAACTCCTAACAAAGGAGAGGCTAAGGACCAATATTGTGCTGTTACGTCGTTGTACATAGACTCTACCTATACATATCTACGTTGACAAGAGTGCTCCCTTGGGGAAATGATTTCATCATCATCATCAACAACAAGGATTAATCCCAATGGCCTGTTCCGATCTCATTATAGGTCTAATTGGTCCTTCCATCTTTTCAATGGTCTTCCCAACATTCTTCTCCCTTTTGGTTTTATAATTATACATTCTTCTTGGTATGCACTGTTCATTCATTCGTAATACGTGCTGAAGATAAGCATTTTGATAATATTTTATTCTTTCACAGAGATTAAATATATTAAGTTCTGTTCTTATATCTTCGTTTTTCTTTTTTATCGGTTGCTATTGCTCTCAACATCTTCATTTCAGCAGCTTCTATTTGTTTACTCTCTGCCTTTGTTAATGTCCAGGTTTCACATCCATAGATAAGAGGATGGAACTGCCAATACTTAGTAAAACTTCAGAATAGTTTCTTTTCTCGTCTTATTCAATAAAGTGCGTTTAATTCTGCCACGTAGATAATTGAATAGTTGTATTTTAGTGTGTTTATCTAAATTTCTGTCATTGCCTAAATGACATCCCAAATAATTAAAATTCTGAACTTGGTCTATAATCACATTATCATTATTTTTGTTCTTATTATTTAACAAAGCTAACTTAGTTTTACACTTATTTCCTTATATATATATCAGCTAGTGACAAGTGGTCAGCTCATCGCCTCAAAGAGACAAGATAAATAAAATTCTAATATTTAATTTCTGAACGAAATATTGATAAAGGTCCATGTATTATTTTTATAATGTATCGCGGATGATGGTAATTATGCACGCAGTTTGAAGTTAAAGAGCGGAGCGGAAGGATGGAATTTGCAGTGGGAAATGTATTTGATCCCTTCTCTCTCCCTCGACAGTATAAATCGGCTTGCCTGAAGGAATCGGGTTTTACGCACGTCGGTAGCTCGGAATCTTTTATATACACAGTAGTTGTGCTACCGATGTACCAACACACAACTATTAACAAGAAGTGAGTTGTAGTAAATGAATTACACCCTCTGACACAATCATATCCAGTTGTCATCACTTTACCTACCTCTGGGTTCTTCAACTTCCCATCTGTGTGGACATTATTTCGTTATTTATAATAACACTCAAGCTAATAATGCATTTATAATCAGACTCTATGGCGCGACAGGCCTAGAAGGCCCTTGGCCTACCACCCGGCTGCTGGCCTCGCCTCCATACGTGTCAATCCCAGAGGTACACAATCATCAACCCAGTGTAGGGGTGACAAGTGGTCAGCATGTCGGGTCTGCCACCCGTTATAGCTGGTTTTCTCAACCTGGAGCCGCTACTTATTGTAAATACCCAAATTCCTCACGAAGCTAGGTGGGCACCCGTCCCGTACTAGCTGAAATTCCACGAGAAAATTTCTTCCCTCATGGAGACTGGAACCAGCGCAAGTCCCATAGCTCTACCCCTAGATATTTTCATCAACCACTCGGCTATGGCGCGTCTTATAATCTAGGAGATTGCATATTTCTGTTGTGTTTTCATGTGTTATGTATTTTCTGCAGTTGTTCGCTGGTATTAAATGTAATGATGCTATGAAAAAATGATTATAACGGATTTTAATTAATCATTGTTTAATGACAGTAAAAAAAACAAGAAAGCCCCAGTCAGGTTTGTCATCGTTGTACCAAATATTTAATTTAATTTTTTTTTGTGCAAACATTTTATCGAAATAGCAAAATCAATTCCGTAGTATGACAGCTCTGAAGACCGACTGAAGTCTTTGCTTTCAGTAGCTAGAAGAAAGCAATACAGGGAATTATGTGATTAGCGTGACGCAATTCCTCAATTTTAGTTTAAGTTTTATTACTCGAATTTTCTATACTTCCCATATCAAATAGATTCTCAGTTCTCAAGAATCTGAGTGAATTCTGTTTCAAACCCCTATATCGTAATAAAAAAATCTATAAGATTGTCGGGAATCGAACATGGTCAACTATGCTAACGTTACATCGCGGAGACAACCATCGCTCATCTTACAGAATAGGATTATCGAATCACTTCATCCTCAATTTTGACTTTAAACATTCATTCTTTTGCAGTGACATTATCCCTAATCCCTTATAGGTTACTTCCTTTAATCAAATCGTGACGCGATTCAAATATATTTTTAAGTCTATCTGCAGGTCTAAAACCTTATGAGAAGATCGAAAATTACTTTTACACTTTTCTATGCATTTTGAAGAAAATATTTCAGGGTATGCAGCATAATCTCGTCAAAATTATTAGCTGTTGTGTAACTAGCTTATTTGTTTAGACCAATAATTTAATTGTTTGCCATAATAACGTTGTCGGAATGTTTATTTTTTATAATTTTTTTGGATTCTTTCTTTTTGGTTTTATATATATTCATTAATATTTCTTCCCTTTGAACACAGGCAATTTGTTTTAATTTACATTTTTCATAACATGACCAAATTAATTAAATCTATTAATTAAATACAAATAAAACTGTCAAATTAATTAATTATTATCATTTAATTAATTTTCTTTATTTTATTATTGGAGTTACACTGAAACAATCCAAATCCTCAGATATTTACTATAATTGGTATGTTTTAACATCTCCAAATTTTTATAAGTTATGTTTTCTATTTTTGAAATACGTTTGTGAACATAACATCATTTAATTCTTCTTTATTGGTCTCCTGGGCTGAATGGCCGTGGTTCGGGTTTACAGAAACCCGACGTTTCGTCTACTGCAGCGGTAGACATCCTCAGGAGATTCTGCGTGCTCTTTGTAAGCTCCTCAACTGTCGGCTGCAGACTGGCTGGACGTTGGAAACGGTCTCACCTGGCTCTCGTTGATGTCGTTCTCTAGGGCTTATTTGCTTACAATTTTAAAAACGATAAATAAAAAAATAGTAATTATTAGTAGCTAATAATTTTATTACAATTGTTCAAAATAATTACTATTCTGCAAATGTGTCTTAGCGAAGTATTACTAATTATTTTGCTTAATATTCTATTCAAATATTAATTTCTTTAAAATCAGCGTCACAGTTTAAAAAAAATGATTCTAGATATTAGAGATCAAAGTCATATCACTTGATAATACAGTATTTTAAAACATTATTTAAATGATGATGCATATGTTATGAAAACATTTGAATACTATTAATAATGACGTAAAAATTCATAATCAAAATTTACTTGTGAATTATTGATTTGATTGTATAAGAAATTTAATATGAAGATAAAATATAGCGTTGGAACGGAAATGTAAGGTTTAAAAAATAACGTTTCCTACATTTTAATCGTTCAAATGAGTGTCACTAAGAAGAGAATTAATTTTCTGTGTGCAGTTCACCAGCCGAATAAAAATGTGGCCTTTAAAAAGGGGATTGAGTACTCCAGGTCTAGATTTTCAGCAGTGGTTTGCAGGCTTATCAATCCCCACCCCAACTCCCTCCCTCCCTAGTAGTATGGCTGATGAAGTCGTTTGCATCGTAATTGGTTTTTAATGATGTGCTCAAAACTGGAGCGATATCATTAAATCCCCTGATATGTATGTACATAGTGCTTTTAATATCCCCTTCGCTAGTTCGCTAGCATAAAATATATTATGAGTTTACTCAAGCCGAAAAATAATTTTCTGGCTTCCGAATTACGTTAAAGCATGTTCTTAGAGATTGCCTTTTCACCATAAATGTGATTTCTTATCATTTTAAGAAAGGGCAAACTTGATTAAGTGGTAAAAAAACGTAAGTTAGGTCTTTGTAGTTAATGTTACTATATTGGCTGCAGCTAGTTTCGCTTGAATTACCTTCACATAATAATGTAATGTGATAATATTTATATGTGGATAAGATTATCGTTATAGGGTATGAGCGTTTAAAGCTATATATATATATATATATAAACACTTAAACCATCTTCAAAGCTGCAAGTTTTAATGACTCACTAGGTTTGTAATTGCTGTTTGTATATCTTATCACTAAGACTGAACGTCAATTAGTTCCACATTGTGATGTGACCAATAGAGTGCCTGTTTTCCGCTTCGGCGGCCAGGGCAGTTTTCCGGCGAAGAGGGATTTTGTGTGTCCATTTTGGGTCTAAGGTGGCATGCCATGAACTCGTGTTTATGTAAAAAAGAGGGCGAGAAAAAAAAATGTATAAGGTAAACGCGGGCGAATAGAATAAAGTATTAATTATGAAAAAAAATATATAAACATCTTTAATTAAGAAAAAAAAACTTAATACGTATTTCAAAGTAGGCCTTATAAATATTCTACATTATAATATCTGTATTATTTGGACTACATGTTTTCACAGTTCCTGGGATTTTTTTAATTTTGTGTATGAGTGTAAGTAATCCTATTTACCCGCAGTTTGGTGGCTGAATCGGATCTGAAGGGGAATTGAATATTATTTATAAATAAACACATATAAACACGAAATAGTGTAAATAAGTGTGATATATTTAAAAAATCATAAATCAACTTAAAAATTAAATTTTTTACATACATCTTCCATACGTGAACTTTTTTTCCCCCTCTTTGCTCTTTGACATTGGATCTTTCCCAATTTGAATTCATTTTCGGACAGAATAAGTCAAAAAAGATAACTGACATGTATCTATATCCAGTTTATTCATTAGGCATCACTATTGTCACTGTTTTCAGAATTGGAAGCATTATCGCCATATCAACATTTAACTTCTTGATTTTGGGATTGCTTGAATTGTAAAATATAGGCTTTTACAGTCGGTGTCTTGATTCTGCTTAGTTAGTCTTCCGGACTAAAAACAAAACTGGATCACGGAAATTGAGTTCGGGAGACCAACATATTGCTTTTTTTTTTTTTTCTCCGTCTTTACTGCTGTTTCCTATCATATTTTTGTTTTGCAAAACTACCTTTCTTTCTAGTTCCGATATATTTTCAGTCCACGTGGGAAGAGTCTTCCATATACATTTTCCCATCTACAACAATAAAACATGTCTAATAGTCCTAGTCATTTTTAAGCTGCATCTGATTCGTCCGTCTTTCGCCAATCCGAATCATCCGCGCGAACCGGAAAACATATATTTGTATGTTGTAATAGTTACAGAATTAAACAACAGAGATAATAGATTCTCAGAATAAGCAATTATTCAAAATATTTCTCGTTTTAATATATTTAACAGGCATAGAATAACATTTCAATAAAATTCATCTTAAGAAATACAAATTCCATAAAAATTTACAATATCCGTACCTATATCTCCTGTTAAACAGTTGATTCTGGACACAAATTCAACACAGCTTCAATAAAATTGATTCAATCCTATTCGCCTGCAGTTACCTTTATATATATATATATATATATATGTGTGTGTGTGTGTGTGTGTGTGTGTGCGCGTGCGCGCGCGCGCGCGCGCGTGTGTGTATGTGGAAAAAGAGTATTAATATATGGCAGTGAAGCATGTACCTTTTCCAAGACCAATATGTCAAGACTGAGTTCATTTGAAAATAAGATATTAAGAAAAATATATGGTCCTACATGCGATAGAGAGAATGGCGGTAAGATGTAATTCTAGTACAATCCTGTCCCGCTGAAAGTCCGGATGACGTGGGACACGTAAGAGTACCTATAAAGGAGAGGTTAAACTAAATGAAAAATAATTATTCATCATCATTGTTATTGTCCACCGCTGTGGTCTCGAGGTAGCGTGCTGCCTTGTCACACAGCGGGCCCGGGTTCGATCCCCGGTCGGGGCAGTTTTTCTGGGTGAGGTTTTTATCGGGGTTTTTCCTCGCCTATAAGACAAAGGTCAGGAAAACTTTAAGGCCCAAACGGTCCCCGAAATCATATGGCCATCATCCTTATCATTATCATCCTTACCATTAGCATTATCATCATCATCCTTCACCCGTGTGGAAAGCAACGGGAAGCTACCACACCTACACAATTCCCTAGTAAAGCTGCAAGCATAGCATGAAAGTGCTATGATTGCAGTGAAGGACCTGCTTCCTGGGCAGAATTACTATGGATGGATCATTGTTATTAATATTATTGTATTAATTATATTCGTATAATGTTTAATAACTTGTATTGTTATTGCCTAAAGTTAACTTTGACTGAAAGCTTAGATTCGAATAATAATTTTGTTATAATACTGTATGAGGCAGTTCCCAGAATTCATTTCGACAATTAATAGTGCAACATCCACTAAGGTGCCCTCTTATTACTTTATGTGAAATAGTAGACTAATTTTTTTTCAAACACTATAATTTCATTATTACACTATCCCGAAATAACCAGATTAAAATATTAATGCATTTGTTTTATGGAAAGACATTTTGTAATATCAAGAATGGAATAAGGAATCTCATGATTCTAAGTAAAACTGGTTTTGCAAAATCGTACACTATTAGGCCTAATTATTTGAGACGATTAAAACATGGTATCGATGAGTGTTAATAAGGATATTGCTTGGTTGGGATTTAAGTGTCCATGATGTTGCATGCGTTATACTCCATGGCGCGACATGCCTAGAAGGCCCTTGGCATACCAGCCGGCAGCTGACCTCATATCCACTTGTAATTTACAGAGGTGGATGATCATCTAGCCAGTGTAGGGCTAACGTGTGGTCACCATGTAGAGTCATCTAGCCGTTATAGCTGGTTTTCTGAACTGGAGCTGCTATTCATAGTAGCAAGTCCGGAAGCTCTGCACCAAGGCATCATGCCTTAAACCACTCGGCAACGAAGCGGGACATTGTATGTGTTACACAGCAGGTCATCATAACGTCACTGAAAATTTCTTCTTATTATTCTTCGTTCTGTTTTAGGTGCATGGCCTTTTCCATCCAGAATTAAGAGTCCCTCTATCTTTTTTTTTTTTTTTTTTTTTGTCTTCCAGATGTCCTTCTCCCATCCTCTGGTAACTTGTTGCTATGCATACATTTCTATCTGGTGCCCTGCGGGATATATGTTGATTCCATTCATATCTTCTTCTTTCCACACATTCACCTGTTGTCTGAATATTCAGCTGCCTTCTTATTTCTTCATTTCTAATTTGACCATTTCTTGATTAGACAAAAAAATAAGAAGGACAAGGTGAAAGAGAAAGCAGAAGTTAATGTTAATTGGAATATATTTCAAAATAATATATTACAAGTATAAATGCCAGGAAAACTTTAAGGCCCAAACGGTCCCCGAAATCATAGCTTCCACATCTACAATTCCCTAGTAAAGCTGCAAGCATAGCATGAAAATGCTATGATTGCAGTGAAGGACCTGCCTTCGGGCAGAATTACTATGGATGGATGGATATTACAAGTTGCTTTTCAAGCATTAGACACTAGACAGGAAAATAGAACATTGGTGACTATATTCCACAAATTATATCGGAATAAGTAAGATAAACAGAAATGGAACGAGAGAGAGAGAGAGGAGAGAGAGAGAGAGAGAGAGAGAGAGAGAGAGAGAGAGAGAGAGAGAGAGAGAGCGAGAGCGAGAGAGAGAGAGGAGTATATATCATTAGCTTTAATTGACTGTATAAAACTATGGAAATTGCGTAGATTTAGCTACACTAAGTAGGTGGGATTTGTTTCGTACAAGTTGGAATGGAAGAGAGTCCCGACTTCATAGCTCCCTCTGGCGACTGGAACAAAACTTGTTTATTTCCTGATGTTCTGACCTTTTGGTAAGTGAGTCTGGCATCACGATGCCGCATGGAAGTTTCGCCCGAGGAACCGAAACAACCAATAAATAAAATAGCCTGGCGGTGGATCGTGAGTATACTTTGGCTGGGAACTCAAGATATTCATGGGAAATTATATCCCCTTGCTTATTTTATACGTCCCAACATTCAAGCTATAAACTAGGATTATGGACTAAGGCAATTGTTGTCAAAAATTATTGCTACGGTTTACAAGTGGGAAATATATCCAATGGTAAAATAAACAGTATTAATCATGGGAGTTGAATGTAATCTTACAAGTGTTTTTACTGTTAACGATATCCCGTTTTACTGACATTCAAGTAAAATTATATATATATATATATATATATATATATATATATATATATATATATACATCATCCACCGCTGTGCTCTCGGGGTAGCGTGCTGCCTTGTCACGCAGCGGGCCCGGGTTCGATCCCCGGTCAGGGCAGTTTTTCTGGGTGAGGTTTTTATCGGGGTTTTTCCTCACCTGTAAGACAAATGTCAGGAAAACTTTAAGACCCAAACGGCCCCCGAAATCATATGGCCATCGCAATCATCATCATTCATATTCATCTTGGGACTCTCCTGGCGCACCATTATCATCATCACCCATCATATCATCAGGACAACGTAATCCCGCCTTCCAGGCGCCCCAACCTCAGAAGTGGGTTACAAGTACGCCATGCCAGGAGAGAAACCAGGAATGTCAAGAGACAAACCTGGGGCATTTGGGAAAAAAAAAATATATATATAAGTTATATAAATGTTATGGCGGTTCCCACAATATTGTACGGATGTGAAACTTGGGCTCCAGTGAAAAGACAGAAGGATAGAATACAGACGGCAGAGATGCGGTTCCTAAGACAAGTAAAAGGATGTACAAGACTTGATAGAATAAGAAATGAGGATATAAGAGAAGAATTGAAAGTACAGCCTTATTGGATAAAGTCACGAATTACAGACAGAAATGGATTGATCACATGGATGGAATGAGTAAGGAGAGATATCCATTGTTAGCAAGAAATTATCAAGCAAGAGGAAGGCGTGATGTTGGAAGACCTAGAAGACGTTGGGCTGATGCATTATGAAGTCGGAACGGGCAATTGCCTAATCCCTGGAGTGATGATGATGATGATGATGATGATGATAAGTTATATATATATTATCCGGCATAGTTAAGGCCTTACGGTCTTATTTACTACTCAACCAGGTTAAAAAATACTTACTGGCACTATCGAACCCGTAGGTTCATGGCCGCGCGGACATAAGCTCTCCATGCATCCCTCTCCTGATCTAATGCTTTCCAATCATTCCCTGTATAATCTACTTCCCTCAAATCATAGTTAATGTTATTCTCCTACCTCATTCTTGGTCTACCAACTGGGCATTTTCTCTCTAGCTTTCCTACAAGAAGCTTCCGTGCACGTCTTTCATTCCCCATACGTGCAACATGTCCTGCCCATCGCAGTTACGAGACTTAACTGTTCTTATTATATCTGGCTTCCTATAAAGACCATGTAGTTCATTGTTATGTAGTCTTCTCCATTCACCTATACCAGGTTAAAAAATACAAACATATTCTTACATCTAAATTACAATAAACATCAATTTACATGGTACGTCTACAATATAATTATTATTTACAAAATATTTTATATGTTCTTCATCTTTTCTTCTTTCTGTTCGGATGCCATTCATATAGTTGCTTCGGCCATCGCTCATCTTCCATTCTTAAAACATGTCCTAACCACTTTAATTCATCTCCTCAGTTCTTTCAATTATGCTTTCTTCTGCTTCCATTATGTTTCTAATTTCCTTATTTGTGACATGTTCTAATTTTACACTTTCTGGCACTTCGTAAATAATCCATTTCTAGAGCTATTAGTGTATTCTTGTAGTACTTATTGGTTGTCCATACCTCACTTCCGTACATTACAACAGATTCCACCAATGTTTTACCAATATATTTTTTTGTGTCTTTCCAAATATGCTTATCCCACCATATGGAATTTAACGATGATATTAATAATAATAATAATAATAATAATAATAATAATAATAATAATAATAATAATAATAATACAGTAAAAGCTCCTTATTCGCGGTTTCTTTATTCGGTTTCGTTATTCGCGGGTTAAAAAATTACGACACAGTTCCTGTATTCGCGGCTAAAATTTTCTTTATTCGCGGATTCAGTCGGTATATTAGGATTTTATTAACCATCAGCAGTTTTTTTTCTGCAGGCAGGTGCCAAGGCGGCTTTTACAAATAATGATTAAAACCAAATGGACAAATAAATATCAAAACAAAACAAACCTTATTGTCATTAACCCTGAAGTTCATTGTTAAAAGCTATTATCGTATTTCACGTACCTATATTTACTTTGATAAATGCCTCCATCGCCACCTTCGGTATATTATTGTTTCAACTTGTGATTCGTTGCAATAATTTTGATTGAATAACACGTGTCTCTTGTGCTTTGTTCCCAATTTATAATGTCGCGTAAAAGGAAAGAAAAATTAGTACCGGAGAGAAAAAAAAAGTGTTGCCGCTGAAAGTAAAAATAAAAATTCTTGACCGTGTATACGCGTTGGCGAGTCATTTGCGTCTATATCACGCTGTTTCAGTGTTAATGAATCAAGAAATCTTTATAAATCTTTATAAAGCGGCAAAAGAGAAAAAAAAATTCGTTAAGTCCTTGCCTAAACATGACAGTAATAATTAACAGAAATTGTTCAAAATCTCTAATTAATTGATTTTATTTTGATAATTTTTATTTTATTCTGTATCCTTGGAACGTATCCCCTTACAGATTACCATTCCATTTCGCGGTTTCTGTATTCGCGGCATATTTGTGGAACATATCCCCCGCGAATAAGGAGATTTTACTGTAATAATAATAATAATAATAATAATAATAATAATAATAATAATAATAATAATAATAATAATAATAATAATAATAATAATTAATAGTAATAACCTAATGCATACTATATGATGGAATTAATCCAGTATTTACGGTACATTGCATATAAAGCTCATTCTATCCCTAGAGATAAAATTACGATCATTATGCTGGAAATTCATGCAAGACAATAATAACCACGGACTGTGTCAGTAACGAGGCGCGAGCTCGGCGTTTCGTACGCAGCCATATAGCCGGAAGGGTTTAAATAACTCAAAATAAAATATCGAGAATTTTTTTCATTGAACAAGATAATTTAGTTGAAATGAATGGGGGTAGGGTATGAGCAAGTGACATGTATATCACACGGTATGGCTTTTCTGTGCAGTTCACGCAACATTTGGTCTGGGAAGGTCGCTTAGAGAGGTCAGCCACAACCCGAGGCAAGGCACAGACTAAACCGGCTGCCATGCATGCGAGAGAGCACGCGCCTAGCCTCCGGGCTACTCTGCCCCCTCGGGCATTTCCCCTCACATGATTCAATTCCACTGGGAGGCACAGATTTTTACTTGTCCAAATAGTGTAAATACTGTACCACTAGGAATAGCTTTGATAATCTGTAACCAACTTCGAGGGAGTGGGGGTTTGAACGTTTGAAAATTGCATCTGTTTGTGCTCTTTTTAAGTTCATCTCTGGGGCTCTTCAGGGGGGTGTTCTGAAGAGGTGTTTGATTATTTGTTCGTGCTTTATCCCCTACAAATGGATGGAATTCATATTGAGATGGTAACGTAAAACATTTCATTTTCTAATTTAATTTTGCGTTCAACAATGGCCTTCAAGGGCGCTCATCCAGTTCGGTCAAAGATAATATTAGAAAATAAACCAATAGAACAAGTAGTAACATATAACTTCCTAGGTTGCGAATATCATACACAGCAGAAACAGATATAAATAACAAAATAAATAAGTTAATTATATAACAGGAACACTAAAAAGAATTTTGAAAAATAAAGCCAGGAAAGACTCTATAATGAAATTGTACAAGACAATGGCAGTGCCTATTATTACTTATGGATTCGAAACATGGACAGTGACAACACAATCTGCCAGAATACAAGCTGCTGAAATGAGATTCCTCAGAGCAATAGTAGGATATCAAAGAACAGACAAAAAACATAACACAGAAATAAGACAACTAAAAATAGAGGAATTAAACTCAACCATAGAGAAATACAGAACAAACTGGAAAGAACACTTGGTAAGGATGACTGAGAATAGAATACCAAAAGCAGCATACAACTATTCACCACGAGGAAGAAGAAGTTTGGGAAGGCCAAGGAAAAGATGGAAAGAGGAGCAATTTGAAGCCGGAACAGGCTAGTAAATAAGCCTAAACCGTGAAGAAGAAGAAGAAGAAGAATAAGAATTTTGCGTTGCATTATATGAATGCGAAACATGATGACTTATTTTAAGATAGGAAAAGATTACAAGTATTTGAGAATAAAGTTCTTGGGAATATTTTTACACAAAAGAAAGAAACTATTATTTTAAGAGAGAAAATATTACGATATTTGAGAAAAAAGTGTTTAGGGACCTACCGCACCAAGAAGATACAAATATATAGGTGAATGGATAAACTGCATACCGTTTAACTACAATATGTTTGTGGGAAACCAGATGTAATAGAATCAGTCTCGTAGATTGCGATATGCTGGACATTTGATGGAATGGGAAATGAAAGAGGAGAATTAAGACGTCTTGTAGGAAAACCAGAGTGAAAGCGCGTCCAGTACGAAGGACCAATATGAGATGGGAGATTTTGCATTAACCAGGATTCGACGGAGGTTGGATATATAGCTCACTATAGGGTTGTATGTATGGAGTGTTTATGTCCGTTTGTCCATGAGACTCTGTGTTTGATGATGCCAGTGAGTTGGTTATTATAGAAATTGTAATACTTAAGCTCCTATAAGACACATCGTAGTAAATTAAGTTAGTGTTTGACACTGATAGATCAGTTATGATCTCCAATCTCCGTTTAATTGTTCATCCCAAATCCTGCTACGTAAGAAATTATCACTTAGCTATTGTCAACAAACGTGGGTCCTGAGTCTGAATATTTTCAGGCTCGTTAAAGGACCACAAGTCTGAATGAGGTCTGTGCAAAATATAACCTGCCTTCATCTATCCAAGTAATATCATGGTTGCCTACTATACTCCAGTTCTGGAAACTGTAGCCGTCTTTGATGAATCGTAAGGCGCGTGGCAGGAGGTAACATTGCCGAGTGAAGGAGGGAAGTAGTAGTCATGCAAAAAAATCTTATTAATGATGATAATAAATTGTTATAAAAACAACACTATTCTATAATGAACACTCCAAACATATGCTAAAACATACATTTTCACTAACACAAAACTAGCATTTAAAAAAATTCAACGTATAGTAACTGTTATGTTTTCAAAACTGAGTGTAGTTGCTGGCAGTACCTGCAACTTACCCTCCCCTCTTACCGCACCATACAACATAGACCTCACAAATACGGCTACAGAAGCCAGAACTGAACTAATGCTCATTGAAGTGATGTGCTAAGCACATGTCACTCGTTGATACATGTGTTGTATGTGACGGAACTCGTTGGACTTGGAAGGAATGTGAAATAATTGTGGTGGAGGTTGTTGAACGACACCGTTGAAATAGAGAAAATTAGGAATTATAATGTATCATACGTTACAAAAACGATGACTCATCCATATCGCACCACTTTTCAATGAGTAGCTAATTCAAAATCACTTATAGATATGCTTTCAAACGACAATAGAGTGTTATGAACAACCGAGTCCATTAACCCTGCACTCAGCCCCACTTAAAAAACACTCCATTTCTCCAAGCTTCACGTCCGACGAGCTTCGTCACAGACAATAGTTAATAAGAATAACTAAATTAGATTGGTTAAGAAACTCCCGCTAGGGAGCACCCGTGTCCACACATGGGACTATAGGATACATGCATAGGCCTACATACATTGTCAACAAAGTTCTTTCTATGAGTGTTTTGCATATTGTTGAATGTGAAGGTTTTGTTAAAGGCGTAAACATGAGATCATTTCAAAAAATAAATTGTAATTTGTTTTCAGCATTATATGGAATCGAAATCCTCAGGAAATGGAAGCCACAGCTTGTCCACAAAGTTGTAGTATTATTACAACTCCTTGTTGCTGAAAATCACTTGACTTAGATCAATTCGATTTCTTGATCAATATTATAAATAGGCCTATTTTTCAAGATTGATTGGATGCACTTAAACATGTACCCCTCCAAATGCCCTCAGGATTTTTAAAATTATATTCTAACTCCCTCCATACATGCTGCACCATTTCATCAAATGGTTTGTACAGCTTAAATTTATTATTCATCTACAAAATACGAGATCGTGAACGGGGATTATAGAAATATGCTTGAATATCCCCCCCCCCCCAATAAGAAAACCTCCAAATGGTTGATATCAGAACATGATGCACTGGAGAAGAGTTTCTAATAGTTCAGATGAAAGAATGCCGTGACGGTAATACAATCAGTCGGCAATAACATAAACAAATGCAATGCAATCTACATTATCCCAATTGGTGGGAAGGCATCGATATAATAGGCTAAAAGCAATTTAAAACACTTGAAGTCTCACATTCTAAGTTCAGGCAGTGGGAAATTAGATTCGCCCGATCCTGATACCTATAGATGGGTTCACCATTATCATCACTGGACTGGATATTATGGCCAATTAACCTATATATCGACAATATGTATTTATTGTAGTTTTATAAAATGTGTTGGATTGTCTTTCCAACGGATCTATGCCCCCGTAAGATAGGATGCGAACTAAAGTATATTTCCTTTTCTGCCTCGACAAATCATTTCCCTCCCTGCATTCCTATCTCTCTCTCTTGCAGCTTTGCACTAGCCAGTAACTTAATCAACTAGCGACTCCATAGCCTTACATTATTCAACATTTAAAAGTCATGACACTGGGGGAAGTTTGGCAACATCACTACTCGATGGCTGCTGTTTGACGTAGTGGGAGGGGGGTGCGGTGAAATGGTATAAGTTATTTACGTGTACTTTTCTAAAAACGATTTCCAGCGCTATAGGGACACAGATCCGTTGGTCCGAGTATACTTACAAGGGAACTGCCAACCATTACATGCAGAAACATACCTTGAAATTTCCCCCAGAGAAGCGTTGTGATATACCAAGGCCGTGACCAAAAAACTGCAGGCACTAAAATCCAGCGCTAAATCTCATTTAAACTACAGGGAAGGAAGTAATACATCTCTTCACTTGATGGGTTGGACAAACCTCACTATCTGCTGTCCCGTCTCACCCCACTCCGCTCTGAGTCAAGCACAGCGAGTTGCCATTGCTGGATTATGGTTTCGATTTCTGTGCCTTGCGGTTAAAAACGATACATTTTTATATTTGACCTAGGTCACAACGCCTCTCTGGAGAAATTTGAAGGTAGATTTCGATATGCAATGGTTAAAAGTTCCCTTGCTAGATTATTTTTAATAGTAGGTTGATTTTTTTATTTTTTCGAGTGTTCATGAACCCGAAGAAAAAGTAAAAAAGTGATGTGAATTATGACACATCATGGGAGGAATAGGTATGAAAGTTGGAGGGGAAAGAACAGAGTAGAGATAGTTGAACTAGGTTCGAACATGATTCAATGGAGTCTCAACATATCCCCTCTAGTTCGGATCTTTTAAAATCAACTTTATTGTTCGACAGTGATACGCTGAAATTAATAAACTATCGCCCAGTCAACTCATGTCACATTTTGCAGAATTCCAATCTGTATTTTTAACATTAAACCTCTGTGTCATTTAATTTACGAGACATGGCTGAAAAATGCTCTCCCTTCTCCTCTAGTAAACTTGCACAATCGCACCTTAAACGAAATGACAGACCAGGCGAAAATGAGATAGTATGGCGATTTATATACGTCCTGACCTTCAACCGAAAATTGTTTTCTGTTCTCCAAGTGAGTCGATGGGCAGGACATATGACACGCATGGGTAATGGAAGAGGGGCATGGAAGCTTCTTATAAGAAAACCAGAGGGAAAACGCCCAGTTGGTAGACCAAGAATGAGGTGAGAGAATAACATTAACCATTATTTGAGAGAAGTAGGTTATACAGGGATGATTGAAAAACAAGAACGCTCTCATAAATGGAAACTTGTCACACTGTGAAATAAAAAAAAATGAACAACTATAGACTAAATCTCAATATGTTTACATCCGTTATTAGAACGTCAAAATTATTCTATAAGTCTTGGTATAAGGTGCAATTTATCTTTTAACATAGTAGTAATTTATTTTAATCGGCCGCGGTGGACAGGTGGTTATGTTCCTTGCCTCTGGTCCCGAGGGTCGCAGGTTCAAACCCGGCCGGGGTCGATGGATTTTTTTAGGATGGAAAAATCGAAGGAGCAAGTCCTCCGGGAGGGACTTTAAGCCGTGGGTCCCGAGTCTGAAGATTTTCAGGCTCGTAAAAGATCCTTAAGCCTGAATGAAAAGGCCTCTAAACAAAATTTACCGAATTTTCCCTTCCTAGTATTTCCTTGGTTTCCTAGATGTCAGTGTGAGACGGAACGCTGACCATGGACCACTCAAATGACATCTATACGAAAACAAGTGTAACTAAATTAGTATGGTTCAAATTCTTCCCTGTAGGGGAAGAGCGTCTAAATCTCTGTTAAGGGAAACATGGGCTTACAAGAATAAGAAGTAATTTATTTATGGTGAAGGAATGTAAATAAATATTTTTAACGAATTCAGAGAACTACTTGAATTGAGAGAACAAAAATCGCTTAAGAAAATTAATATAAGATTACACTAACCGTATAGTTCATTATAGTAATTTTATAGTCAAATCACAGCCACAATTTGGATCGTCTTTTATTTGAAGATACCATATCTTGGACTTACATCATTCATAGTTAATTATAGAGTTTCATAGTTTTTATACAAAATAAATAGACTGTATATTGTCCTAAACTGGTAAATTTGGTAAACTGTCATTAAATGAAAGCCATCTCGCGTAGAACGGATGAATTAAATATCCCTACTTATTATAAACATATCAAAATTCCTCGAGTTTTACGCTGCACATATTTTAAATTTATAACATTCTAACTATTAATCATGAGTCATGAGTAAAACTACCTTCTGGTGAATAAAAAAAAAGTTAAAGAAGAAATTACACAAATTCCTGGTGAGCTGCAATAAAACACGTATTTTCATTTGAAACACGTAAACTGCCCAAGGATACGGTTTAGCGTGTGTGATCAGCATGAACTTCCCCGAGGCATGGGACTAGGAATTGTTTAATGTAAAGTATCAATTTACATATAAATTGTTGTGAAAAAATTCCCCACACCCCCGCATACTTAAAGAAAAGCAACCTTGCGCATTGCCCCTAAACTATAAGAAATACAGGTTTTTACAAAGTAATAATTTTTATATAATATTGGAAATACGAATTTTAAACTATGTCCTTTTTTGTAGAGCACCATTGACATCTCATGTTTGAGCCTTTGGCATGGGTTTCCTGAAATAGTTCCCGCCCGGAAAACCGAATGGGGGACTATTTGACCTCCGGAAAATTTTACCCCAGTTGAACCCATGTTCGCATTTCTTGACGGTTGTATTTTTATGGTGAAAGATCGTCACTCTTTCGACCAAGGTACTTTTTTCGTCTGGCTTATCACCTTCGACCAGTCTGCCATCCATTGTCTCATGGTTCTGTAAACTCAAGGATTCTTCTACTACATTCACAAGTGATTTGGTGGTCTGTCAGTGGATTTTTACTGCCAATATAAATCTGCATTCATATCTAACATATTTTATATCTTTTTAGGGGAACATTTTTGTTTAATGTATGGTAGCTGGCTGCCATAGAGTCGTTTTCATATTGTTTTCTCGTAATAAAACAACACAGATGATCGCGTAAAACTTCACATTAACTTTATTTAATCGCATAAACTCTCTGTGACATCTCACTCACAAATTGCTGTAACAAATTAATTCTGTTTTAAGTTTATTCATCACACAATTGTCTTCAGCCTCTAACGCTTTCACTTGCCACAGTACCTTCCGGTTACAGTTCACTGGATCACTATCACTCACTATTAACTCGCTTCCGACCCTGTTAGTAGTTTATATAGGCCGATCGAGACCCATACAGTATGGAAGCTCCTGGCATCAAACCTTCCCGACAGGGAGGGTAGAGGCTTAGAGAGACCTCTTGAACGGAAGTCCAGACGAATCGATCATCTGAGCGAATATTTCAGTTCACGATTCTATTTCCACCAATACGAAACCACCATTCTCGCCGTTACTCGTGAAATTCAAATGGTGTTACAACGATGCGTCATATTATTTATGTTAGTACCATAACAATGAAATGAAACAATGTATTTAATTTTCCTAGTTGACTACCTTGTGATACTTTTTTTTTTTTCCAAATGTAGATATGAGGATGTTAGCTTGGAATTACAAAGCTGTGTTGAAAGGATCATCAAATTTTGTTCAGAGGCCTTTTATATTGGGTTCTAGGTTATTTTTATGTCTTACATGCGCATTAACTCATAATTTGTACCCATACTCAGAATTTTATGCTAAACATACCTGGTACCTTGAACCCGCATTCTAGATAGAGTCCAGAGGCGAGCATGATGCCGCTCCATTACTGGATATGAGTTTTGATGAAACTAAGCAGTGTTTGCTTTATTTTGTTTAAGATTGTATTGTGTGATTATAAAGTGGATAGTAAAGCTATGTACATTTTCTTGCGTATATATCTACTTCAGGCTCTACAACATTATTTGAATGTTTCAGCGTCCTCAACTATACTGTATCAGTATATATATAATTATATATATATATATATATATATCTGTGTGTGTGTGCGTGTGTTGACCGCGGTGGATTAGCGGTTTATGTTCCTTGCCTCTAGTCCGGTTGAAAACCGGCGGGGTATATGGACATTTTTTTAGGATAAAAAATCTAAGGGGTAAGTCATTTTGGAGGGACTTAGAGCCGTGCGTTCAATCTCAAGATTTTCAGGCTCGTAAAAGAACCGCAAGCCTGCCTCTGTGCAAAATTTACCGACCTTCTTCAACTAGTAATACCTTAGTTACCTACTGGATGTCTCATTGGGTCAGTATGTTAACCGCATACCATTCATGGCATCTCTAGGAAAATAAGCGTAACTAAATTAATTGGACTAGCAACTACTAACATAGGGAAAAAGTATTTAAGAGTGTGGGACGGAGAAAAAAATATTATCAGTTGTTTACATTTAAGATTCGAGTATTATTAGTATAGGGCCTATAGATGTATTGAATGTTTCTGGATGACTTTGCTCATTAATTAGGAATTGAGGAATCCTAACTACCAAACACCTATCACCGCATTTTCAAAATTTGGCATTAACAAAATCTAGAAATATGGATAAATGAGACCTATTTAAAACCCTGCTAAAGATACATTTTGAAAACATTGTTGTTGAAGGCTAGGTTTCATCATTCCGGTTCAGAGTCAGCCTGTAATATAGAATACCCTTTTTCATTTTTAATGCATGAGTATTAAATGTAAAGAAATGATACCTCAGATATTTTTCATCTGACACCCTGAGTTCACTATCTGAAATTCCTTGTCTGCTATTCCTTTATAACAAAATACATTTTCACCCTTTTATTCCGAACACATTTTTCACATGCTGTATAAGGTTTGTAGTATGGAATAATTGTTAGGAGGATCTCTAGTAATACAAAGGCTAAAGTAAAATTTCAGAATAAATTAACAGAGGAATTCACAGTGAATAAAGACCTTAGGCAGGGATGAAGTTTGTCACCATTTCTTTTTAACATTTATTTAGACCAGGCCCGTAATTTATGGTATAAAAATGTTCTGAAATGGGTATTCCTATAGGAGGAAAAGTACTACATTCATTGTTTGCTGATGATCAAATAATTTTTGCATGGGATGAAGATGATATGAAATATATGATAAATAAACTAATGGAAGAATATAAAAAATGGGGACTGTATATACATTTACATAAAACAGAATGTATGTGACTGGGAAAAGATGTGGATGACCTCATACTTGAAACAGGGAAAATAAAAAAAAAGTGAATTTTTTTAAACAGGGAAAATAAAAAAAAAAGTGCATTTTTTTAAATATCTTGGGTCAATAATTACAAGTTTAGTTACCTGTGAAAGAGATGTACAGACTAAAATTGCAATGGTAAAAAATGCAACTAAGGAATAATTTGGAACAAAAATATTACAAAGGAAACTAAAATGAAAATGCATAAGAGCATAATACAGAATATTTTGTCATTTGAAGTGAAACTTTGTCTTTGGCGGAATTACAAAATAATAAAATTAAAACAGTTGAAATTGATTATTTTAGAAGAAGCCTCCAAAAAACAAGACAGGATAAAATAAGAAATGAATTCCTTTGGAGAGAAATGAATCTCACAATATCTGTTGTTAAGAGGATTGAAAAAAACGCTTAAATGATATGACCATGTACAAAGAATGGAAAATGAAAGATGGCCAAAAATATATATACCAATGGCCACCCCCTGGAAGAAATAAACGTGGCAGATCAAGATGGAAATGGAAAACCTACTTCAGAACTATAATGTATGATAGGAATTTGGAAGAAGAAGATTGAAATGATAGAAATAAATGGAAACTGAAGATGGCAAACATATAAGTGGGGGAAAGCCGAAGAAGAAGAAGTATGAAATAAAAGTTAAAAAGCTGTTTGTATAAACGTTTAAATATTTCGAAATAATTAATTAATTTTCAACTTGATTTCAATGAATACAGAATAATTTGGTAACTGTGTATTTTGATCTTACTATTACAGCGATCTAATTTGGATTAGGGAATTCGTGGAATTTTTGCAGTTTGTTGATGTGATCTGCTTACTTTTGGGGCATTTTCTAAGAACATTGTTTTTAGAATTGTATCACATCATGATACAGAATATGCATTATGGACGCACGATAATAGTACAGCGCCTCTAGCTATCTCACAAAGCACTGTAATGTAATTCCACTTTAAAAGAAGTAATCAAGATTTCTTTAAGCATAAGTCTAGACAAAATGGTACTTAAATTTTTGTATTTTTTCCATCCGAAAACTGCTTGATTGGAAGGCTGAATTGTAGAGAGAGTAATGCATAAAAAAGAAGACAATGTTTCACGGGCCAATGGCTGTCTTGCTCCAGTTCTAGGAGCGTGATTTCTCGGACGGCTGAACAAGAACTGCCGACTATTCAGCACCTCAAGCCAGGACGGAAGGAAGAAGCCAGGAGAAAGGCTAGTCTGAAGTTTGAAAGTCTTAAATAATTTAAAACGGACATAAGTATAGCCTAGTATTATTATTTCTAATACCGTGTATGCATGCAAAGTTTAGCGTAATTTGCTTTTAACTTACTTACTCACTCACTGGCACTATCGAACCCATAGGTTCATGGCCGCACGGACATAAGCTCTCCATACATCCCTATCCTGAGCTAATGCTTTCCAATCATTCCCTGTATAATCTACTTCCCTCAAATCATAGTTAATGTTATTCTCCCACCTCATTCTTGGTCTACCAACTGGGCGTTTTCCCTCTGGCTTTCCTACAAGAAGCTTCCATGCAAGTCTTTCATCCCCCAAACGTGCAACATCTCCTGCCCATCGCAGTCTACGAGACTTAACTGTTCTTATTATATCTGGCTTCCTATAATGACCATGTAGTTCATTGTTATGTAATCTTCTCCATTCACCTGTCTGTTCATCTCTCGTTGGTCCAAAAATTTTCCTAAGTACTTTATTGTCAATTACTTGTAATCTCCTTTCCTCTCTTAAAGTAAGAGTCCATGTTTCACACCATATAATATAACTGGTAGAATACAAGTTCTATATATTTTCAATTTAACGTTTTTTCAAAGGAGTTGGGACATCAAAACTCTCTGCAATGCATAATAGCATATATTTCCAGAATTGAGCCTATGTTTAATTTCTTTGTGCATCTCATTCCTATTTGTGATTATTGTTCCTAGGTATTTGAATTCAGCCACTTCCTCAAAATTTCCCACATTTGTCATTAGCTGTCCATTTCCATTATATAATGAATTTCTACGTGTGACCATATATTTAGTTTCATTGATATTTATTGCTTTTAACACTTCGATAAATTCCGTTCAATCGGCTTTGCTCCATAAAAATTGAGTGGGATTATTCCTTCCTGGTTTTACACATAGGTGTAATAATCTTCTAGATGTTGGATTGAATTTATTACTGACAATTGAAACTTGTCTTCAATTGGAATCGAATTAGATTTTGTATGTAATATGTGTATATGTTATGTTGACCACCTGTTCAGCATTCTTATTAATATTGTACTAAATAAGTTAATAATATTATTGATATTATATCACAAAAGTCCACCGCTGTGGTATTGAGCAGCTTTTCTGGGTGAGATTTTTATCGGGGTTTTTCCTCACCTGTAAGACAAATGTCAGCAAAACTTTAAGGGCCAAATGGTCCCCGAAATCATATGGCCATTATCATCCTTATCATTATCATCATCACCGTCCTTCACCGGTGTGGAAAGCAACGGGAAGCTACCACACCTACAATTCCCTAGTAAAGCTACAAGCATAGCATGAAAATGCTATGATTGCAGTGAAATACCTGCCTTCGGGCAGAATTACTATGGATGGATATTACAAAAAAACTTGACTCAGGAAACTTGTCCCGATCGAGGATCGAACTCGGGCCCGATGCGTGTCGAGGCCACAGCGGTGGTCTTGTTTTAAATATATAGGATATCACATGAGTTATGAATATGAAGAAGATATATTTGCAAAATTGAATAATTTTAATTCTACAATGAGTGCCATTCACAGTATTTTTAAATTACTATGTCTAGTATCAACTTTTATAAGATTCATGATGTGTTCCGTTGAGGTTTATTCAAAATTAATATAAAATTATAGAATATTCACCTGAAAGGTCCGTCTCCTCAACTTAATTATCATTTAACTGTAGCGCTTTCGGGACTTGTCCCATCATCGGCAGGATTCAAAACTGGTGTTTCACTGAAGATCTGGTAGAGGGGGTTGCATGTATTTGGTTCGTTTTCGTTTATCAGGCTGTCGTTGTGAGCTGCTTTCATGATTTCCATCTCTTCGAGTACGTTTATCTTCGCTGGATTATTTTCTCTGTGCATTACTGTTAGGGTGTTTTCAATACTTAACATGCGATGTCCTTCATGGATGACGTGTTTTGCATAGCTTGATTTACCTTCTGCATGAATGAAGTCTCGAAAATGTTCTTTGAATCTGATGTTAAAACTCCTGTTTGTCCTTCCTATATAAAATTTGTTGCAGTCCTTACATGTCAGTTTATAAACTCCTTTGCTGTTGAAAATGTTATTTTCTTCAATGTTATTGTTTATTATGTTGTTTAATTTGTTATTGGTTCTGTATGCTATTTTTACGTTTTTATCGGCTTTCTTTAGTGCATTGGCTAATTTTGTCGTTTCTTTTCCTGTGTATGTAAGTGTTATCCATGTTTTCTTGTTGTTGTCAGATTCTTTTTCTAGTTTAGTTATGTTGGTTATGTTGTTCTTCCTTTTTTGTTTTTTTACGAGTTTATCTATGAATTCTTCATTATAGCCATTGGTTTTTGCCATATACTTAATGTAGTTGAGTTCTTGGATATAATTGTCAGGGAAGTAGATTAAACAACATAATAAACAATAACATTGAAGAAAATAACATTTTCAACAGCAAAGGAGTTTATAAACTGACATGTAAGGACTGCAACAAATTTTATATAGGAAGGACAAACAGGAGTTTTAACATCAGATTCAAAGAACATTTTCGAGACTTCATTCATGCAGAAGGTAAATCAAGCTATGCAAAACACGTCATCCATGAAGGACATCGCATGTTAAGTATTGAAAACACCCTAACAGTAATGCACAGAGAAAATAATCCAGCGAAGATAAACGTACTCGAAGAGATGGAAATCATGAAAGCAGCTCACAACGACAGCCTGATAAACGAAAACGAACCAAATACATGCAACCCCCTCTACCAGATCTTCAGTGAAACACCTGTTTTGAATCCTGCCGATGATGGGACAAGTCCCGAAAGCGCTACAGTTAAATGATAATTAAGTTGAGGAGACGGACCTTTCAGGTGAATATTCTATAATTTTATATTAATTATGTCTAGTATTTAAAAAAAACACTAGAGTTTGGGCATAGGCTATAGGCCTAAAACACTGGCAAAACCTATCCTCAGATATGGGAGCGAGGCTTATACTAGGCCTACGTAAATGTGACAAACGTCGAATCATTGCCAATGAAGTGAAGTTTATAGGCTACACGAGTTTAGACTAAAAATAATACTCTTAAAGAGTTGAAACTTGAAGCTATTTTAGAAAGCATTCAAATTATAGAACCAAGAGGAGATCTTATTACAGACAGGTGAATGGAGAAGACTACATAACAATGAACTACATGGTCTTTATAGGAAGCCAGATATAATAAAAACAGTTAAGTCTCGTAGACTGCGATGGGCAGGACATGTTGCACGTATGGGGAATGAAAGACGTGCATGGAAGCTTCTTGTAGGAAAGCCAGAGGGAAAACGCCCAGTTGGTAGACCAAGAATGAGGTGGGAGAACAACATTAACTATGATTTAAGGGAAAGTGATTATACAGGGAATGATTGGAAAGCATTAGCTCAGGATAGGGATGTATGGAGAGCTTGTATCCGCGCGGCCATGAACCTACGGGTTCGATAGTGCCAGTGAGTAAGTAAGTAAGAGGAGATCTTATTGACATAGAATATCCTCTTAACTGATATCATGCCTGATGTCCAATAATATAAACACTAAACAATAATTAAATGTTTTTATATTGTATACAATCACAATACAGTGATATTTTTTTTTTTCCAAAACTGTGATATCTGGTATAAGGACTTTTTTTTTCAATATCGCAAATAATGTGTGCGTGTGTATGTGTTAGAGCAATGATGCATTATAGGGACTCCTAGCGTCCCCTTCTCTCTCTCTCTCTCTCTTTCTCTCTCTCTCTCTCTCTCTCTCTCTTTCTCTCTCTCTCTCTCTCTCTCTCAAAAAAAAAAAAACGTTAAATTGCAAATATAAAAAACTGTTATTCTCCCAGTTATTTTATATGGATGTGAAGTATAGATTCATACTTTAAGGGAGGAGAAAAGGTTACGAGTATCTGAGAATGAAGTTCTTAGGAAAATTTTTGGACCAAGAGAATACTTCATAACAGTGAACTACATGTTCTTTATAGGAAACGAGATATAACAATATTTGTCTCTTAGACTGCGGTAGGCATGACATTGTGGCACGAATGGGGAATGAAATGGAGGGGGAGGGACATGGAAGCTTGTTGTAGGAAAACCAGAGGGAAAACGTCCAGTTGGTAGACCAAGAATGAGATGGGAAAATAACACTAACCATGATTTGAGGGAAGTAGATTATGCAGGGAATAATTGAAAAACATTAGGTGTAAATATCAATAAAACTAAATATATGGTCACACGTAGAAATACATTATATAATGGAAATGGACAGCTAATGATAAATGAGGGAAATTTTGAGGAAGTGGCTGAATTCAAATACCTAGGAACAATAATCACAAATTGGAATGAGATGCACAAAGAAATTAGACATAAGCTCAATTCTGGAAATGCGTGCTATTATGCATTGCAGAGACTCTTGATGTCCCAACTCCTTTCAAAAAACGTTAAACTGAAAATATATAAAACTATTATTCTACCAGTTATATTATATGGGCGCGAAACATGGACTCTTACTGTAAGGGAGGAAAGGAGATTACAAATATTTGAAAATAAAGTACTTAGGAAAATTTTTGGACCAAAGAGAGATGAACAGACAGGTGAATGGAGAAGGCTACATAACAATGAACTACATGGTCTTTATAGGAAGCCAGATATAATAAGAACAGTTAAGTCTCGTAGACTGCGATGGGCAGGACATGTTGCACGTATGGGGAATGAAAGACTTGCATGGAAGCTTCTTGTAGGAAAGCTAGAGGGAAAACGTCCAGTTGGTAAACCGAGAATGAGGTGGGAGAATAACATTAACTATGATTTGAGGGAAGTAGATTATACAGGGAATGATTGGAAAGCATTAGCTCAGTTTAGGGATGTATGGAGAGCTTATGTCCGCGCGGCCATGAACCTACGGGTTTGATAGTGCCAGTGAGTAAGTAAGTAAGTAGTTCAAGATAATGGTGTGTAAAGAAGTATACGATAGTGTGTACAGTATGTGTGTGTGTGTGTGTGTGTGTGAGAGAGAGAGAGAGGGGGGGGGAGGGGCGGAAGGCAGAAAAGAGCAATAATAAACTTTACCAAAGAGGGAATAAGAAAGGATAGTTTATATGAACTGAAGAAATTGGACTACGACATAGATGACACTTCGAAAGGTATTTTAAGAACCATGAATAACCTCAGATGATCTCGGTGAATTTTACTACCACGACATTTCAAATGTGGTTTCTCTTCCGACAGATTATGGTTACTGTCTAGACTCTAGATATTTTAAATCGTGACGTTTTCATTGTCTTCAACACCGCCATTCTTAGCTCTCTTGTAAGCTTTTTATTCACAATCAGCCTCCGTGTAAATTTTCATTATACTTCTTTATCTTTTTATTCATCACATTATTAAATTAGATTGATTAATAATTAATTTTATTAGACTAGATTTGTAAAAATGATTAAATGTTGATCTATCAGTTACGAGCTTTTTCATACTATTTTTTTTATGAAAGACTGGTAGGATTTATTTATTTAATTAGTTACCAGGAATTTTGAAAGTATTAAACAGTTACTGTTAAAATTGTGTATTTTATATATGAATAAGGCCAATTGGTGTGATTAAAACTTTTTTTTTCCAGATGTTATGCACATTTTATGGCATAAAATTTACAATATTTTAAATTTATGTTACTAGGAAAAATAGTATGTTCCTTGATTGTTCTTTAATTTATCATAAGTAATGCCACGAGTGATTACTAGATTATCAATAAATTCACGACTCACGAAGTGAGTCGTGAATTTATCTAGAGGATTTGGAAATCAAGAGTGGCATTTGTTAGGACTATTTAACGAATAAAATTAAGCTATTTACTCACAAATCATTATTTAAATATAGTTTTTTAAATATATATATTTTTTTTTTTCTCTCTCAAATGCCCCAGGTTTGTCTTTCGACATTCCTGGTTTCTCACCTGGCATGGCGTACTTGTAACCCATTTCTAAGGTTGGGGCGCCTGGAAGGCGGGGTTACGTTGCCCCGATGATATGGTGATGATGATGATGATAATGGTGCGCCAGGAGAGTCCCTAATCTTAAGCTTAACCTAAGATGAATATGAATGATGATGATTGCATAGCCATATGATTTCGGGGACCGTTTGGGCCTTAAGGTTTTCCTGACATTTGTCTTACAGGTGAGGAAAAACCCCGATAAAAACCTCACCCAGAAATACTGTTCCGACCGGGGATCGAACCCGGGTCCGCTGCGTGACGAGGCAGCACGCTTTCCCGAGACCAAAGCGGTGGGCATATATATATATATATATATATATTTAATGTAAACGACGATATTTGAAAACAAATGAGAAACGTTATGTTTCACTTGTTTAGCACTGCAACCAGATCATATTATTTATAGCCAAAGGATCGCAATGTTGTAATAATGTACCCTAGTGGAGAAAATATGAAACACATTAAACTGTAAATTAATTAATTCTGATGTCCTATGATGTAAATATGTTAATTATATTTTCCTGGAACATTATTACCTGGGAAAAAAATACGTTTAAGAAAGTGCAAACAGTGTGGTATAATCAGTTGATACAAATGTTTTTATATTATCTCCCGCAACCACGATAAGATTACATTCGTGCACTGTATATACAATCTGGTAGCCACATGTAATCGCTGCAAAATAATGCTATGACCTATTCAGAATGTTAAAAAGGAGGAGCTTGATTTTAAAGTGATAAAATTAAACTGACAAAATCAAGGTGAAAAACGACTGTGATTGGTTGTAAATAAAAAATCATTGAAATGTGATGGTCATTGACTCCCATTTGGGGCATGAGTTTAAATAGCCTGTTTAATTACTTGCTTTATGCAGAACACTCAGGATGTGAAAATGCAGTTCTATGAAAATACATACATTTTTAAAGTAAATCTTGCTATGTTTCCCGATATATATTTTTATGTTTTATTTTTTAAGTAAACATTCGCTCCTAGCCGAGCTGATAAAATTTTTGGGGTGAGAAAAGCCAAGGAAACGAATTACTTAGAGATAACTTTAAATTCAATTTTTTTACTACCGCTGAAAGATGTTACACATTAAAGAACCCTCAGACATAGAAGCATTACCCTGGCGAAATTCACAGATGTAAATAATAATAATAATAATAATAATAATAATAATAATAATAATAATAATAATAATAATAATAATAATAGCTTTATTTTACCCGGCAGAGTTAAGGCCTTAAGGCCTTGTCTACCACCCAACCAGGTTTAAAAAAATACAGACAAAAAAATAGTCTTAAATCTAAATTACAATATATATATATATATATAAACGATTACAAGTTATGAATACAATACAATTAATATTTATAATGTATTTTGATTTACTCTTAATTTAACGAATTAAATATATAATATGTACAATATATATAAAAAAACAGGAAAATATTAATGACATAGTATAAAATTAAATAAATAGAGAAAAATTAATTATTAGACAACAGGTAACTGTATAAGCGTGACTTAAAGGTACAAGTGTGCGGCAACCCCTGATATCTTGAGGAAGGAGATTCCAGGAGCGGGCAGAGGCTACTGTGAAGGAAGTAGAATAGGAGGAAGTGCTATGAAGAGGAATTGTTAGCAGACTGCTATCTTGTGATCTAGTGTCAATATTGTGGTAAGAGGATAACTTCTCAAATCTAGACGCCAGGTAAGTAGGGATGTAGGAATTCAGAAGCTTGAAAAGTAGTGAAAGAGAGTGCAATTTACGTCTGTCAGTAAGACGGAGCCAAGAGAGGTTATTAAAGTGTTCGGAAATATGGTCATAACGGCGGATATTGAAAATGAATCGAACGCAAGCATTATGAACACGCTGCAGTCTCTGCGACAAGTCATAGTTTAGATCATTATATATAATGTCACAATAATCGAAGTGTGGTAACACAAGATTCTGCACAAGGATTTGTTTTAACGAAACTGGGAGAAAATTCTTTAAACGTCTAAGATAATGTAAGATGGAGAAAGTCTTTTTACATATGTGTTTCACTTGTGTTTGCCAGGTTAAATTTGCGTCTAGATGTAGTCCAAGATCTATTACTGAAGAAGAATAAGGGATAATTATATTATTTATAGTAATGTTTGGTAGTGTAGATATGTCAAAGGTTGTAAGCAGTCTTTGTTGTCCCATTAGAATTACTTGTGACTTGTTAGGATTTAGATTTAGACCGATACTTGAAGACCAGTTAAAGATGGATATGAGATCGTCATTCATTTTTGTCAAGCTGTTATAGAGAGAATGAGGAGGTGAATGTAGGTAAATTTGGAGATCATCAGCGTAGAGGTGATAACGGCAGTGCTTTAGTACAGTTGGCAAGTCATTTATGTAGATTGAGAAAAGAAGAGGTCCGAGAACACTGCCCTGGGGGACTCCAGCCGGCACGTTGCGCCAAGACGAAGATCTAGAGTTTAATGAAACGTATTGTTGACGACCGTGCAGGTATGAGTCGAACCAGGATACAGCGCTGTCAGACAAGTGTAGGTGCTTGAGCTTTATCATAAGTAAGTCGTGGTCTATTCTGTCAGAAGCTTTGCTGAAGTCAAGTAAGGTTAAAGGAGTCAATTGACGTCTGTCCACGGCTTCACGAATATCTTCAGTAATTTTTAGCAAAGCTGTGGTTGTGCTATGACCATATCTAAAGCCGGATTGATAAGGATCAAGGAGGTGATTTTCTTGGAGATATTCAGTCATTTGCTTATGTACAATATGTTCCAGGGCTTTAGATAATGTCGGAAGGATGCTAATCGGTCGGTAGTCATTACAGTTAGTTGGTGTACTTATTTTTGGTATAGGCCGAACTCTAGACTGTTTCCATACAGTAGGGAAGATAGAAGTTATAAGGGAAGCATTAAAAATATGAGTCACTGTGGGTAGTATAATGTCAATGATTTTATTTAGCATTAAAATGCTGATGTTATCTGTTCCTTGTGCATTGGATTGAATCCGCTTGAGTGGTTTTTTATCGTCTATAGGCGAAATGTCGTTAAAGTAAAAATTTATCTCTTCCTATATGGGGGGATGGGGATAAGTCTTTAAGAATGTCTATTTTAGTCTTGTTGTCTGGAGGTGTCATGGGTATTGAGGTGAAATGTTCATTTAAGTCATCTACAGAAATGTCTATAGAGTCAGTTGAGGGATTCAACTGTCTAAGTCCCATTGCACGGAGATTTCGCCAAGTGTCCCGTGCACTTATTTCAGGTCCGATTATACTGTGGGCGTGTCGTAGTTTGGCATTGCGTATAGTTTGTGTAGTTGTGTTTCTAAGTTGTTTGTACAGTTGCCAGTTCTCGTCATTTTTATGTCGTCTGTATGTTCGGTATGCTTTGTCTCGTTTTGACATAAGTTCACGTATTGAGTCATTCATCCAGGGTGCAGGGGGGCGGGAAAATCGTCGGGTTTTTACTGGTGCATGTCTATCATATAGTTGTAATATCAGTGTATTAAATGTGTCTACTTTTTCATCAACTGATCTAAGATTCCATATTGTGTACCAAGGTAGTTCTAAAGCGTCTGATTTTAGTTTAGTATCGTCTATGTTTTGTAAATATGGACTTGACTTGCGATCAGCATTCGATCTGAAATAGCTGAAGTTACAGATTAGTATTAGGAAACAAACAGTAACAGTGTATTAGGAAACAATGAAAAATACAACAATAGAGATACACAGCGTACTGGATATAACAATATGTTTTAGGTGTAGCATGACCTTGATTTGAAACCACACTTAATTAAGTGATTGGGGGGGGGGAGTAGGAATCAACAGGCAAGTCACTTTTCCCACAAAACCTGTACAATTAATTGTAATTATACAACGCACATGCTTCTTTTCTGTTATACCAAAACTTTGAAATTAAGTAAACATTAAACTGAACTGTATATGTTATTGTTCCACACGTCTAACACATGGTAGGCCTACTTTTCATGGAGAATCTAATGGTACTAAATTTCAATAAAAGTGTCTTATCTGGTTATATCATACATCCTTAAAATAAATTAAACTCTCTTGATAAGAACTATTTGTGTTCGCTTGAGGAAATGAGAAGAAAATAAGGAATTACAGACGGTTTTATGCAAAAAGGGACTAGGCCTAAATGTTAGGCCTATGTCAATTTTATATTGATCAATATAATATCAAAACTATGAACTTTAATGTTAATAAATTAGAATTTTCTTTAGTTTGGTTAGTTGACATGAATTAGCATACTCTCTTCTAAGTATTTAATTTGTTGAATGTAGTAGATTTACATTAACTTACTTTATATACAATCTTAGAATCGCTAAACTGATTGCTGTCGGAGGTTGTATATAATTTGTTGTTATGGTTTGTTATGTGTTCATATTGTCTGATAAGTAACCTCTTGGGAACATTTGTTAGGATCTTTTAATATCCAGAGTCACGCATCTAACCTAGAGATTTATTGCTACACTAATGAAGCAGTACCGCCTGTTCCAAAGTTATCTTTATATTTTTCTATTATTGTAAATAAAATATTGTACACGGATATGAAGTAATGAAAAATGCGCAGATTTTAAATTCAAATATCTTAGATATAAATATAATCAAACTATCGTAGGTATTATCGCCTCGCTATGATGCTTAACAAGAGGCTCGCTTTGTTTCCTCGCAGCTGTTATATGTTATTAAAATACAAAGATCTCGACTGCCGCGACTATCACGATGTTGCCACATTGCTATTCTTCCCTCAGTTTCAATTAAAACTCGGAACGATGTGGAACATTCGGTCCAGTTATAAAATTGTATACCGTAATTAATGGTATAATTATCAGTGATTTATTGTGATATGTAGCTCGAATAATAATACAATATTTACATATTATATTAGTTTAATATACTGTATAAGTGATTTCAACATGTGGCGGCCATGGTAAAATATTTCAGACCGAACGGTTAATAATAATAATAATAATAATAATAATAATAATAATAATAATAATAATAATAATAATAATAAGTATAATAATATTTTCAGCATACTTTTGTATGAATATTAAATTTATGTAGACCTACAAGCTATATAATGTTGGAATTAACTTATTTAATAAATAAATACATATATAATTTTAATTTTAAAAGTTAAACAATACCAAACTATAACATAAAAAGTATAATATATAAATAACTAATGTCTTCTGTCCTTGGCAAGCATTGCCGCGCGGCACCCGCTTTTATATAAACGGTTAACCATCAGAGTGAGGGAATAATACATACTTTGGGACGATAATATGTAGTTTCTTATATAAACATTAACCGAAATGTATTAGTGCTTTACTTTAACATGGGAATGAGTATTACCTAAATTTAGATTGGTATCTAAGTAGAAGAAAAACTTTTTCCTTTGATATTTTTTTTTATAAAACACAGAATTCCATTTCATTAACGCAGTTTAACATCTCGCCTTATAGAGTAAAACTTGTTTAATCCGGAACGTGAATAATGCGGAAATCTGTCCAATGTGAATAAATAATAGTAATTTTACGTGTATTTATTTTGTATAAAACAGAATCTGTCCGACGCGGAAACGGAAGGATATTTCTACACAATTCATGAAAAAAACGTTTATAAAGCGGAAAGACAAATAAATAAATTAGTTTCCACTTCATTGAATTTCCGTTATGCCAAAAAAAACGTTATGCCACCGGGTGGTGTATTGATTCTAGCTGTACCTGAAATTTTACTTCGGCCTCACTGCACAACCGTCATGCGAAATACAGATGTCTTACAAATAATCATTGTACAGTAAAATCTTAAATCAGTTTAAGTTCTGAGAACGATCTTTCACATGTAGCGTCTGAATTTACGGAATAAAGATGTTAAAACGTATGTATTATTGTCATTAAACGAAAAGTGAAGGTGATTGAAGATAAATCTCCAAATTTCCGGACCGATGCTCCAACGTCAAGCTCTAGCTGTTGCTAAATCCCTAGGGAATAACGATTTCAAGGCATCTTCAGGTTGGCTGGACAGTTTTAAAAAACAACACAATGTAGTGTGGAATGAAATTTGCGGGGAATCAAAGGATGTGGACGAAAGTGTAGTTAGTGAGTGGAAACCGAAACTGCACACTTGAATTTCAGGATACGCACCTAAGAGATATTTTTAACGCTGACGGAACGGGATTCCTTTTTCGCGCGTTACCGCTGAAGTCGCTCTTACAAAGTATACTTCACTTTCCAACGGCAACGGAACTAAAATCAATCCAAGGTACATAAAAAGACACATACGATACTCTAAAATCTAAGAATTTTAATAAGTTTCATTTTTTTATAATGAATAAAAAGACGCATACGATACTCTAAAATCTAAGAATTTTAATAAGTTTCATTTTTTTATAATGCGGAATTTTGTCTAATGTGGAAAAAAATTGGTCCCATGCGGTTCCGCTTTGAGCAAGTTTTACTGTATGTACTTTTACGTGCCACATGCCGTCCGGGTCACGACCAGTCGGGTATAAAAAGTATTCCCACTACAGGCCTCAGGAGGCCCTTTGGGTAGTGGGAGGTTAAGGCTCCCACTTTTTTAGGACAATCGACACTTGATGTCAGCCCAGAACAAGCGTCTGGTACTAATTTCCGTTGGAGGTTGAGTCGACCCCAGGGCCATAGTGCCGCCAGAAAGTTTGGGTCAGTTTAAAAATCTTGACCCCACCGGGACTTGAACCCTCGGCCTTCCGGATTGTAGCGCAGTGAGCTGCCGGGAGAGGGATTTTAAATATTCATCACATACCTACTTTTTTGGACATGCAAGGACATGGAAGGCCTCCCCGAATGCGGGATCAGCTCAATGTCAGGGCCTCTTCCGAGATAACTCATCATTAAGAAGAAACACACACACACACACACGCACGATAGTGCATGAGATGTAAGTATGTGACTGACATTTATAAATCTCACTAACTGTCCCTTGCTTCAATGTCCACAAGTACGTCTCACTACACTCTAATTCAACCGAGGAAGTTACTACAGACCTTATGGGCTACGCAAGTGTCTCCCTACGTACTGCTCGGGACCCAGCTCCGTGTGTATGAAAGGCTGTTTGTACTATGAGAAGCAGAGAAGTGTACCTCCTCCCACTCCCCACACTACCCCCCCACAAACACACAGAGCTTGGACTCGAGCTGTACAGGGGGTAGATATTGCCAAACTCATAATAACGGTATTTGTTTGTTTAGGAAGGGGAGGAGGAACAAGGTTAGCAGTACTTCTTCCAAATATATGTACTATACATTAAAAAAACATAGTTTTTCTTTTACGGCATGCAAACTAGTTTTATAGTAAATATGAGAGTCGACACTTTTACACAGGATAGTACAGATCTGGACGAGCTCAGTGACAAGTGGTAACTTTTTTTTTAATAGAGAGAGAGAGAGAGAGAGAGAGAGAGAGAGAGAGAGAGAGAGAGAGAGAGAGAGAGAAACAGAGAGAGAAAGGAGTGAGGGTAAATTAGAGTCAAAATATATTTAATCATAGCTACATGCAATCTTTGTTTCGTGATTATTGATAAATTAGTGATTAGCCCTGTATGTTGCTTAACCCTTTGCACCAGTATTAATATCAGACTGCATTATTTTGATTATAAGTCACAACAGTAAGTGGTTAAATATGTGTTCCCTACGTCCTTGTGAAAATAGTCCCTTCAATTGTAAACTAAACGCTAATAAACCCTAAATTGCACAGCACAATAAATAGTGCTCGTAATTCAGGCGTTTTGATATAACGACCTCATTAGGTTACATTATGCTAATTATTGCAATATGATCCTAAACAATACCAAGGCATTTGTTTCTCTATTTCAGGTGAGTTGATTCTACTCAACGTAGCGATGCAACGCAAATTATCTGCTGTTCTGAACTATATCAACCGTAACGCATTTAGTCCGTCAATCTACTAGAATTCTGTATTATGTTTTGAATTGGATTTCACGTGAGTAAACATTGCATCATAATAATAATTTAATTACTGGTTCTATATCGATATTAAATTGAAAATTAAAACTTTTCCAGTCAATTAATTCAATTTAACCTCTCACCTTATAACATTTTTTACATACCACACGCTACCGAGGCCTTTAAATTAAAATCGTCAGGATTTTTTAAATGTTTCTGTTCGTGCAAATTTGTTTCCACTTTTTGTATATACAGTAAATGGATGCACCTTTCTCTGAGGCTTATCGTATCTAGCTAATAGAATATGAAGGGAGGTAATCCAGATATTTATATCCTTATCTGAAGTAATATTTTTCGATGCTAGGTTTTTTTAAATCAATTACTTCGTTGGTTTACTTTTCATTATCCTATTTTACTAATTGAATTATTACACACACACACACACACATATATATATATATATATATGTGTGTGTGTGTGTGTGTGTATGTAGTATATATATATATATATATATATATATACTACATACATACATACATGCATACATACATGAATCATTCTATTTCGGACTGGATATATTTTTGACTTCATGTTTTTAGAAATGTTCCAAACTTCTAAGCCTCTAGAACAAGACAGTCCAAATGGTGGGCCGCATTCGGTCCTGCAAGCCATTTCAATTAACTCGCGAACTTCTGGCTTATTTTAAAGTAAAGTAGTCCCACTATAGGTCTCGGGAGCCTCTTGGGGTAGTAGATGATTAAGGCTCCCACTTTTTCTGGACAATCGGCACTTGATGTCAGCCGGGTTGTCAGCCCTGAGTGACGGCCGTCTTTACCCCCAGAACAAGCGTCTGGTACTCATTTCAATTAGAGGCTGAGTCGACCCAATGGGCCATAGTGCCGCCAGAGGGTTTGGGTCAGTTTAAAAATCCTGACTCCACCGGGACTTGAACCCTTGACCTTCCGGCTTGTAGCGCAGTGCCTTAACCACTATGCTACGGCGTGCCTTGTGAATTAATATTGTTTTCCATTAAAACTTTTTAAAATGATTCTAAGAGCTGTCATTCCTTTTATGGCGCATCTCCTTTTTTTTATTTCATCTCATAATATATGAAACTGTCAAATACTATATTTGTCGTTATGCATTTGAAATTAATCCTGTATTTATCGATCCTGCACGTCAATCCACCGAACAGCCCCTAGTAGCGAGAGAAAAATTTATTTACTACACCATGCTAAATGGCTTCACCCTTCTCTATATACGTGCGATTGTGCAGAGATGAACAGACTGGTGAATGGAGAAGACTACTTAACAATGAACTACATGGTTTTTATAGGAAGCTAGATATAATAAGAACAGTTAAGTCTCGTAGACTGCGATGGACAGGACATGTTGCATGTATGGGGAATGAAAGACTTGTATGGAAGCTTCTTGTAGGAAAGCCAGAGGGAAAACGCCCAGTTGGTAGACCAAGAATGAGGCGGGAGAATAACATTAACTATGATTTGAGGGAGGTAGATATACAGGGAATGATTGGAAAGCATTATCTCAGGATAGGGATGTATGGAGAGCTTACGTCCGCGCGGCCATGAACCTACGGTTTCGATAGTGCCAGTGAGTAAGTAAGTACAATAAGTAGCGGCCCTAGGTTGAGAAAACCAGCTACAACGGCTAAGGGGCCCGATATGCTGACCACATGTCACTCCTACACTGGCTGGACGTTCGTATACCTCTGTAATTAATACATGTGGATGTGAGGCCAGCAGCCAAGGGTGATCTAGGCCTATAGTGCCGTGGAAAAAAGTGTACTGTTGATTACAATTTTGGTAGGAGAATTTCTTTTATATTCAATTAGCGTCCCGCCACCTGATTAGAAAACGTATTTCTGGTCCCCAGTTTCATTATAATTGGATACTGCTCTAGAACATGGAGTCAGACCCAGTATTGCATTAGAGCCAAACTTCTGCCGCTTCTTTCGCCTTCAGTAAATGCAATGGTGCGAGATAGAATATTGTTCGTGTTCTAGAATACATCATACAGGTTTACTATATTTTTTTATGCTTGATTACTTTACTTAATGGATAATTGAGAACTTACAGTAGGCCCCTACTGTAATCCTTAACGTCCTCATTTATGAGATTGTGCTAAAGTGAATAAAATTATAAAGTGAGAAAACAGTTTGCCGGTTGCGCAGTGTGTCTCTCTCTTTTCATAGACGAAATTAATTAAATTTAAAATTCATTTGGTAACAGAGGTTGGTGGGAACAAAGTTAATGCATTAGTAGGGGGCACCACTATGTTTCTATAGCAACCATGCGTTAGGTGGGCTAACCTATTTGTACCACGGAGCGTTATTAACGATGTTGACTTCATTACGCACATATAATTATGCCGCCGTAAACTGCGTCAGATTGGAAATAAACCAGATTTTCACATCAAACGACCATGCATTTTGTAGCGAAGTCAATAATTCGTGAACTGCAAATGAGGCGTATTATGTCTGTGTATATGCCTTGCTTCGGCCTTCGATTTTGTCACGCTTGTTTCATTATGCTTGTTTTTACATTCTGTAGTATCAGAACACGCTCAAGGTAAAGTAAAACTTATATTCGGGAGGTATACCGGTTTCATTTATCAGTAAAGAGCATTCTAGGTCTTTTTTTATGTTATGTGGTCCCTGTAGTGAATACCGGATTGGAATTTACACTTCAACTAGTCCTATATTACATTCAAGCTAGCAACTGTCCGAGAAGAAATTGTTCTATTCTTAACTGTTGTTGTTCTACTATTAATTATATACATTTTATTTAACATTTTCCAATACTGCTATTTTTAACACAGTTTCAATAATGGATCATATTATAATGATATTGTGAAAAGAAAAATTAATGTCTGAACCAGGAATCTAACCGTGGATACCTCGTATTCCGTACGAGTGTGTAAGACCACTACACCATTCGAGACATAGTACAAACATCAACAATTCTTTCGACATATACAAATATATATTTCTCGTTTCGTCCGCTGCCAGGTAGATGTCACTACCAACGCAACGGCTACATTTATGTTTGAGAAAGTGGTGATGTAAAATTCTCAAACATAGATACTTCTAAATGAAGCCGGCCGTTGGCGTTGGTAGTGACATCTACCTGGCAGCGGACGAAACGAGAAATATATATTTGTATATGTGGAAAGAATTATTGATGTTTGTACTATGTCTCGAATGGCGTAGAAGTCTTGCACACTCGTACGGAATACGAAAGGTCTACGGTTCGATTCCTGGTTCAGACATTAATTTTTCTTTTCACAATATCATTATAATGTTATATACATTTTATTTTTCAGCCGTTTAGAAAAATACAAAATTAAACACCTTATTGTTTGCAGATGACCAAAGAATAATTGTAAATTCAGAAGATAACCTACAGAAAGGTATAGGCCTATATGGACTTCATCAAATTACAGAAGAATATGAATTGAAGATACCTACAGAGACACCAGAAATTATGCCATTTCAAGGTCCTGTCAGAATTAAAATTGTACTTGACAATACAATATCTCATATGAAGAAGAAAAGGATGTAATTGCAAAAATGTCGAAACTTTTAAGGATTTTAGGGTTAATAAATTCTACCTTCAAAGCCACAGTTAGTCCAAAAACATTTAAGACTAAAGTGTATAAAACATTTGCTCTTCCAACTCTTTTGTATAGTAGCGAAGTACGGACATTGAAACGGAAGGGTATACAGGGATTTAGATGTGCTGAAATGAGATATATTCGGAGGGTTGCAGGATACACACTACTATATAATAAAAAATGAGGACATCGTAGAAGAATTACACATGGGACCTTTAGAAAACAAAATTTCTGATTATAAGTCAAGATGGATGTAACAAGTTCATCGAATGAAGGATCACAGATTACTAAAAAAAAAAAATGTTAAGCTAATAACATGCAGGAAGAATAAGACCAGGACGACCACTCAAAAGACTTTTGTATAGTGTTTCTATTGAGGCAGAAAAGGTCAACAAATGGCCGAAATTCATGAATGGACTATGATGACGATCCTTTCTTCAGAAGGGAAGTTGTGGATCACGTGTCGTAGATTTCTAGCAGAAAGTATAAACAAAGACACCAAACGATTTTTTCCTATTTCTCAGTTCTGAAGGCAAATATTAGCATGGGATTTCATTGTCCGGGCCCATTTTTTCATAGTCTGTTCACCATTTCGTAACATCACAAAAATAATATTAATAAATAGATGCGATATGACCTTAATTTTTAAAGCGCTTATAAAAATAAGATTATATAAAATACATCAAACACATTAAAACAGTTGAAATTAAATGTTAGTTTGTAATCATAAAAAAATAGAAGAGAAGATCAAATATCCTTCTTTGAAGAATAGTTGCTGATGAAATTCCAAATAAAAGGAAAACGGGCTTAGATTAAGTTAATTCAAAATTGAATCCGATGGAGAAGCTCTGTCGATGTTTTATGGTCTTGCTTTTTGGTAAAGTAGATAATGATAACTTTCGTTATATGGATTTTTTTGTTGATATGATGATAGATCTCCGTTCACCCGCTTGGGGACATGGGCACTTCTCTAGTGGGAAGTTTAGATTAGATTAGATTTATTTAGCCTGGTGGAGGTAAGGCCATGTGGTTTTCTCTTCCACTCACCAGGACAAACATATATTACATCAGAATATAACAATCACAGTTAACTCTAATATTAAATACTAAATAAAAATTTGATCAAAAAGATAATATCTATTATATTAAGATCTATAATGCAACCAGTTAATGTTAGTTAAAATTAAGACTAAAACTAATAATAAAGTGATTACAAGCAAGACATATTAAATTGTCCCTGTCTAGTGTTTATAAAATACAAAGGAAAATAATGAGATATAGAAAACTAATTTTACGTTTGTACAATACTTAAAACAAAAGAAAATATTTGTAAATCTTAATATTTTCATAGATAATTAAGTTTATTAATTGTTAAAAGAATACTATCAGTGAGGTGTATACGTTAGTCTATTATCAAATAATTCTTTAATTTGTTTTTGAAGGATATTATAGTTTGACAGTCTCTGACATAGGTCGGAAGGGAATTCCATGTTTTGGTAAGTGAGACCGTAAAAGATAATGAATAATATACAGTGTGATGAGGAGGCTTATAAAGGACAATGTGCTGATGCTAACCATCATAATTTATTTACACCTAATTCCCTGCAGACATCAGCGAGGGTCAAGTGGTTAGTACATTGCCTCGAGACGACATCTAGTAGGAAACTAAGATATTACTGGAATGGATACAGGTCGGTTAAATTTTGCTCAGAGGTATTTTTATTCAGACTTGAGGTTCTTTTATGAGCCTGAAAATCCCGGAAGACTTGTCCCTTGAATTTTTCCTTCATAAAAATGTATCTACCCCGGGAGGGTATGAACCCACAACTCTCAGGACTAGAGAGAAGGAACATTACTACTAAATCGCCGAGGCCGAGCTTTATTTGTTGTAATCTTTTATAATACGAAGTATAGGCCTATGCACATATTTTTAATTTCTTCCCATGAATCGTTGAGTTACAACTTCTGTGTTGTTTAAAACAATTATTGCTTAACACAATACTCCAGCACATGTAGGATGATACACTATATGTAGGTGTATTGCACCGGTCACGCATTTTCCTTCTCCTCACGAAATTTCACCTTATGTTCTACAAGTCGAATCGTGGACAGGTAGAATTGGAGACCGTCACGAATGACCTCACAATCTGTCGTGAATCCAACCGGACAATCATAAAACATGCAATGATGATCTCAAAGTCTTGGGAATTTTAGTATAATATTGATATATTACATTAAATTATTTTTTTAACAGTCAATAAGTTAATAAAGCAGATAGGGGATTTTATTGAGCCAGTCATCAGACATGAGTTTAGCTGCTACAGGTAATCGAAGACCACCAGAAACTGAAAAAGAAAATGAAAAAAAATAATAATATTAATAATACAAACGGAATGCGGGACGACTGAGACTTCATTGGATGGATGGAATTTTGGAGGACCTGAGGAAGCTGAGAATTGAAGGATGGTGGCTGGATGCTAGAGATAGAGATGCCTGGAAGAAGATTTTTAGAGAAACTGAGGCTCGAATCGGGCTATACAGCTGCTGATTCTGATGATGATGACAAACTTACTGTGGATTAATTTATTGACTTAGGCTCTGTCCGGGTTTTGTATTCGCACTTGAGACTTCTGAGTGATTTTTTTTTTACTTGGGTGGGTTACCAGCCCAAGCGCAAAACCCCCAACCTGGAAGACCAGAGTTTAATTTCGGAGTTGTCTTTCTCCTATACAGACTGCCTTACAAGGCTACAGAGCTCTGTCTGCCCCGAGCATCTGGTTTTATGGCGCCAGAAACTCGCCATTCACCCTCCATCTTTAGTAAAAACAGTCCCAACACGTGAAGGTAGATCAACACCTACAAACCACATGGGAAAAGATCTTTGGGACGGCCAAGGAAACGATGGACTTGAGACCGGAACAGGTCACATTTACCTAATCCTGGAAAGGAAAAAGAAGAAGAAGAAGACTTTGGCTCTCACGGCCGGGGTTATTATGATGATCTTGAAGAAAATTTCCGGGCTGTAAGGCCGTGGTCTTGACTCTCAAAACAACCCTTCAGGATGCAGGACGCACTCTCTGGCGAAACATCGGAGAACTTCAAACCTCAAGACTATGACCTACATCCCGAAAATCTTCAAGATCATCATAATTACTATGGATTATTTTTAATACAATAGCTTTATATGCTTTAATACAATACATATTACTAGAATTAATTAATATGTAAATTATTAACTAATTTGTTGAACCCGACATGCTGACCACATTTGATTGTTATACTGGATAGATGATCTACGATTGACACGTGTGTACAATTATAGGCTTTCACGGCCGGTATCTTAATTCTTGTTTAGTTGGTATTCCGGGTTAAATGGCCGTGGATTATTTTGTTGAATCTAGACTTTTTTCTACTACTGTGGTATCTTCAAGAGATTCTTCGTGCTCTCTATGAACTCCATAACTGCTTGCAGCCGGCAGTTAAGAAGTTTACAGAGAGCATGCAGAATTTCTTGAGGATGTCTTCCGCAGTAGTAGACGGAATGTCGAATTATAACAAAACTGGACAATGGCTATTTAGCCGGGAAGTCCAAATAAATATGACACGTGTGTTAAGGTCTACTCTACAAATTCATTCCTCCTCAGAAATATATTAATATCCCGTAACACTAAATTCAAAGTCTAGAGGACTCCGATACGGCCTGTTGTTGCCTATGGTCCCTAATTCTTGCTAATGTTAATGTCTTTAGATCCTTTGAAAGAAAAATATCGAGAACATTTTTTGGGACTTTGAAGGAGATTGAAAACACATGGAGAATTCGTAGTAACCAGGAGCTGAATGATCTAACGAATGACCAGGATGTAGTCAGATTTATAAAGTCTCAAAGGCTAAGATGGCTCGGTTAACTTATAAGATGCCGGACATTGGCACCTTTTAAAAGAAATCTAAATTTATATTTGCTCTAACCTCGACTTCATTATTACCCAGTGTAAGGTATATATATTAATTGGTGTTTCTCGTATAATTTATCATATTTATATTATTATTATTATTATTATTATTATTATTATTATTATTATTATTATTATTATTATTATTATACAGCCTTTATTGGATAAAGTCACGAATTGCAGACAGAAATGGATTGATCACATGGATGGAATGAGAAAGGAGATATATCCATTGTTAGCAAGAAATTATCAAGCAAGAGGAAGGCGTGATGTTGGAAGACCTAGAAGACGTAGGGCTGATGCATTATGAAGTCGGAACGGGCAATTGCCTAATCCCTGGAGTGATGATGATGATGATTATTATTATTATCGTAAGTATTATTATTGTTATTATCCTATAAAATGTTGCTACATTTAATGTATCTTTAACTGTTTATAATTAGTATAGTGTATATCTATATTTGTCAAATATTATTTGTATTTGTGCTGGTTGAGTGGAAGAGAAGGCCTTATGGCCTTAACTCTGCCAGAATAAATAAAGCATTATTATTATTATTATTATTATTATTATTATTATTATTATTATTATTAAAGATGGGTTATAATCGCCTCCTAAAAGAAAATGTGGAAGGGAAGACTTTACTTGAGAAGAAGCAAGGGACGTCCTAGAACTAAATGGATGGATGGATGGTTTGGAGGCACTATCGAACCCATAGGTTCATGGTCGCGCGGACATAAGCTCTCCATACATCCCTATCCTGAGCTAATCCTTTCCAATCATTCCCTGTATAATCTACTTCCCTCAAATCATAGTTAATGTTATTCTCCCACCTCATTATCGGTCTACGAACTGGGCGTCCTCCCTCTGGCTTTCCTACAAGAAGCTTCCATGCAAGTCTTTCATTCCCCATACGTGCAACATGTCCTACCCATCGCAGTCTACGAGACTTAACTGTTCTTATTATATCTGGCTTCCTATAAAGACCATGTAGTTCACTGTTAAGTCTTCTCCATTCACCTGTCATCTCTCTTTGGTTCAAACATTTTCCTAAGTACTTTATTCTCAAATACTTGTAATCTCCTTTCCTCCCTTAAAGTAAGAGTCCATGATTCGCACCCATATAATATAACTGGTAGAATAATAGTTTTACATATTTTCAGTTTAACGTTTTGAAAGGAGTTGGGACATCAAGAGTCTCTGCAATGCATAATAGCACGCATTTCCAGAATTGAGCCTATGTTTAATTTCTTTGTGCATCTCATTCCTATTTGTGATTATTGTTCCTAGGTATTTGAATTCAGCCACTTCCTCAAAATATCAATGAATAAAAAATAACCATGTTGAAGTCTAGTGATTACACAGTGGTTCTTCGAGATATACCGAAATGATTTAAAGAATTTCGGGAGGATACTGGTCACGATGTAGCACGACCACTTCGGTACAAGAGGAATTTGATCCCGAGTAATGTCATTTTTTAAAGAAAATACGAGAAGTTAAAATCCCATGGTATTATTATCATAATTTCCCACTTAGCAGAAATAGGTGGCATTGAATTCACAAAAAAAAAGCACGATAGTTAATAATTTTATGTACTGGTAGTTAAAACATACCAGCAGTTAAACTCGACACCAAACAAATTTGTGGAGGTGGTAGTGTTTTGTATTTAGAAAGTTCTTGGATCATATTCCGAGGCCGACCAGTCCCAATAGTTTATTTCCTTGTGGTTTTTCTCAGTGGACAAGTCAAATGCTGGGTTGGATTTTCATTACCACGATCCATTTTATCATAATTACACAAGTGTATGAGTGGCTTCATTTATTAATAACTAGCTAATACCCGGCGTGCGCTGCTACGACTAAATAATTATATTAAATGTGTTTTATGTTTAGTTGAAACTTTATACTTATACAACTTTATACAACTTACATTTTTCAGATGATCAGTTGTTAATTGCACAAGATTACCAAGATATAGAATATATTGCTAGGAAATTAATAGAAGAATAGGATAAATGGGAATTAATTTTACACATGAAGAAAACAGAATACCGGTACTTATCAATTGGTGAACCAGAACAAAATTTAATTTTAGAGATTGGAGAAACAATAAATTATCTAGAAGTGAGATCACATATTTAGGAATTAAAATAAATAAAAATGGAAGTTACGAAGAGGAGATAAGAAATATAAATAATAAAGGAAAATTTGCAATTGCTTGCCTCGGTGGAAAATTGTGGGATAAAAATATAAGTAATAAAAATGAAATGAATACACATCATACAATTGTTGAAAGGATCATTACTTATGGAGCAGAACTTTGGCCATTAACAACAAAAACAAATAAGTATATTTTGGCAACGGAAATGGATTTTAGAAGAAGGGCAGCAAGAACTTCAAGAAGAGAGACAAATTAAGAACTCAGTTATAAGGGAGAAAATGAAGATTGAAGACACTATTATAGATTATATTAAAACTCAGCAATTAAGATGGTACGGACATGTCCAGCGAATGGAAGAGGATCGACTACCAAAATCTGTTTTGGAATGGAAACCTGAGGGAAAGGCGAGGCAGAGGAAGACCTAAAACCTCCTGGAGTCAGGGAATATGTTTATACATGAAGGAGAAACATCTACAACCGGGAGATCGGATGGACCGACGAAATTGGCTATTAGGAATAGGACGATGTCAAATACATTAATCAACCAAATACATTAATCAACCGATGATATATGTATGTTTAGTTAAATAAAAAGTAAAGTGATCCCACAACAGGCCCGGAGGCCCCTTGGGGTAGTAGGAGGTTAAGGCTCCCACTTTTTCTAGACAATCGGCACTTTACGTCAGCCGGGTTGTCAGCCCTGCGTGACGGCCGCCTTTACCCCCAGAACAAGCGTCTGGTACTCATTTCCGTTAGAGGCTGAGTCGACCCCAGGGCCATAGTGCCGCCAGAGGGTTTGGCTCAGTTTAAAAATCCTGACCCCAACGGGACTTGAACCCTCGACCCTCCGACTTGTAGCTCAGTACCTTAACCACTACGCTACGAAGTACAAAAAAAAGATTATCAATTTATATCTTAATTATTTTTAGATACCTCGTGCAGAATACTGGACGTTGCGCGGGAATCTACTTATCCCGATCTTCCTAGCATCAGTGAGCTGAAAGACTATAAAATTATTATTGTGAGTTATCCGTAAAAGATAAGACATAAAATGCTGTCGCAGACTTTTTTCTAATTTTTTAAAAATATTCGATTCTGTGTACATTAATTTGAAGAATTTGTTAATGTTTAGGCAGCGTAAGCCATTTAAGAGTCCAAAAGCAACTTCTTTAGTGCATGGATGCCATTTTCGATTCAATTCATTTTAATTTAATTTTATTTTATTTTAGCTCCTTCCCTATAGTATTTACGGTAATACGTTACATACGTTAATTGTCCCAGAAAATATATTAGAAGTATCAATTTACATTTTTCTGCATTCGAATTGTTAATTAAAAAAGAATTATTTGATTTGTGTTTATTTCAATATAGACTCCTCAAGTTACCATGTATTTCGTATAATTTCGGAACTTATTGGCCAACTCCTAATCCTTCTCTTCAATTTTTGAATATTTGAAACTTTACTATATGCATACTTAAGTTAAACTTCATGGGGTGACGGGGCTAACAGCTCTTGGCTTACCAGTCGGATGCTAGCCTCGCATCCAAATGTGTTTTAATACCAGAGGTGAATATTTATCCAGCCTGTATAGGGGTGGCATGTGGTGAACATGTCAGGTCTCAGCCGTTTAATATGTTTTTTTTTTTTTCTCTCCTGACCATTTGTGTTTGCTTGATATTTAATCAATATTTTTTTTAATTCATAGTAAACCATCGTTGAGGTTATTGATTAAAATATTAAAATTCGTACCTGGTTTATCAGTCGTCCTCATCTAAACAAACCTCTGTTTGCAAAACATCGTCAAACATTAAAAAATGTAGACTTTTTTCAGATGTATCTTCCATCATCAGCATCTACAGTGGTACCATTGAGTACCATTGTAGATACTGATTATGGAAGACTGTAGATGCTGATGATGGAAGACCTTTTTCTGAAAGGCCTGATTTTTTATCTTTGACAATGTTTGAGTACCATTGTACATGCTGTTGATGGAAGACTGTCTTCTGAAAGGCCTACATTTTTAATGCTTGACGATATTTTATGAACAGAAGTTTGTTTTAGTTGACGACTTTTATAATTTAATTTTATTTATATACAGAATTTTAATTTTACACATCTTTCTGTGCCTAAAATTTTATTTTTGTTTTCCACTCTTCTCTCTCCATCCAATCCATCTCCTCCAGTCCTCTTGCTCTCATTCAAATTCTTATTTCCTGCATCCACGAGTTTCGAGGTCTTCCTCTCCTCCTTCTTTCAGGTGGACACCATTCCAATGTTTTCCTGGGTCATTTTAATATTTTGTTATTTAAAGTAACCAAATGGACAATTACAATATGTGTAATGTCATGTGAGAAAGGAGGCCAGTTCCTGTTCCATCAATACCGACCTATCTAACACTGAAATACAGATTCAATAAGATGTGGACACTTTGGTCCCAATGATACAGTGCACCATCTTGTTGTAAAGTTTGATTTAAGTGTTCCGCTCGTGGAAAGAAAAAAGCTTCCTTCTTTACATCCTTCCGAAGTTCGCTTGAGTTAGAATTGCTAATTCCGTCTCTATTCATTGCAGTTTGTGATTAATCTCCATTTTCCTGAATAACAAACACACGTTGTCATAGGAACGACAAATGAACTAAACTCGTTGAGTTGGAATTCAGAAATCCTCAAATTCTTCTTCTTCTCCACTTCATGGATTAGGCTAACTGCCTGTTTCGTCATCACAGTGTCTCCTTCCATCTCCTTCTCGGGCTCCCCACGTCTCTGATTCCTTTAGGATCATATTGATAAGCTATTTTTTGGCAGTCTGCTATCTTCCATTCTTCCAACATGCTCATACCATCTTGTTCTGTGTATATCCATTCTTGTGAGGATAGCTTCTACTTCTAATTATTTTCTTATTTCTTCATTTATAATTGTCTTCTCTTATATATATCTTTTTACTTTCCTCAAAAATCTTATTTCGCAACTTTGTATTCTGCTAATTGTCCTTTGTGTAGGTACCCATCTTTCACATCTATAAAGTAACGTAGGAATTGCCATGGTATTATAACATTTCATAAAAACCCCAAATTGTTATCTATAATAATTTTGTAATTATTATTTAATTTATTCAGAAACTTTATGTACACGCTGTATTGTCATTTTATAATTATTAATCTATAAATTAGTACGATATAACTAATTCACTGGCTCTATGAAACCAGTAGGTATATGGTCGCGCTGACATAAGCTCTCCATAGATCCCTATCCTATGCTAATGTTTTCCAGTCATCCCCCTGTATAATGTTTCCCTCAAATTATGGTTAATTTTATTCTCCCACCTCAATCGTAGTCTGCCAACTGGGCGTTTTTTCCCCAGTTTTCCTACAAGTAGCTTCCATGTCCCTCATTCATTCCCCATTCGTGCCACGTGTCCTGCCCATTGCAGTCCACGCGACTTAACTGTTATTATTATATCTGGTTTGCTATAAATGTGATGTAAATTACTGTTACGAAGTCTTCTCCATTCGCCTGTCTATTGAAAATTAACACGATATACAAGATTCATGATGTGTTCCGTTGAGGTATTATTCAAAATTAAAATTAAAATTATGGAATACTTACCTGAAAGGTCCGTCTCCTCAACTTAATTAATTATTTAACTGTAGCGCTTTCGGGACTTGTCCCATCATCGGCAGAATTCAAAACTGGTGTTTCACTGAAGATTTGGTAGAGGGGGTTACATGTATTGGGTTCGTTTTCGTTAAACAGAAGTTTTAACATCAGATTTAAAGAACATTTTCGAGACTTTATTCGCGCAGAAAGAAAATCAAGCTATGCAAAACACATTATCCATGAAGGACATCGCATGTTAAATTTTGAAAACACCCTAACAGTAATGCATAGAGAAAATAATCCAGCGAAGATAAACATACTCGAAGAGATGGAAATCATGAAAGCAGCTTACAACAACGACAATCTGATAAACGAAAACGAACCCAATACATCTAACCCCCTCTATCAGATCTTCAGTGAAACACCAGTTTTGAATCCTGCCGATGATGGGACAAGTCCGGAAAGCGCTACAGTTAAATAATTAATTAAGTTGAGGAGACGGACCTTTCAGGTGAATATTCCATATTGTTTATTTTTTATTATTTCACTCACCTCATACTTCATAATTCATAGCAGACCCTGGGTTTCTTCACATCTTTTGTGACATTCTCAATGCTGCGTCACGTTCACAACTGACGTCCAACGGCCTTCTATCCTGCAGATTGACCTCCGCGCCATCTGGTGGCCGACCGAAGAATTTCCAAATCAGTCCTCTTTCTTTATAACCGGGTATTTCAAAATTCATAGTTGTATTTTCATTCTTGCATATGTAAATTTTTTCCCAAATTGTGAGTTCCTTCGGTTTTTCCAATTGTTTAAGTAATTTTGTTTGGTTTCTATTCTATGTTTTTCTGACCAGGCATGTGCAGCTATTGCAGATTTTTCGGTTTCTCCATTTTTAACATTTCTGAGGTGTTCTTTTAATCTTGTATTTAGATTCCTTTTTGTTTTTCCTATGTATATCTTTTCACAATCTTTACAATTAATTTGATAAATTCCGGATTTTTTGCAGTCTTCAATCTTTTCATTTTTGTTGGTTTTTATTAAATTACCTAAGCTGTAATCATTTTTAGGTGCTAATTTAATGTTGAATTTGTTGAAAATTTTTTGAAACTTGTCAAATACCAAAGGATGGTATGTGAACTTCTTGAATGTTTTGCCTATATTTTTATCTGTCTGAAGAGTACTTTCATTGATGACTTTTTGTTCTTTGAATTTATTTATTTTCTTGTGTATCATCTTCTTTTGAAAACCACTATCCTTAGCAATTTGTATGATGTGTTCTTTCTCTTTATTGTAATTTTCTTTGCTATGCATTATGAAGTATGAGGTGAGTGAAATAATAAAAAATAAACAATATTAAAAACCTCATTGTGTTATCTACATAACTGAATATTCCATAATTTTATATTTTAATAACGATATACACAATAGAAATACATAGCGAAATATCGCAGATTCAGTACAGCTTATGATGTTAAAGCGTTTATAACAATGAAATAAAATAGTTAGCAGGACGTGGGTAACTCCTGCGAAGTTGTATGTAATGAATTTAATATTATAACTGCAAAAGTTGTAATCACTGCTACATTAATATAATTTAAAATGATCGAAAACTGTGGGGTAGTTAATTGCTTTTGGCGTAGCACATCTGAAATGAAAGGAAAACAAGTTTGTATATAGCAGTTTAAATTAATTTGTTTATGGTATTGTATGCTGTGCATGATACGGTGCTTATGTGCTGAATGTGGTATCACAGTGTGGGATCTTGCGCTTTATGATGACAAGGCTGGAAAATGCTGTCTCAATTCCATATTATACAAGTTTCCTTCATGTTGTACAACACTTCTTGTGATATATCTACTTGCACTGTTCATTATACAGCTATTGCCTCCATTTTGTTACCCAGTCATATTTTTAATCACTTCAAGTAAAAATTCAAATGACTTTAAGTATTTTTTTTAAATTTAAGAAAAGAAAAATAAAAAAAATATTATAAGTTAATTATTAAACAAGTGCTACTGGATTTTTAAATTCTGATATTCTTTTATGCCGGGGAGAATATAGAGTGGAAAATTTTGAACTGGAAAAAAAAAAAAAAAAAAAAAAACATGATTATTGCAATTAAACGGGAAATGCAGAAAAATTGAGATAAGGATCTTACGTTTTTATAGATTTAGAATAGATTTATTTAGCCTGGTGGAGTATATGAGTTAACATATTAGTTGTTAAGTCCACCGCTGTGGTCTCGGGGTAGCGTGCTGCCTTGTCACGCAGCGGGCCCGGGTTCGATCCCCGGTCGGGGCAGTTTTTCTGGGTGAGGGATTTATCGGGGTTTTTCCTCACCTGTAAGACAAATGTCAGGAAAACTTTAAGGCCCAAACGGTCCCCGAAATCATATGGCCATCGCAATCATCATCATTCATATTCATCTTAGGTTAAAGCTTAGGATTAGGGACTCTCCTGTCGCCCCAATATCATCTTCATCACCCATCATATCATCGGGGCAACGTAACCCCGCCTTCCAGGGACCCCAACCTCAGAAGTGGGTTATAAGTACGCCATGCCAGGAGAGAAACCAGGAATGTCGAAAGACAAACCTGGGGCATTTGGGGGGGGGAAATAGTTGTTAAATCTTTGTAACCAACTGGCTCACTTGCACTATCTAACCGGTAGGTTCATGGCAGCGTGAACATAAGCTCTCCACAAAATCCTTATCCTGAGCTAATGTTTTCCAGTCATCCAATGTATAATCTACTTTCCCCAAATCACGGTTAATGTTATTCTCCTACCTCATTCTTGGCCTACCAACTGCGCGTTTTTCCTCTGGTTTTCCTACAAGATGCTTCCATGCCCCACTTTCAGCTAAATATTTCTGTTATAATCCAGTGTTAGTTCACAGCTGTGTTCTAGTGGTAATGTCGTTTGATGAAACGCAACAGCAGCGCCTGGGTTCGATCCCCGGTCGGAACATGTTTCCTGGTGAGGTTTTTATGGGGTTTTTTCTTACCTGTAAGACAAATTTCGTCAAAATTTAAGGCCCAAATAACCCCGAACAGCATCCTGTCATATATTAATGCATATCACATTCGCTTTATATTGTATCAACAGATTAATGAATGGTATATATGGTCTTATATGTTTGTCTTGTCTCGTAGGTGGCCTGACATTGAGCTGATCACTCATCCAAGAAAACGCTTCAACGTTGTGTGGTCAAAAAAAGTAGATATGTGGAATCCAGAAAATAAAATCCTTTCCCTGTAAGTTAAAGGAGAGGTAAAAACTAAGATAAAGAAAGGAAGAAAGAGAAGTCCAAAGTTAAAATTAAAAATCGTAATGATATGGGACGGTTTTGGACTTTAGTTGAGGATTGGGTGTTGTAGATATGTTAAGAGTTATTAATCAACACTGTTTTCAAAATTGGCTTTTAAAGACTCCATGATATTGTCAACATAATGTAAAAAAAACTGTCACAGAAATTTTAGAAATAAAGTTGGATTACTTCTCAGTAATTGGGCTCCTTCCAGTCCCTAATTGTGCCCCTAAGCCATATAATACCATTTCTTACACCGATTGCATTAATTTGTATACTATACCCTATGATTATCAAATGTTAACAACTTTAACGTCTGATAAATCATCTATTTTTCTGAGATCCTGTATTCGCTACTTCAAATTGATGTCTTTAACTCCTCTACGCAGGTAAATTTCTTCTGACTATTTAACTCATGCCCCAAATGGGAGTCAATGACCAATCACATTTCAAGATTTTTTATTTACAACCAATCACAGTCGTGTTTCGTCTAAAATTTACCAACTAAAATTTATCATAATAAAGAAAGCACCTCATTTTTAACATTCCGAATAGGTCATAGCATTATTTTGCAGTGACTGACCCTCTAAGAAATACGGCTACCAGATTGTATATATAGTGCATGAATGTCAGCAGAAAGCGCATGCGATAGATAATATAAAAACATTTGTAACAATTGATTATATAAAAAAAAAACCTGCACTTTCTTAAACAAATTATTTTCCAGGAAATGACGTTGCAGAAAAATATATAATTGACATATTTGCATCATAGGACATCAGAAACCTATAACGTTGGTTATAAATTTCTCCACTAGGGTGCATTCTTACAATATTGCGATCCTTTGGCAATAAATAATATTATGATCTGGTTGTAGTGATGAACAAAGGAAGGAAATGAAGTGTATCAATCGTTTCTCATTTGTTTTCAAACATCGCCGTTTACATTAAATATATAAATATTTTAAAATAACTATAGTTAAATAATGATTTGTGAGTAAACAGTCCCGCGCCGTAGCCGAGCGGTTAAGGTAGGAAACCTTGGCGCAGAGCTACGGGACTTGCGCTGGTTCGAGTCTCCATGGGGGAAGAAATTTTCTCATGGTATTTCGGCCAGTATGGGACCGGTGCCCACCCAGCATCGTGAGGCAATTGGGTAGCTACAATAAGTAGCGGCTCCAGGTTGAGGAACCAGCTACAACGGCTGGGGGACTCGACATGCTAACCACATGTCACCCCTACACTGGCTGTTGATCATCTACCTCTGTGATTGACACATATGGATGTGAAGGGCCAGCAGCCGGCTGGTAAAAGGGCAAGCGCTGAAAAGTGGAAAGACCCTCAATCGGAGTAAACAGCTTAATTTTATTCGTTAAATAGTCCTAACAAATGCCACTCTTGATTTCCAAATTCTCTAGATAAATTGGAAATCACTCGTGGCATTACTTATGATTAATTAATTTATTGACTTCCTGCAATAAACGCTTCTCTTTCTCTCCCTCTCCGTGTTAATATTTCTAGTTCGCCACAACTACATAATGTTCAAGGCCTAACATTCCGTGTTCCTAGGAACATGTCCGTATGTTTAAGCCTTTGTCGTTGATTCCCAAAAGTAATTCCCGCCCGGAAATCCTCCGTAAATGTTGACCGCGTTTCTCGGTGGTTGTATTTTTATGGTCAAAAATCGCCACTATCTCGACCAAGATAATTTTCCGTCTGGCTTATTGTCATGACTAGAGACCGGATTATATGCAACATAACAAGCTCGAAATATGCATGCAAATATGCATGAAAAATGCTTAAATATGCATGAGAAATGTCAATATATGTAATACCAAATAAAAACATAATAATTAATACTATTAGATATTTTACTTATGAATTAACATAATAATTAGTATTTTTATTATCCATTTCTTAATAGCATCTTTTATCACTAATAAATGATAAATTATCAATCAGTATCAGGCAAAAGTATTGTTCACAAATTGAAATACTCTACATTTTGCTACTATTGTAAACAGAAACGCTCAGGTACTGTAGTAAACGTCCGACAGTAAGTTGTGTCTTCGATCGCTCAAAATATGTTTATAAACAGAAAATGACCGTTCTACATCAACTGAATTATTTGTGCAGTATTTGAATTTGGGTGCTATTTTGGCATTTATTATTTCTGGCAAAAGCTCGCCCATCCCATTTATAGAACCATCAGTTTGACACAAAGGTTCAAAGCCTGGGTTATCGTTCAAAATGTTTTCAAAATTTTCTTTAAACTTGCTCGGTAATACTTTGACAATAAGGAGTTCTCAAAAGATTCAATCAATGTCAAACCTTCAGTTTCAAGCTTTTTAATAGTTGCAGGTAGCCTATATGGGAAAAATGAGTGCTAAACATAGTTTCCCGCCCCCTTTTTTTAATACTGGAATCGTTAAATGCTCCTCGCACTGACAAACTGCCAAAGCCTCTGCACTACCGAAATCGTTTACTACATTTTGATGGCCTCGAAATGTTCATTGTAAAACAACACAGATTTTAAAAATGTTGTAAACATACCGCGAAAATATGCGTTAATACTAGTTTGTAGTTAAAATATGCAATAACAGGTAAAAAAAAAGTATAAATATGCAACATGCAAATGCATATAATCCGGTCTCGTCATGACGTATCCGGCTTGGGTAACCTATATTGGCTGCAGTGCTACGGCCGTAATAGCTCTCAGGATCATATAACCACTCAAGCTACTCCACCATGAGAAGTTAGATATACTTTTGGAGGTTATTATTCATTTCTAGTTATAGAATTTGTAACTTAATTAATTTTGTTATTTAGGCTAATGATCTTGGATCAATATATTATTATATTTATTTTCTATCTAATTTATTATTATTTCATTTCTTCATTGAGACACTTGAACACGCTTGGTGTTTACTGTAGTAGATAATGTAGGCTGTGTCTATTGTTGTCTGTGTTCATTGTCTTGAGTAAATGCATTTGACGTTAAATTTAATGCATTATGAAATGGTAATTAATGGTCAAATCGATCCGTAGTAATGGAATTCCAAATCAGGAAAACGATGTAAGAAATTTCAACAAGATTATTTGGCACTGAGATTTGAACTTTGAAACTCATGACTAAGTAGGCCTATCTACTTTCTCTGAGCCAATTCGTTTGGTAGATATCGTTTTGTTGGGAGTATTAACTTAAGAAATATAATAATAAAAACATTAGCTTTTGCAGATGACCAGATTTTACTCCGTAATAGGAAAATCAGAAGACGAATTATAAAGAATGCTGCATAAACTAAACAAACTATAAAAAAATATACTATATGGAATTATCATCAGAAGAAAAAAAATGGCTTTCAAGGGAGCTTAACCAGTTCGGACAAACATAATATTAGAAAATAAACCAATAGAAGAAGTGATCAAATATAATTTCCTAGGTTGCGAAATATCATCCACAACGGAAACAAGTATAAATAACAAACTAAATAAGTTTAACTATATAACAGGAACACTAAAAAGAACTTCGAAAAATAAAGCCAAAAAGACTTTATAATGAAATTATACAAGATAATGACAGTTCCTATTATTACTTACTAATCCGAAACATGGACAGTGAAAACACAACAATCTGCCAGAATCCAAGCTGCTGAAATGAAATTTCTCAGACCAATAGCAGAAACACGGAAATAAGACAAACTAAAAGTAGAGGAATTAAACACAACAATAGTGAAATACAGAGCAAACTGGAAAGAACACTTAGCAAGGATGACAGAACAGAATACCAAAATCAGCATACAACTATTTACCAAGATGAAGAAGAAGTTTGGGAAGACCAAACAAAAGATGGAAAGAGCAGGAATTTGCAGCCTAAACCGTGACAAAGAGAAAAAGAAAATATCGTTTTGTTATAATATGTTGCTATCACACAGTTTAAAGTTACGAATAGTTTATTAGTTTTAAGGATATCTATTTATTCAATATGAAATTCCGCTCTAAAAACAATCATTGTATTACTATTGTATTGGGTTGAATAGAATATGTGTTTCAAAATTTCACTGCAGCCACGGCTGTTGCCGTCTTGCGGTTACAACTTAATGGCATTTTAGTTTCCCTGGAGCTTATGTGGACCTCTTGAATGAGGTTCGCGAATGTTTGACCTTTTGATGTCCGTGATGTATGGCGACATTGTGGTCTCCGGACGCCAGTTGAAGCCAGGTCGCGACCTAACAGCGGCCGGTTTTATGGCCCAACTCTATCTCCAACCCATACGGAAGCATTTAAACCATGGGGCAGTTTAACATTCTGCTCGGTAATACCGCAGGCTACAAAGTTCATCTTCCATAAAAAGTGTCATATTCCTAACTTCTCCTGGATAACATTTGAATTGACATTGTATTTTGTAAGATACATTTTTTAAATGTAATATTTGTAATAAAACAGTGGAAAAATTAACGAGCAGAAAGTGCTTAAATATATGTCGAATTACACAATGTACACAATAACATAACAGTTATACATTATTTTATTTTCGCTGCAGTCCGACACATTTAAATAACTGTCACGAGAAAATGTGTTTCGCCAATATAAAGAGTTGATTCCAAAATCACCCTTTTTATTGATTTAATTATAAAATGTTTTAAATTATACATATTTTAAAATTATCGTTGTACATTATGCTCAACTTAATTTTAAGCGCTGCTAATTTAATATCATCATCACAGTCCATTCACGAATTTAGATCATCTGTTGAACTGTTCGGCGCCAATAGAAACACCATCCAATAAGTCTCTTTTGAATGGGCGTCCTGGTCTTCTTTTTTCTGCAGGTTGTCAGCTTAACATTTGTTTGGGTTTCCTGTGATCTTCTATTCGAAGAACAAGTTGCATTCATCTTGACTTACAATCAAAATTTAGTTTTCTGAAGGTTCCATCTGTAATTCTTGTAAGATGTCTTCATTTTTTTTATGATCTAGTAGTGTGTATCTGCAGTCGTCCGAGGTATCTCATTTTAGCAGATCTAAGTCTCTGTAGGCCTATATCCTTCTGTTTCAATGTCCGTACTTCGCTACCATACAAAAGAGTTGGAAGAACAAGTGTTTCATATACTTTTAGTTTTGAATGTTTTTGGACTAACTGTGGCTTGAAGATAGAATTTGTTAACCCTAAAATTTCATTTTGCAATTTGCCTTTATTTACCTCTCATTAATTTTAGCAGTATGAAAATACCATTCTTCTAGAAACATGGATTGTACAAGGTATTATAAATAAATATAGTATAATAACAAATAACTATAGTAAAATAACAAGTATTTTATCTACTGCTTTGAAAATATTACTATTGCCATAACTAAATATTATCAATGTTTGTGTTTTAACAAATATTTTAAAATAGCTTTGGCTCCCCCGTTTTCCCACATTTAAAATCAATGAAAGTTTAATACCAGGAACGTAGAAAATAAATTGTTTGCCGCAATTGAAACTAAATTTCCCCCCATTGGTCATCATACTATCATTTGCCGCACTCAGTGAACGAATTTTATAATCTCCGGCTACCTTGAGGCATTCTACAAACTTCCTTATGAGCATATACAAAACATACGTAATGCATAGAAAGTGTCTGACTCGCTTCCTCCTCCCCCCCCCAAGGCTCTTCAGGCCCTAGGGTACAAATTTGAGATGGAATTGTTGTTAGTCGTTTTCCCTCCACATAAAAACAAGGACCTCCGTTTACTGCTAAAATTAGTAGGAGCCTTCAAGTTAACAATAAGTATGCCTACAAGCATAGTTCTTACATGAACGCACAGAATTATTTTTAATAATTCACATGAAAATACGAGACAAATGAATATTTCACATTGTGAAACTTCATAACGTTATTATAATGCTAAAAGCAGGTAACTACATATGTTACATAAAATAATAAAATATGCCTGTCTATTTTACGAGAAAATGTAGGAAATATTAGCTTGTCTCATAACCGCTGATATCAAGTGCCAAATGTTTAGAAAAAGTGGGAGCTTTAACCTCCTACTACCCCAAGGGTATCTTATGGCTTGTAGTGGGATAACTTTACCTTTACAATAATTACAAATAGGAATGCTATTCTTTTTGCAGACGATTTAGCTCTTCTGGCACTTTCCGAAAATTATTTGCAACGATCAATTTATAATTTACAAAAAATAGGTGCCAAATTTAATATGGAGATATCAATTAACAAAACTAAAATGATGGCATTTCATGGGAAGGACCCCATACAAAGTAAAATCTGTCTCCAGAATAAAATTTTATAGAGATCTAATCAATTTAAATATATTGTTTATTATCTCTCTATCTGGGATGAAAAGGATATCCCTGAAAAAAATAATAGTTATAATAAAAGTATGGAATTATTAATCAAGTTATGAAACCATCCCTTGTACAAAAAACACCAGATTACGTTTATATAACACTTTGGTTAGACTAGTGTTGACCTATGGTAGTGAAGCATGGACACTAAAAAGACAACATGAAAGAATAACGGCTTGTGAAATGAGATTCATGCGCAGAATTGCGGGTTACACCAGATGGAAACGGAAAAGTAACACCGATATCTTAAAAGAATTGAAGACTACGCCAATTTTGGAATATATTAAACAGTACCAACTAAATTAGAAACATCATCTAGAAAGAATGAGTTCAAATCGGATCCCCAAATCTGTTTAAAATTATATATCAAGAGGACGAAGATCACTGGGCCGTCCTATGAAACGCTGGAGGGAAAATTTTCTATAGAATCGTAACAGGCCTTGGCCTAATACTTGGAAGGAAGGAAGAAGAAGAAGAAGAAGACAAATAGGAATGAGATGCATGAAGGAATTAAACATGGACTCAATTCTGGAAAAGCATGTTGTTATGCATTGCAGGGACTTTTATCTCAAAAAACCTGCTTCTTCTTCTTCACTTCCTGGTGTAGGCAAGAGTTGCCTGTTCCGTCTTCACTAATAGATCTAAGACCATCTCTTCCGAGGACGTCCGACATCTCTTCTTCCTCTTGGAAAATAATGGAAGATTTTATTTGGTAATCTTCTTTCTTCCATTATTTCTACATGTTCTTTCCACTGTATCTTGTTGTTAAATATCTTTTCTTTTATGGAGTGGGTCTGCAGTTCTTCATGGATATCCTCGTTTCTTATCTGTTCCATTCTAGTGCAGCCTTCTACTCTTCTTAAAAATTTCATCTCGGCTGCTTGGATTTTACTTTCTTGTTTGGTAGTGGTAATCCAAGATTCACTCCCATACAAAAGGACAGGGACAGCCATTGTTTATAATATTTTAATTTTGTTTGTTTATGGGCTTTATTATTCAATGTTCTATTTATTGTACCACAAATAGCTTGAAACTGATGTGTTTTGTGTTCAATATCTTTATCATACCCATAGCTGATGTCACATCCTAAATATTTAAAGTGGGATGCTTGTTCAATAATTTCGTCTCTAATTACTATTTTTGCACTCAGTGTGTTTCTTCCACAAAATGCCATTACTTTTGTTTTACTTACTGAAATTTTAAAATTATAATCACTACATATTGCATTTAGTTTGTAAGCAGCCAATTGTAACAGATCTTCATCATGGTGTAGTAAGACCAAATCATCGGCGAAAAAACCTTAAACTGAAAATATATACAACTATTATTCTCCCAATTATATGGATACGAAACATGGAGTCTACTTTAAGGGAGGAGAAAATATTACGAGTATTTGAGAATAAAGTTCTTAGGAACATTTTTGGACCAAAGAGAGATGAACAGACAGGTGAATGGAGAAGACTCCATAACAGTGAGCTTTATTACCTTCAAAGTAAACCAAATATATTAAGAACTTTTAAATCTCATAGACTGCGATGAGAAGGACGTTTGCCACGAATCGGGAATGAAAGAGGAGCATGGTATTAATCCGCCTCATCAATCCATCGTTCACAATATACGTAGGTCTACTATTTCGTATCTCAGGATATTTGCATATCATTTTTATGATCTATGTTTATAGTTTTTCCCCGCATTTTAATACATTGAGTGACATTATGTATGTAAACCTGCGTGAGGGCTGTAGCAAGTAGCTATACTATAAAATATATCTGGAAAATATTATTTTTCTGTTCTTTGGAAACTGAATTTCATATCTCTTGATATGGTGCGGTCAATAGAAAAATGAGTGGTTGTAAAGATGGTGTCATTCTGATATCATGTTTACACAATCGCTTGAATAAGTGTCACGTGCTACTGTAATATTGCATGACATAAAACATACATTCTTAAAGCTTGGACAGAATTTATTACCAGTATGCGGAGAGCTAGAGTGACTTCAATCCAATTCATTTTGAATGTAAGTAAATCAAGTTCACAATTGAACAAATACGATTTAAGTTCATATAAAAAAACATTTTTTAGAATACATTATGTGATTAACAGTTAAGTCTCAGTAGACTGCGATGGGCAGGACATGTGGCACGAAGGGCAATGAAATATGTGCATGGAAGTTTCTTTCAAAAAACTAGAGGGAAAAACGCGCAGTTGGTATACCAAGAGTGAGGTGGGAGAATAACATTAACTATGTTTTGAGGGAAGTATATTATGCAGGGAATGATAGGAAAACGTTGGCTCCGGATAGAGACGTATGGAGCGCTTATGTTTGTGAGCTTTTAAAAGTTTATGCAGAGAAGTATATCTGGTGATTTGTTTTAGAAATCAGTCACATTTGTTGTCCCTGTAATGGGAAAAATTTGCATCGTTCATCGTCTTTCGATGATTATACCACTTGTCTTATATCGTTTAAATTAAAAACAGGTCTAGCCATCGTTATTTTTGAACTGACAAAGTCTTTCTTTCCCAGAAGTGTATAGTTCTAACTGTTCATTTAATTATTTTCCCTATATATTTCGCTCATATGTATCATGTTATATTCTATTCAATATTCTAATTTATTTTTCGGCCATACTTACTTACTTACTTACTTACATACTTACTTTATTGTAACGGACTGTCAACAGCACGTACGGCTTACTGCCCGTGCGATCCATATTTGTAAATAATATTGTAAATATCTTACTTTTTGTCTGATAAAGTCCTACTACTACTACTCACTCACTGGCAATATCGAACCCGTAGGTTCATGGCCGCGCGGACACAAGCTCTCCATACAACCCTATCCTGAGTTAATGCTTTCCAATCATTCCCTGTATAATCTACTTCTCTCAAATCATAGTTAATGTTATTCTCCCACCTCATTCTTGGTCTACCAACTGGGCGTTTTCCCTCTGACTTTCCTACAAGAAGCTTCCATGCACGTCTTTGATTCCCCATACTTGCAACATGTCCTGCCCATCGCAGTCTACGAGACTTAACTGTTCTTATTATATCTGGCTTCCTATAAAGACCATGTAGTTCATTGTAATGTAGTCTTCTCCATTCACCTGTCTGTTCATCTCTCTTTGGTCCAAAAATTTTCCTAAGTATTTTATTCTCGAATACTCGTAATCCCCTTTCCTCCCTTAAAGTAAGAGTCCATGTTTCGCACCCATATAATATAACTGGTAGAATAATAGTTTTATATATTTTCAGTTTAACGTTTTTTGAAAGGAGTTGGAAAGTCCAAGTCTCTGTAATGCATAATAGCAATTTTTCGGTCATAAAGTGTATTACTTGTCAAAGCAGTTTCAATTGAGCGAACTATTTTATCCTCGAATTCTACTAACGAGGGAACTGTCAACAATGGTATGCCGAAACCTGCCTTCAAATTTCACCCAGAGAACCGTTATGAGAAGTGTGATAAATCTGTGATAAATGGATTAATACTGTTAGGAGGGTTCACCGCTGTGGTCTCGAGGTAGCGTGCTGCCTTGTCATGCAGCGGGCCCGGGTTCGATACCGGTCGGGGCAGTTTTTCTGGGTGAGGTTTTTATCGGGGTTTTTCCTCACCTGTAAGACAAATGTCAGGAAAACTTTAAGGCCCAAACGGTCCCCGAAATCATCCTTATCATCATCATCATCATCATCACCATCTTCCTTCACCGGTGTGGAAAGCAACGGGAAGCTACCACACCTACACAATTCCCTAGTAAAGCTGCAAGCATAGCATGAAAAAATGCTATGATTGCAGTGAAGGACCTGCCTTCGGGCAGAATTATTATGGATTTAGTGTTAGAAGGATCTGTAGTTAGAAGGATCTGTAGTAATACAAGCTAAAGTAAAAATACAGAATAATTTAACAGAGGAATTCACAGTGAATAAAGGGCTGAAACAGGGATCCAGTTTGTCACCAATTCTTTTTAACATGTATTTAGACCAGGCTCTTAACTTGTGGTATAAAAATGTTCTGAAATGGGTAGGAGGAAAAGTACTGCATCCATTGTTGTTTGCAGATGATCAAATAATTTTTGCAGGGGATGAAGATGATATGAAATATATGATAAATAAACTAATGGAAGAATATAAAAAATGGGGACTGAATATACATTTACAGAATACTGAATATATGTGTTTGGGAAAGGATGTGGATGACCTCATACTCGAAATAGGGAAAATAAAAAAAATGTGAATTTTTTTAAATATCTTGGGTCAATAATTACAAGTTCAGGTACATGTGAGAGAGATGTACAAACTAAAATTGCAATGGCAAAAAATGCAACTAAGACATTACATGCAATAATTTGGAACAAATATATTACAAAGGAAACTAAAATGAAAATTTATAAGAGCATAATACAGAATATTTTGTCATATGGAAGTGAAACTTGGTCTTCGACGGAATCACAAAAGAATAAAATTAGAACAGTTGAATTTGATTATATTAGAAGAAGCCTCCAAAAAAACAAGACAGGCTAAAATAAGAAATGAATTCCTTTGGAGAGAAATGAATGTCACCACATCTGTTGTTAAAAGGATTGAAAATCAAACGCTTTAATGGTATGGCCATGTACAAAGAATGGAAAATGAAAGATGGCCAAAAAATATACCAGTGGTCACCCCCTGAAAGAAATAAAAGTGGCAGACCAAGATGGAAATGGAAAACCTACGTCATAACTATAATGGATGATAGAATTTGGAAGAGGAAGATTGGATTGATAGAGATAAATGGAAACTGAAGACCGCTCTAAGTGGGGGAAAGCCGAAGAAGAAGAAGAACTGTTATGATGTACCAAGGAGTATAAAAAAAATCTGCCGTTTATAACTGGAAGCACAAAAATCGAAGCCAGAATCCAGAAATGGTAACCCACTCTACGGAGCAGATATTCTCCCTGCTTGAGTCAGAGCGGAGTGGAATGAGGCGGGACGCAGCACAGGCAGCGTGTAGTTAGGGTTATCCAATATATCAATTCAAGAGTTGTATTATTTGCATATAGTTTAATTGAGAGATTTTGTCCTGAATTCTATTGCTTTGCAGCTAAAAACGGCAGATTTTTTTGGACACGGCCTTGGTACATCACAACGCTTCTCTGGAAAAAAAAAAATGAAGGTAGATTGCAGCATGCAATGGTTGACATTTCCCTTGTAAATAGTAAAGTTCATAATCTCTGCGGTTTAGACTCTACAATGGTAAAAGACTGACATAGCCTTATAAATATATTATCTGTATATGTGAAATATTCTGAGTAAATTTGTTTAAAGCTGTCGTAATTGGGCCAGTTCGAAATAAATTAATTTTTTGTAATTCTTATAAAGAGATATTGGCATCGCGGTAATCACAAACTCATTGGTTTGCTCAATTCTGCTCTCACTTTGCTTTTTAGGATATTAATATTAATCATTACGTCGAAAATGTTTTCTTTTATTTGTATAAAATTGTAGTTTTAACAGAACCTTTAATCGTATGAATAATACAGATTATGGGATGTGGAGCAGAAACCGAAGATTTAATATCAAAACATCAGAAGGTTTTAGGGTTAATACATTCTATCTTTAAGCCACAGTTAGTCCAAAAGCATTCAAGATTAAAAGTGTATAAAACACTGGGTCTTCCAACTCTTTTGTGTGGTAGCGAAGTATGGACGTTGAAACAGAAGGATATACAGAGACTTAGATCTGCTGAAATGAGATACCTTCGGAGGACTGCAGGATACACACTACTAGATCACAAAAAAAATGAAGACATCTGAGAAGATTACATATGGAACCTTTAGAAAACAAAATTTCTGATTACAAGTCAAGATGGATGCAACATGTTCATTGAATGGAAGATCACAGAATACCCAAACAAATGTTAAGATATCAACCTGCAAGAAGAAGAAGACCAGGGCATCCACTCAAAAGAATTCTGGATGGTGTTTCTCTTGAGGCCGAAACAGGTCAACAAATGGCCTAAATTCGTGAATGTACTATGATGATGATGATCAACACCAGAAGGGGTATATTAGAGAATGTGAAGAATTTGAGTATTTGGCTATAAAAATAGATAAAGAGGATAAAAACAAATTCGCATTAAGAACAGAATAAAAAAAGTAGAGCAGTAACAGCAATGGTAAATTATGCCGCATTGGATATACATACAACCAGGAAAGATAAGTTAAAGTGTATAATTGAGTAGTGAGAAGTACTGTCACATACGGGGCTGAAACATGGAAATTCAACAAAAACTTAGAACAGACACTTATGCCGATGAAAATGGATTTTTTAAGAGAGTAACGAGATGTTCAAAATTGAAATAAATAAATAAAATAAAGTCAATCAGAAAACATGAATATTAAATATTCAGTAGTAGACTATATAATATATTAGCAATTAAATTAATATGGGCATTTACGACAAATGCAAGAAGAAAGGTTAACCAAAAAAAAAAAATTAATGACATCCACCTGGAAGAAGAAAGAAAGGAAGACTTCGAACTCATGGATGCAAGAAATACGAACTGGAATCAGAAAAAAGAGGACTGGAGGGCATGGAGTTGTTGGAAAGTGACGAGTGAAAGCACAGAAAGATGTGTACACATTGAAAATCTGTATATAAATAATTATTAAAATTATATATCACTCTCACAGGTTTATCTCTCTTTTTTAGTTTTCCAAAATATTTGTCCAGTAGATTAGTAGGCCATTATTATTTTGAGATTGTTTGACTGCCAAATATCAGTTCACGAAATTTTAAAGAAAAATTAATTAGTCCCGATTGTTAAATATTTTCGTAATGTGTAATTATATTAAATTACGCAGAATGCATTCCACCTTTTGTGTTAGGTAAATGTAGCCAGAACTCAGGTGTTATAGGGTCATTGCCAATTTCAATCAAGCGTTGACAGAAAGCCTGGGGCTCTTAATAAAATTCATGAGGCACATGTAATACGACTTGGTATAATTTTGAGTTTTTCTGGAATGACTAGTTTTTAGTTGACAAAGCCAAGGGGTCTATGTAAAAATAGAGAGGTCGAGTTTTTCAGACGTATGATATTGCAACACTATTTTTTGTGCAGTTGCCTGCAGACATGCTCATCATTAATTCAGAGGAAAGTGCCACGGGCTACAAGTAAATTAACTTCTGCCTTGAGGGTATAAGAAGTGGTGAATCATCCCTTCTTTCTGTCATCATCCTATTGAAATTACGTTGTGTGATCCCACTAATTCTATATTTTATTGGTACAAGATTGATCAAAATCAAGCACACGCTCTTGAGTAACACTAAGAAATTGGGAATAGAATTAAATATCAATAAAACTAAATATAAGTTATGGTTACACATAGAAATACATTATATAATGAAAATGGGCAGCTAGTGACAAATGAGGGTAATTTTGAGGAAGTGGCTGAATTCAAATACCTAGGAACAATAATCACAAATCAATTCTGGAAATGTGTGCTATTATGCATTACAGAGACTCTTCGACGTCCCAACTCCTTTCAAAAAAACTTTAAACTGAAAATATATAAAACTATTATTCTACCAGTTATGTTATATGGATACGAAACATGGACTCTTACTTTAAGAGAGGAAAGGAGAATATTTCAGAATAAAGTTCTTAGGAATATTTTTGGACCAAGGAGAGACAAACTGACAGGTGAATGGAGAAAACTATATAACAGTGAACTACATGGTCTTTATAGAAGCCAGATATAGTTGAACAGTTAAGTCTCGTAGACTGCGATGGGCAGGACATGTGGCGCGAATGGGAAATGAAAGACGTGCATGGAAGCTTTTTGTAGGAAAGCCAGAGGGAAAACGCCCAGTTAGTATACCAAGAATGAGATGGGAGAATAACATTAAATGTGATTTGAGGGAAGTAGGTTATACTGGGAATGATTGGAATACATTAGCTCAGGATAGGAATGTATGGAGAGTCTATGTACGCGCGGCCATGAACCTACGGGTTCGATAGTGCCAGTGAGTTAGTTTGATCAAAATCAAATTGATTAAATTTTTAATCCCTGTTTGTAATGTTGATTTACATTATCGTCATCATCATCGACATCGAGGTTTGAGTCTTTTAATCTGATCACGCCATCTCTTCACAGGGGCCGGCCAACACTTCTTTTTCCTCTAGGATTGTAGTTCAGAACGGCGTTTGCTATTCTAGTTGGTGACATGCGTTGAACACGGTCTCTCCTAATAGTCCAATTTTTTCGATCATTACCGTAATTGGTTGTAGCTATATTCAGTTCATTCTTGATGTATATGCTTCTCCTATGATGTAACAACGTACAACCTGCAACAAATCGTAGAAATTCCATTTCTGAAGACTCTGTTTTAATTGTTCTGCAGTTAATATCCAGTTCTCACTGCTATATAAAATTCATCATCATCATCAACAACAAGGATTAAGCCCAATGGCCTGTTCCGAATCTCATTATAGGTCGAATTGGTCCTTGCATCTCTTCAATGGTCTTCCCAACATTCTTCTCCCTTTTGGTTTATAATTATACATTCTTCTTGGTATGCGCTGTTCATTCATTCGTAATACGTGCTCAAGATAAGCATTTTGATAATATTTTATTCTTTCACAGAGATTAAATATATTAATTTCTGTTCTTATATCTTCGTTTTTCTTTTTATCGGTCCTTTGGAATCCTCCTATTGCTCTCAACATCTTCATTTCAGCAGCCTCTATTTGTTTACTATCTGCCTTTGTTAATGTCCAGGTTTCATCCATAGATGAGATGGAACTGCCAATACTATATAAAATTACTATAATATATTACTGCAATATAAAATGCAATTACTTTGTATAAGTTCAGTGATGTTTGTTTTTGTACTTTATATTTCAATGTCCTCTGTATTGTTCCGCACAATTATCTAAATCTATTTATTTTCAGTTGAACATTATTATTTTTATTATATCCCATATTATACCCTAAATAGAATATTTAAATCCGTTTATTTGTTCAATAATTTTCCCATAGATAACAATTTTTGCTCTTCTGGATTGTGCAGGTACATTATGATAAGATAAATCTTTCATTCCATCCTATAAACAGAGTGATTACTGGTCAAAATTCCATGAGAAAATTTCTTCCCTAATCTGGATTCGAACTAATGTAAGTCGCGTAGATCTGCACCAAGACATCATCATCATCATCATCATCATTACTACATCTACAGCCCGTTGCAGGCCTTGACCGCCCCTACAATGCGCCTCCATTCGTCCCTCTTCTCCGCCTTCCTTGTCCATCCTCATACACCTTGTGTCCTCAGGTCCTGTTATCTAATTCGCCAGTTTTTACTCTCACATATAGGGCCAAATATTTCCCTCGATGTTTTTCTTTCAAATATTCTAATTTTGTTTTCTCGAGTTTTTGTTAGGACCCAACTTTCACAGCCCTAGATGGCAACAGGTCTCAATAAAGTTGCATATACTTTTATTTTTGTTTGGTGACTTAGATATCGGGAGCTGAATTGTTTTTCAAGTCCAAAATATCCCCTACTGGCTAACATTAGTAAAGTAAAGTGATCCCACAACAGGCCCGGAGGCCCTTGGGGCAGTAGGAGGTTAAGGCTCCCACTTTTTTCTAGACAATCGGCACTTTATGTCAGCCGGGTTGTCAGCCCTGCGTGACGGCCGCCTTTACCCCCAGAACAAGCATCTGGTACTCATTTCCGTTAGAGGCTGAGTCGACCCCAGGGCCATAGTGCCGCCAGAGGGTTTGGGTCAGTTTAAAAATCCTGACCCTAACAGGACTTGAACCGTCGACCCTCCGGCTTGTAGCTCAGTGCCTTAACCACTACGCTACGGCGTGCCCCCAAAGTAAAGTGATCCCACAACAGGCCTCAGGAGGCCCTTGGGGTAGTAGGAGGTTAAGGCTCCCACTTTTTCTAGACAATCGGCACTTTATGTCAGCCGGGTTGTCAGCCCTGCGTGACGGCCGCCTTTACCCCCAGAACAAGCGTCTGGTACTCATTTCCATTAGAGGCTGAGTCGACCCCAGGGCCATGGTGCCGCCAGAGGGTTTGAGTCAGTTTAAAAATCCTGACCCCAACGGGACTTGAACCCTCGACCCTCCGGCTTGTAGCCCAGTGCCTTAACCACTACGCTACGGCGTGCCCCCGGCTAACATTAGTCTAGGATTGATTTCTTTATCAATCATATTTTAATTCGTTATCATAGAACCTAGATATTTAAATTCCTTCATTCTCTCAAACTTATAATTTCCAACTGAAAAACAGGCTCTGCGCCAAGGCACCATGCCATAAACCGCTTGGATATAGCGCGGGATTAATATTCGTCTTTGTATCCTATTTTTGAGTACTTTTAACTCGTTTTATTGCTTTAATGCAGTAGGTCATATTTCACACCCATAGAGTACCACATTTTATTTATTTTTTTATAAATTTAAACTTTATATTCTTAGACAAAATTATAGAATATGAGAGTCATTTAACTGAATAGTAACACGAATTTTATTTGAGTCCCTGTTCATGTTTAGGTTATTATTATGATCGTAACAACGTTCTTGGATACATGAGAGTTCTCACTTTTCATAAGCATTATTAGCTACTCTTGATAAGGTAAAGCTATCTCATTTGAGGTCTTATGTAGGCCTGAAGATAGTAGGATATTAAAACTCCCATCTTTCTAGAAAATCGGCCATGGTGACGGCCGCCTTTACCCATAACAACTATCTGGTACTGATTTCAGTTAGAGGCTGTTTCGACCCCAGGACAACGATTTCACTAGAAGGTTTAGCTGTTTTGTATCCTGATCCCATCGTGATTTGAACCGGCTACCTTCCAAAAGTAAAGTATTCCCACTACAGGCCTCAGGAGGCCCTTGGGGTAGTGGGAGGTTAAGGACAATCGGCACTTGATGTCAGCCGGGTTGTCAGCCCTGCGTGACGGCCGCCTTTACCCCAGAACAAGCGTCTGGTACTCATTTCCGTTAGAGGCTGAGTAGACCCCAGGGCCACAGTGCCGCCAGAAGGTTTTGGTCAGGGCTACCTTCCATCTTGTAGCATATTGCCTTTATCAACTTTACTAAAAACTGTCCCCATTACCTTCAGTTAATCATGTCATAATCTGCTGTATTTTTGTACCGGCGCACTTCCGTGTATTGTTCGTGTTTACATCTGAACTTCTACTTCTTCTTCTTCTTCGGCTTTTCCCCACATATAGGTTTGTCGTCTTCAGTTTCCATTTATCTCTATCATTCCAATCTCCCTCTTACAAATTCCTATCATCCATTATAGTTCTGACGTAGGTTTCCCATTCCCATCTTGGTCTGTCACGTTTATTTCTTTCAGGGGTGACCATTGGTATATATTTTTTGGCCATCTTTCGTTTTCCATTCTTTGTACATGGCCATACCATTTAAGCGTTTAATTTTCAATCCTCTTGACAACAGATGTGGTGACATCATTTCTCTCCAAAGGAATTCATTTCTTATTTTATCCTGTCTTGTTTTTTGGAGGCTTCTTCTAAAATAATCAAAATCAACTGTTCTAATTGTATTCTTTTGTAATTCCGTCAAAGACCAAGTTTCACTTCCATATGACAAAGTATTCTGTATTATGCTCTTATAAATTTTCATTTTAGTTTCCTTTGTAATATTTTTGTTCCAAATTATTCCATGTAATGTCTTAGTTGCATTTTTTGCCATTGCAATTTTAGTCTGTACATCTCTCACAGGTACCTAAACTTGTAATTATTGACCCAAGATGTTTAAAAAATGCACACTTTTTTATTTTCCCTGTTCGAGTATGAGGTCATCCACATCATTTCCCAAACACATATATTCTGTTTTCTGTAAATTTATATTCAGTCCCCATTTTTTTATATTCTTTCATTAGTTTATTTATCATATATTTCATATCATCTTCATCCCCTGCAAAAATTATTTGATCATCTGCAAACAACAATGAATGCAGTACTTTTCCTCCTATAGGAATACCCATTTTAGATCATTTTTTATACCACGAGTTAAGAGTCTGGTCTAAGTAAATGTTAAAATGAATTGGTGATAAACTGCATCCCTGCTTAAGGCCTTTATTCACTGTGAATTCCTACATCTGAACTAATTTGCTTAAAATTATTTCAATTTGTAACAGATTTTCGAAAATTATACTCAACATTACCATTATATGTGAGGCGGAACTATAATAACCGGCCGGCTTTTTATACAAGAAAACCTGGCCTTGATCGCTCATTGAGGTCGTGAAAAATGAATGAAACCAGCTATGTGACTACAAATAGCTATATGCTGAAAACTGTTAATTTTGATAGATGACTCTAAAAAAAATAGTGGGTTGTAGCACATCATTACGTTATTAAAGTGCATTAAGTACCCTGCAAATGGCTACCGAATTGGAAACCGTGTTTGTGCCTGGAAACGTTTGATTGTTAAAACAAAGCAAAAGATCAAACTTGTCGGACGTGTGGATAGCCTGGCCAAACTACTTCGCTAGCTAAGAAGACAGGTCCTGTTTGCCATTTCAAGGGAAGCCAACAAGATCACTTGTAAACAAGGCTGTACAAAATCTCTATGAAGTAAAAAAATCTTAGAGTTGGAATCCAGTTTGTCATTTAAAGAGAAAACAGGAAAGAAAAAAGAAAACTAATATCCTCCATGAAGTAATTAATATTCAGTCCAACTCCATTTCGATAGAAGCCAACAAGTTCACTTGAAAACAGAACTTTAAATTGTAATGTTCTTGAAATTAAACTTGGGAGTTGAATTACGTGTTCCAGTAGATTTACCTCCCTTACTTTCGTCGAGTGAGGATGCTTAATTCAAAGTATCGTATTAGATCTTAACGTTTATCTTCAGTCTTTAATTTAAAATGTTCTAGCCTACGATATATATATATATATATATATATATATATATATGTGTTATAATTAAACGTTTAACATTGAGCAATGCAAGCTTAATATGGTATGATAAGAAAAATAAATGCCTGGACGGGATTCGAACCCGGATCTCTGAGTCTGTACCTCAGTGTGATATCCATTACACCACCAGGCGAATCCAATTCAAGCATTCATTTTTTCTTATATATGTATTATATTCTCCATTATTACTGGATATAATAATGGAGAATATAATACAGGGTGGACCGCTCGAATGGACCTAATTTCAATTGCTTGTTACTGGCAAACGGTTGAAGATAGAAACTTAAAACAACGTTCATATTACAGAAAAACTCACCAAGTTTTGATATCCAGATCACCACATCTCTATATGAGCCTCAGCAGTCACTGTGACGATATCAAAGCGATGAACAATTTCTTGCCAAGTACGTTGTAGTATGTCTTCTGGAATGTTCTCAATAGCCTCTATGATGCGCTCACGAAGATCACGAAGGTCTTTGACTGGGGTGGTGTAAACTTTATCTTTGACATAGCCCTAGAGAAAGAAATCCAGTGGTGTTAAATCGGGAGATCTCGGGGGCCACGCGATTGGTCCTCCCCTACCAATCCAACGGCCAGGGAAAATGTTGTCCCAAGTCGTACGAACTTCATTGGACCAGTGGGGAGGAGCACCATCTTGCTGGAAAACGATGTTAGGCTGCAGTTCTTCAATTTGTGGAAAGAAGAACTGCTCCAGCATGTCAAGATATGTGGTACCACGAACAGTTTTCTCGGCGAAGAAAAACGGTCCAATGACCTTATTATGTGACAAACTGCACCAAACATTCATCTTCGGACTATCACGAACATGCTCTTGAATAGCGTGAGGATTCTCCGTTCCCCAGATCCGCACATTATGCCGGTTTACCTTGCCTGACAAATGGAAAGTGGCTTCGTCCGAGAAGAAAATCTTGGTCATGAAGTCAGGATCAGCGCCGAGACGGTCCAGCATCGTATTGGCGAATTCCACTCGTTTCGGCATGTCATTCGGCTCCAGACGTTGCACTAACTGCACTTTATATGCTGCAGTTTGAGGCGTTTGTGGACAATCCGTTGTAATGTCGATTTTGGTATTTGAAGTTCCCGCGAAGCTCTTCTTAATGACTTCCGGGGGCTTCGCTCAAATGCGGCTTGAACATTTGCTACCATTTCATCGGATGCTCTGCGACCACCACCATGCTTCTTCAACACAGATCCTGTAGCTAATAATGTATCACGCAACTTCTTTATGCTTCTAGCAGTTGGAGCATCACGGTTAAACACACGCCGGAACTCCCTTTGAACTCTAATGATTGATTTAAACTCCGCATACCACAAAACAGCTTGCGCTTTCATCTGCGGAGTCGCCATTTTCACAAACAATTAAATCTAAGAACGAGAAACGTATCTTTGTGCCATCTACCGACAGGATTCGAAACTTGGTGAGTTTTTCTGTACTATGAACGTTGTTTTAAGTTTCTATCTTCAACCGTTTGCCAGTAACAAGCAATTGAAATTAGGTCCATTCGAGCGGTCCACCCTGTACATATATAAGAAAAAATGAATGCTTGAATTGGATTCGCCTGGTGGTGTAATGGATATCACACTGAGGTACAGACTCAGAGATCCGGGTTCGAATCCCGTCCAGGCATTTATTTTTCTTATCATACCATATATATATATGTGTGTGCGTGTGTGTGTGTGTGTGTGTGTGTGTGTGTTTTGAATAAAAGATACACACTTTACCACAATTATAAAAAATCCATCATACAGGAACTACATAAACTAAATTTAAAATAATTTTAAAAATATATGTAGGGCTCTAGTTCGAGATTTTTTCGTGTTCTTTGTAAAACATGTAAAATGTTTGAATATGCCTCTAAGATAGCGTATGTATTTTAGCGAATTCTAAGGAATGGAGCTATTGAGATTTTTCTTATGAAAATTTGGGAAAAACATTACAAATCTTACCAATCCTATCTAGTAGATTATGTATATATATATATATGTGTGTGTGTGTGTGTGTGTGTGCATGTGCGTGTGTGTGTGTGTGAAACAAAATCTAAATTAACGTCTGAACCGTGATTTAATCCTAGGACCTCTAACTCTATACGTTATCACAATACCATATTCGCTATCCAGGCATCCCATGAAAACATTAATTTACTTTTCCTTATAGGCTATACAACACTCCATCAGAGGCAGCGGGACGCACTCGAAGTGTCATCTTATTGCTTCTATATATAAGACGAACGCATTTTAATGGAAATATTTTACTATATATATATATATATATATATATATATATATATGTGTGTGTGTGTGTGTGTGTGTATACTTACTAATTAAAGAAATTAAGGTTGAGTTCGTTAACCAGCAAAATCGGGCCATTAGGTGTAGTTCACTTGAAACGAAATTTTAAAATTGCTCTACCGGTCGTAATTTTCGATGTTTCACAACGAAACTCAGGATATGCAATCAAAATAAATGGTACTCTACAAAAAGTAGTGAAATTCGACCATTAGAAGTGGGAGCTTACCTCAAACGCGAAATTAATAATTGATTTTAGCAATTGCCATGTTTGGTTCATCGCAATGTTTACCTCACATTTATTTAGCCCTTAAATTGGCAATGCACACTTAGAAAAAAAAATGAGCGGACTCTTGATCTTGATCATTTAAAGTTTTAACGCGCGATTCACACGAGTAAACTAATTGCACAGTAGAGCTACAATACGTCCCCCTTCCCCTTTCTCTATTCTTTTATGCACAGCAAGCCAATGAACGCTTAGCACAGAGTCTTATGCCTTGCTTCGTATGTAAGAAGTCACAGATTCGATTCCCGATGAGGTTAATTTTTTTAATCGTTAGAATGCTTCCTATTTATTCTGTCTGCCCACACTTAAAGAAAAACGAACTATTTGGATGTATTACTTTATTGTTTGTATTATTATTATTATTATTATTATTATTATTATTATTATTATTATTATTATTATTATTATCATTATCATCATCATCATCATTATTAGTGCATCGCTGTGGTCTTGAGGTAGCGTGCTGCCTTGTCACGCAACGGGCCCGTGTTCGATTCCCGGTCGGGACAGGCTCCTGGGTGAGATTTCTTTTCGGGATTTTTCCTCACCTGTAAGACAAGTGTCAGGAAGCTTAGGGCCCAACGGTCTTCGAAAATCATCCGGCCATCATCATCATCATCCTTATCATTATCATCATCCTTCATCGGTGTGGAAAGCAACGGGAAGCTACAACACCTATAATTCCCTAATAAAGCTGCAAAGCCTAGCATGAAAATGCTATGATTGCAGTGAAAGACCTGCCCTGGGGCAGAATTACTATGTATGAATTATATTTATTATTATTATTATTATTATTATTATTATTATTATTATTATTATATTATTATTATTATTATTATTATTATTATTATTATTATTATCATATATCGGCCGCGGTGGACTAGTGGTTATGCTCCTTGCCTCTGGTCCCGAGGGTCGCGGGTTCAAACCCGGCCGGGGTCGATGGATTTTTTAGGACGGAAAAATCCAAGGAGCAAGTTCTCCGAGAGGGACTTTAAGCTATGGGTCCCGAGTCTGAAAATTTTCAGGCTCGTAAAAAATCCTTAAGCCTGAATGAAAAGGCCTCTAAGCAAAATTTACCGAAATTTCCCTTCCTAGTACTACCTTGGTTTCCTATATGTCAGTATGAGGCGGAACGCTGACCACGTACCACTCAAAATGACATCTATACGAAAACAAGTGTAACTAAATTAGTATGGTTGAAATTCTTCCCTGTAGGGGGAGAGCGCCTAAATCTCTGTAAAGGGAAAATATGGGCTTACAATACAAAAAATTATCATCATTACTATTATTGTTATTATTATTGTTCATCATCAATGGGCTATTGTTAGGCTGGATTTGATATATATAAACTAAATATTTTAATTGAAGGGTGAAACTTTTTCCTCACAAAAACATAATAAATAAATAAATACATAAATATATAAAGCTACATTTTCTTTCATTACATAAATTTATAGCATTATTATTAAAACGTAGTACTGCACACACAATTAAATTTTTACCGGTAGCTAAATAGTATTATAGAGTTATCGAAGGCAGGAATATTACTTAAAATATTGTAAAATGGATTAGGTTACGTGGCTGGAATTAAATGTTAAGGTGTAGAAAGTATTTTGCGGAAATACAATTAAATTACGAAGAAAATCATTGTCGAGGGATTTGTAGCCTGACTTTCATAGATATTTAATTTTTTTCGTGATTGGTTTAACGATCTACACTACTGGAACGTCGGATACTAGTCGTCTAAATCCTGGTTGTCTTATTTTCTTTTACACTATGCACGAGAGTTGAACTTTATTCGAAATGTGACGTCAAACACTCGTAAATATTAGAAACGCGCCTCCTTCACTGCTTTTTAACGATTTAAGATGATTAAAACCAAATACAGTGTATTTAAAACAATTAACAATGTGTTACCGCGTGAACCACAGCTTTAGCTCTTCTAGCATACGCAGTGTGTCATGACAGGGACTCTGCGTTTTGAAGCCGCTCTTTTTTTTTCTGCAAAGTGTACATATCCTTTGGATAAAACATTTCTTTAACTTATATAATATTTTTAATAGAGTAATTGAAAAATGTTGCGATGGATATTTGAATTTGTGTAAAATTATTCAACAGTAAGCCTATACAAATATATAATAAAAAATGTGATGCATAATTTATTTTCACTGCATTTTGACACTAGCATGAGAAATTGAGTTTCTCCACTTTAACAAAAATTTGGTAAACCAGCAAAATGAAACCATAAATTCGATCTGCTGAGGAATTAATTTAGTTTATGCAGTTCCTATATGATGGATAATTGTGGTAAAATATAATGTATTCAAATGCTTTAACGTGATAGGATATTATCAATTTTTTTTTCATCCCAGATGTTTATATTATAGCTCCGTTCTTTGAGAAGTTAAATATTTTTCTTTTTTTTTTCCAGAATATGATTATGTCCAAAAAATACACTCTTTCTCTGTACTTTTACAATTTAATTATAAATACATCTAATTCGTTTGATGGAACTAAAGCGTCTTTTCTATAACTAACTCACTGGCACTATCAAACCCTTAGGTTCATGGCCGCGCGGACATAAGCTCTCCATAGGCTACATCCCTATCTTGAGCTAATGTTTTCCAATCATTCCCTATATAATCTACTTCCCTCAAATCGTGGTTAATGTTATTCTCTCATCTCATTCTTGGTCTACCAACTGGGTGTTTTCCCTCTGGTTTTCCTATAAGAAGCTTCCATGCACGTTTTTCATTCCCCATTCGTGCCACATGTCCTGCCCATCGCAGTCTATGGCACTCATTTTTTCTTATTATATTTGGCTTCATATAAAGACCATGTATTTAACATTTTCCAATACTGTTATTTTAACACAGTTCCAATAATGGATCATATTATAATATTATAATGATATTGTGAAAAGAAAAAATAATGTGTGAACCAGGAATCGAACCTTGAACCTCTAGTTCTCCAGACTAGTGTGCAGAGTAGTCTGGAGAACTAGAGGTCCACGGTTCGATTCCTGGTTCACACATTAATTTTTTCTTTTCACAATATCATTATAATATTAAAAGACCATGTAGTTCACTATTAAATACTCTTCTCCATTCACTTGTCTGCTCTTTTTTGTTTGGTCCAAATTTTTTCCTAAGAAATTTATTCTCAAATACTCGTGATCTCCTGTCCTCTCTTAAAGTAAGAGTACTTGTTTCGCATCCATATAATATAACTGTGAGATGTGGGCAGACCTAGAAAGAGATGGGCTGAAGTCGGAACGGGTCAACAGACCTAATCCATGAATGCAGATGATGTTTTTTTTAAAGTAATTGGGACAAGAGTTCCTTTTATGCATATAGCATACATTTTCAGAATTGAACCTGTGTTTTTTAATTATTTGTGTATCTCATTTCTATTTGTGACTACTGTTCGTAGGTATTTGAATTTCTACTGAAAAAATATGCCAAATTGAAGTACATTGCCAAAGTGAGAAATATTTTGGGCTAAAAACTTAAAATTGTGTTTCAAAAATGCGAAGAAAGTTATTGATGTTATAAGATGGCTTCATGGTCCATACCTGAAGGTTGTGGATTTTGGACAGTATTGTTTTGAAATATATAGCGGGCCATTTTTGTATCCACGTGCCCACGTTATAGGATGTAATAAAATAGTGTAGTGTGCTATACTCGGCTTTCAGCCACTCCCCACATCACATCAGCTCCACCCATCCCAGACAACATTCTTTCTTTTTCTTAGTGTCGTCCACTACGTTGTCACATTTCCTTCTTAATTATCACTTCACTCACATAACACTACTCAATCTGACGCAAGACTCCACATGTGCACACGACCCGTGACCTGACTATGATCCTTAACCATTAAATGGTTTTCATATAGAGAGTGCGAAAATAATATCGTATATGGGAGAAGGTATTATAAGCTTATAATAGATATAATAAATTATGAATCTCTACAGCTGTTCTTCAAGGTCACAAATTGCCTTGACACGTGACTTCTACCTTTTGGGTCATGTGCCACTGTTGACTCAAGCATTCCTGAGCTGAGAAATCGTATTATAGTATAGCCTATGTAGTATGATGAAAGTTAAAAATCGAATTATACCTGTTGGTAGGTGCCGTCTTCCTCAACTTTGTTCAAATATTGTATATAAAATTAACTGAAGCGCTTTCGGAAGTTATCTTCCATCTTCTGCAGGTTGAGTTTCCGTTACTTGTTGTTGTGTACGGTGATGTATACTCCAACTGTTTGTAGCAGCAACTGACTTGTTTTTGACGATATTACCCATTTAAGGAGTAAGCGTAGTTGTTGACTGCACTGCAGACGTGTTTATGCAGGAATAGAACACGTGGCACTGCTATCAACGAGTGCAGAGGGGAATGGGACATGGGGGCGCTGACAGTGAACACTGCCTTATATGACGTCACGTGTAGCAACAAACAGAGCTTCGTAATTCTTTCCGCCTGCAGAGATATTTTGAATGACTAATACATCACCGTACACAACAACAACAAGTAACGGAAACTCAACCTGCAGAAGATGGAAGATAACTTCCGAAAGCGCTCCAGTTAATTTTATGTACAATATTTCAACAAAGTTGAGGACGACGGCACCTACCAACAGGTATAATTCAATTTTTAACTTTCATCATATGACTTCACCTCAACGGAATTTGATATGAGTTTTACTAGTATTGATAGTATATGTATGCCCATTAACTGCGGTTCTAATGAAGAAATATGAGATATGTATTACTCATGAAATCAAGAAAATCATATTGAAGACTAATGATCAAATTTTGGACAGTTTTCATTCATGATATTGTTAAGTAATCATTCTATATTTTTCCATATGTCATTAACTTAGTTTCACCTCTCGGGGAATATACGGAGTGATTCATAATTCCTGTTACAAACTTCTAGTGGTTGAAAAGTGGGGACTAGTAGATAAAGTTTTGATGAGGAACCCTTGTCCGGAAACTTACCATTTCGATGAAGATCGAAACATAATGGGCTGATATCGTGTGTCTCATGTTTCAAGAATAAGTATTACCGACTTCTACGGGTTGGGTTGTTCTACAAGTGTGGTTCCACCTGCGACACGTGTTTTCTTACCCATACCCCACAAGACCTAGTGTGTGCTCAATGATTTCTACTGTCGCCAGAATTCGTGCAAGAAGATCTTACTCCGACTCGACAGTGGTAGTACAACCCCTATAAGTCTGTAATACCTACTCTGAAACACAAGACACATGATATCAGCACAATGTGTTTCGATCTTCAAACTTATTTTACATCGAAATGGTACGTTTCCGGACATGGTTCCTTATCAAAACTCTATCTACTAAGTTCCCTCTACAATCCCTAGAAGTTTGTAATAGGAATTATGAATCACCCTGTATAATTAAAATAATCGTTAATGTTAAATTCAATTAATAATTAATAAATATGGATTTTCATCAAGTAAACACCAACTCAATTGATTATGAATTAAAATATTCATATATATATATATATATAATATATATCCATCCATCCATCCATCCATCCATCGTAATTCTGCCCGAAGGCAGGTCCTTCACTGCAATCATAGCATTTTCATGCTATGCTTACAGCATTACTAGGGAATTGTAAGTGTGGTAGTTTCCCGTTGCTTTCCACACCGGTGAAGGATGATGTTGATGATGGCCATATGATTTCGGGGACCGTTTGGGCCTTCAAGTTTTCCTGACATTTGCCTTACAGGTGAGGAAAAACCCCGATAAAACCCTCAACCAAAAAAACTGCCGCGACCGGGTATCGAACCCGGGCCCGCTGCGTGACAAGGCAGCACGCTACCTCGAGACCACAGCGGTGGGTATATATATATATAGGCCTATATATTCTTATATCCTAGGTATTTTTTTACATGCCTCACGCCACTCGGGGCTTGGAATGGCTCTACCTTTTGGGGGAAGGATTTTAAACTATGAATCACGCACATACTTTTTTGACCACATAAGGACATGGTGGCCCTCCTTGAATAAGTGATCAGCTCAATGTCAAGGTACCATCCGAAACAACACAACATAAGGCGAAACACACTATTCACACACCCATTCATACTATTCTATTCTGTAGTCTTCTGCCCTAGGGCAGGTATTTCACTTCAATCATTTTCATGCTATACTTTGCAACTTTACTAGGGAATTATAGGTGTGGTAGCTTCCCGTTGAATTTCCACACCAAGGAGAATGATGATGATGATGATGATGATGACAATATGATGACAATATGATGTTCAGGGATCTTTTGGGCCTCAAAGCTACCTGGCATATGTCTTACAGGTGAGGAGAAACCCCGAGAAAAAACTCATCCAGGAAGGTTGTCCCGACCGGGAATCGAACCCGAGCCCGCTGCGTGACAAGGCAACACGCTACCTAAAGACCACAGCAATGGATGCTTTCATACTAACATGGCAAATATAATAAAATGTATTATGATGACCAGTTGATGATCGGAGACCGTTTGGGCGTTAAAGTTTCAGGTAAGGAAAAAAAGCCCAAAAAAAACCACCACCCAGGAAAATTGTCCCGGCTGGGTTCGAACCCTGGCCTGCTGCGTACTAGGATGTGACGTTATACCGAGTCCATAGCGGTGGACAATTCTACATTAAAAAAAGTATGTTTTATTAAAAACAAGAAAAAACGTGACAATTATTGAGAAACATTAAGTAGTCTGTACCTCTGCTGCTAATGTGTAACCACTTTACAATTTGTTGTTTACCCATATTCAATGAATACAGGTTTAATTAATTAGTTGCTGTAATTGTGATCATAATGTTTTTATCATCATAAGCATTTTTTGTAAGAGTTGAAACGAGATTTGAATAATGAGTTGTCCTGCACTTAGGTTAGAGATGGAAGTCCTCGATTAGGGTAATCGATTCACCGAGAAGAAGGTAACACCCGTTAATGAGGTGTGGACTGCATGATCAAGTTGGCAATAGCTGCTGGACATCTGGACTCTACTTCATCATTTTTAAAACGACTTTGTTACTTCCTCCAAACCGCCACCTCAGTAGTCTAATAGAACTACGTTGCCTACATCATGTACTCAAAACCGTAGTAGCTCATTGCATTGAAATAGAGACAATAACATTTTAACAGATTTTTATCGATTCCTTTTAATTATTGGATATGTAAGTGAAAATGTTTCATAAAGATAAATTAATACCCTTGCGTATATCGTGTTTTTAACTGAATATAGTGGAAAGAGGAGACAACTGATGAATTCACTTCATTCCTTAATTGTCCACCGCTGTGGTCTCGGGGTAGCGTGCTGCCTTGTCACGCAGCGGGCCTGGGTTCGATCCCCGGTCGGGACAGTTTTTCTAGGCGAGGTTTTTATCGGGGTTTTTCCTCACCTGTAAGACAAATGTCAGGAAAACTTTAAGGCCCAAACGGTCCCCGAAATCATATGCCATCGCAATCATCATCATTCATATTCATCTAAGTTACTTAGGATTAGTTAGGGACTCTCCTGGCGCACCATTATCACCATGATATCATCGGGGCAACGTAACCCCGCCTTCCAGGCGCTCCAACCTCAGAAGTGGGTTACAAGTACGCCATGCCAGGAGAGAAACCAGGAATGTCGAAAGACAAACCTGGGGCTTTTGAAAAAAAACATTTCCTTAATTTATATGACAAATTTAGTAATTAAAATATATACAGCAGTTAAATCTCGTAGGCTGCAATGGGTAGGATATGTGGCACCAATAGGAAATGAAAGAGGGGCATAGAAGCCGCTTGTATGGAAACCAGAGGGAAAATGTCCAGTCGGCAATCCAAAAATGACGTAGGAGAACAACATTAACCATAATTTAAGGGAAGTACATTATACAGAGTGTGATTGGAAAACATTAGCTCAGGATAGTTTATGTCCTCGTTGCTATGAACCTACAGGTTCGATAGTGCCAATGAGTCAGTTAGTTACCATATATGCCTATGCGTTAAAGCATATAGACACTGACTTTGTTGGTATTTTAGATGAAATAGCAGATAAGAGTAATATAGAATTTTTTTTTTCAAATGCCCCAGGTTTGTCTTTCGACATTCCTGGTTTCTCTCCTGGCATGGCGTACCGTAACTTCTGAGGTTGGGGCTCCTGGAAGGCGGGGTTAAGTTGCTCTGATGATACGATGGGTGATGATGATAATGGTGCGCCAGGAGAGTCCCTAATCCTAAGCTTAACCTAAGATGAATATGAATGATGATGATTGCGTTGGCCATATGATTTCTGGGACCGTTTGGGCCTTGAAGTTTTCCCGACATTTGTCTTACAGGTGAGGAAAAACCCCGATAAAAACCTCACCCAGAAAAACTGTCCCGACCGGGGATCGAACCCGGCCCGCTGCGTGACTAGGCAGCACGCTAGCCCGAGACCACAGCGGTGGACATTAGAATAAATTATTATTGGTCCATATTATTAAATTACGTTTATGTATTTCATAGTATCAATAAGAAATATTATTTATTGAACAGAACAGTAGGTAGTGATTTTTTAAGTAGATTAATTTATTTCAAATCCGTCCACCGCTGTGGTCTCGGGGTAGCGTGCTGCCTTGTCATGCAGCGGGCCCGTGTTCGATCCCCGGTCGGGACAGTTTTTCTGAGTGAGGTTTTTATCGGGGTTTTTCCTCACCTGTAAGACAAATGTCAGGAAAACTTATAAGGTCCAAATGGTCCCCGAAATCATATGGCAATCATATGGCCATCGCAATCATCATCATTCATATTCATCTTAGGTTAAGCTTAGGATTAGGGACTCTCCTGGCGCACCATTATCATAATCATCACCCATTATATCATCGGGGCAACGTAACCCCGCCTTCTAGGCGCCCAAACCTCAGAAGTGGGTTACAAGTACGCCATGCCAGGAGAGAAGCCAGGAATGTCGAAAGACAAACCTGGGGCATTTGAAAAAAAAATTCAAATCCCAATCTTTATTAGGTCTATATTTTCTTATTTTTACTACTGCCCAAAAATATTTTTTTTTGTTGAAATATTTATTATTACGGCGAATCCTTAGATTTTTCTTTCTTTTTTAAGTAATTTAATATTTAAAATTATAGTTGTGCTCTTTTATTTTCCTCTAAACATAAATTCTCAATTTAACCTAAGTTTAAAAATCAAGTATTGATAAATGTATTGTATGAGTATAGCCGAAAACCAAAGTAGCATAAATTTTGAATCAACCTCTTTGAACATGATTTTTGTTAATTTATCCATAAAAAATAAAATAGGACCTAATATTAATATCAGACTCACAGTAACGTACTGTTGACTAAAAAATATTTTTAAAATTAGAATTTTAATTAACACGTTATATGTATAGAAATTATGTTATATATGTCTCAGTATGCAGTAATTAAATGAAATAACCTTAAGTTAATTGTGAATAATGACCAGCTATGGAGTAAGGATTAGTGAATACACAAATTCTGATATAGAAATACTTTAGCCTTTTAACAAAGTGTTCCGCGCCATAACTGATATGTTTATGTCAACACACCTTGGTGCAAAGCTACAGGACTTGGCTGTTTCGTGTCCCCATGGGAGATTACTTTTTCTTACGGAATTTCAGCCAGTATGTGACAAGTGCTAGAAGTAAACATCAATAGACCTGTAGCAATTCATTGAGAGCTATTGACACATGAGGGATATTTTGAAGATGAGGTTGATTTCATGTGCCTAACTAAATTAGAAACTAACTCACTGGCACAATCGAAACTAACAGGTGCATGCTCGTGCGTGCATAAGGTCTCCATATAATCCCTAATATTTTCCAATCATTCCCTGTATAATGTACTTCCATCAAAATCATGATTAATGCTATTCTCTCACCTCTTTCTTGGCCTACCTACTGGGCGCTTTCCCTCTGGTGTTTCTACAAGGAGTTTCAACACCTTTCTTTTATTCCCTAATGATATCACATGTCGAGGACATCGCAGTATAAGAGATTTGACTGTTCTTATTATGTCTGGTTTTCTATAACATTGATGTACTAGCTCACTATGAAGTCTTCTCCGTTCGCCTACCTGTTGTGTCTGTCTTTGATTCAAATATTTTCCCTAAGGAAGTTTATTCTCAGATATCGTAGGCCTACTCTTTTCTCTTCCCTTAAAATAGGAGTTCATATTTCATATTCATGTAACATAAGTGGAAGAACAATAGTTATATATAGAGACCGGATGTTACGGAAAATGCCTATAGTTATTTATTATAGATATTGTAAAAGTAACTTCATATAAGTTCACACCTATGATCGTAGAGTTGTTTTCCATGAAGTTCATTTTGCCTATAAATGCCTATTTCAGTTTAAAATGCCTATAAATGCCTATTTGCCATTTTTTTTTCTTGAAATCAGCTTAGTATTTCAATGAAATCAATTGAAATGGACAGACTTCATGACACATATCATTGCATAGAAATTTTCAAGTGTTCTTTTTTATAAATTATTTCTTAGAATATTTTAGGATAAGAGTGGCAATAAGACAATAACCTAGCAGGTGGATGCACTCCCGTTAGGCGAAATAACACGTACCGGCTATTTTATTTTAACATAAGGCTGTAAAAAATTACGTTGTAGTCCATTTTTGTAAGAGACTATTTTGAATTTTTAGTGCCTATATTAATGATTTTTAGTACCTTTTTGCCAACCTATTTTGAATGTTTTAAGTGCCTAACATCCGGACTCTAGTTACATATATATTTTTTTAGTTTAATGTTTTATAGAGAACTTGGGACGACAAGAGTCCTTTCCAGAGTTTAGTCTATGTGAGTTTCTTTCTGTACATCATTCCTCTATGTAAATATGTTCCTAGGTGGTTGAATGCAGGCTTCCCGCCACGGCTGGTAATCATTGTTTTAAGAGATTCCGAGCCGTGGCCCATGACTGGTGTTTCTTCCAGACGTTCTCTTCTCCCTCGACTGCGGAGGACATCTTCAGTGGCGATTACATGTAGGTAGTGTTCCCTGGTCGGAGGCTCGACTGTGAATGAATGAATCTTTTAATATTATGATTATCGGCCGTGAAAGAGAAATTGAGTTTATCCAATTTGACAAAAGAAATAAATATTTCGTAAACGAGCAAAATGGTGCCATAAATTCGACTTTCTGAAGATTTCACTTAGTTTACGCAGTAATAAGGGTGACTGTATTTAAGAAATTCGTTATAGCCTAAATATCATTGTAAAATAAACTATGTTCAATAAAATAAGTTAAAATATACCTTCTTAGGTAAGATCCGTCGTCCTCAACTTATAAAATATGTATTCTTTATGTCTGTACGCCTTTCAGAACATCCGTTCTATCTTCAGCAGGTCTTTCTTCGCTACATTACCTGATATGATGGTTGATGCTGCTGGTCCTGACAACACCACATTAGGACCAGCAGCATAAACCATCATATCAGGTAATGTAGCGAAGAAAGACCTGCTGAAGATAGAACGGATGTTCTGAAAGGCCTACAGACATAAAGAATACATATTTTATAAGTTGAGGACGACGGATCTTACCTAAGAAGGTATATTTTAACTTATTTTATACTATCCACCTCAACGGTTTTAACAATGAATTTTATTGGTATTGATGTTCAATAAAGTATGAAAAATGTTTTCCACGTGAAGTAATTTCTTACGAGTTGAGTGAACGATAGGTCACTATCCTATGTCAATCCCATTCTGTTACGTTTTTACATGATTCTTGAACCGCAAGTCAAAACATGCATCTTCCTCTGGAAGCAAGCACTGTAATTCTTGTTTCCTACTTTTTTCATTATACGTAAATAGCTGTGATACTTGCAACAGATCATACGTGTTTTTACAACTCTTTCGTTCCCTGATCATGTTCGTATCAAGTATGAAAGACATGATCACACAGGAAGCGGTGAATTAACCATGAAATTACTTTGTCTTCCTCGTGTTTTAAAGATAACAAGTTTTGATGATTCACTTGTAAAATACATGTCGACGTAATATTTGCGAATATCTTCAGCATTAAATATGTCCACATGGATCGTTAAACAACTCATATAGTAGACTATTGAGGACCAGTCATGCGTGGTCCACTAGATTTTATATCTGAAGGCGTCAGATTGAACATTAAATAACATCTTATTTTTATATATTACAGCGACTATTTAACTCGTGCCCCGAATGGGAGTCAATGACCAATCACATTTCAATGAATTTTGATTTACAACCAATCACAGTCGTTTTCACCTCGATTTTATCAATTTAATTTTATCACTTTAAAATCAAGCTCCTCCTTTTTTAACATTCTGAATGGGTCATAGCATGTTTTTGCAGTGACTGACTCTCTAAGAAATGCATTGAATATAAAAATGTATATATTAAGATGTAAGAATTCTAGAATGCATGTGGCTACCAGATTGTATATTTAGTGCACGAAGGTAACCAGATAGTGCTTGCGGGAGATAATATAAAACATTTTTAGCAATTATTATAAAAAAATGAGAGAAAAGAAACCACTGTTTGCACTTTCTTAAAGGTATTATTTTCCAGGAATTTAGGTTCCAGAAAAATATAATTGACATATTTACATCATAGGACATCAGAAATTAATTATATACAGTTTGATGTTTCATTTTTTTTCTCCACTAGGGTGCATTCTTACAACATTGCGATCCTTTGGCAATAAAAAATATGATTTGGTTGCAGTGATAAACAAGTGAAACATAAAGTTTCTCATTTGTTTTCAAACATCGCCGTTTACATTAAATATATAAGTATTTAAAAATAACTATATTTAAATAATGATTCGTGAGTAAACAGCTTAATTTTATTCGTTAAATAGTCCTAACAAATGCCACTCTTGACTGCCAAATTCTCATAAGTAATGCCACGAGTGATTTCCAATTTATTTAGAGAATTTGGAAATCAAGAGTGGCATTTGTTATGACTGTTTAACGAATACAGTTAAGCTGTTTACTTACAAATCATTATTTAAATATAGTTATTAAAATTTTATATATTTAATGTAAACGGCGATGTTTGAAAACAAATGAGAAACGATTGGTAGGCTTCATTTGCTTCTTTTATTCGATGACTGCAACCAGATCATAATATTATTTATTGCCAAAAGATCGTAATGTTGTAAGAATGCACCCTAGTGGAGAAATTTATAACCAACATTATAGGTATTAATTTCTGATGTCCTATGATGTAAATATGTCAATTGTATTTTTCTGCGTAATTTCCTGGAAAATAATTTGTTTAAGAAAGTGCAAACAGTGGTTTTTTTTTGTGGTATAATCAATTGTTACAAATGTTTTTATATTATCTCTCTTATGTGCAACGTGTTGACACTCATACACTATATATACAATCTGGCAGCCGTATTTTTTAGAGTCAGTCACTGCAAAATAATGCTATGACCTATTCAGAATGTTAAAAAGGAGGTGGTTTCTGTATCATGATAAACTTTAGTTGGTAAATTTTAGGTGAAACACGACTGTGGTTGGTTGTAAATAAAAAATCATTGAAATGTGATTGGTCATTGACTCCCATTTGGGGCATGAGTTAAATAGTATTTTTAAACTCGCCTCGAAAGAGGTTCACTGGGTTATTATACTTTCAATTACAATCAGCGTAAATAGAAACTTAACGTTGTGTATTATCGCCTCAATATGATGGTTGTCCAGCGACTCGCTTTGTTTTCCCGCAGCTGTTATATATAATTAAATATAAAGATACAGACTACCTCCACTATAATAATTCCGCATGTTAATCATTGTCAAGCATTTTCGCGCGGCACCCGCTTTTATGTAAACGGACAACCATCATAGTGAGGCGATAATATTCACTTCTGGCTTCTAATTTTTCTTTTCTATCATTAGATATCGGTAACCTAATTCTTATTGTTGTTCTTCGGAAGTGCTTCCAACAATACACGCTTGATGGAGACTTTGGAAAAAGCAGTATGCCGAACAGAAGCCAGAATAATAAACTTGTTATGATATACGGTACCTATTTTCGCGAGCTGATCTTAACTCTCTGCTTTTCTGTCGTACACCTTTGCTTTTGAGGTTAACCTTAGATTTGTTTACACCTTGAATTTGCGGTATGCCTTACATTCGCACATATACGGTATATAAATAGATTGCATGGGGCATATATTATAATCCTATCGCATAGTGCGTTAAGGACACCTGAATATCTAATATATAAAAATTAATGTTTTTTGTTTGTTTGTTCGTACTTTATGCGCGGCCATAACGTTGATTTGATTGTGATGGGGCTTTTTGAAAAATGTTCAGGATTTCCCCTGGAGAACATAGGCTATAAAAGAGTTGTGATACTCAACTCCTACACCCTTAAAAATTGCCCTTTGTGGTGGAAAACGTGAAAAAAGTAGCTCTTTGGACGTTTAAATGGCTTACGCTGCTTAAACCATAACAAACACAACATTAATGTACACAGAATTGAATATCTCAAAAAGCTGCACATAAAAGTCCCAGACGGCATATGTCTATCTCTTACGGATAACTCACAATAGCCATTTTGTCTTTCATTGATGCCAGACAAGTACGTAGATTCCTGTGCAAGCATATCAGCACATCGCGGGTATTTATCTACGGATAATTCGCAATAACGACTTTTGTCTTTTAGCTCATTTATGCCAAGAAGATCGAGATAAGTAGATTCCCGGGCAACACCGGGTAATCAGCACGGGGATTCTTAAAATAATTACGATATACATTTATAATTATTTTTCATTTTACTTATTCAACTAATCATAAGTAGTACATTAATTTTTGTCTTTCAGCTCATTTATGCCAAGAAGATCGGGATGAGTAGATTTCCGGATAACGCCGGTTAACAGCACGGGGTATCTAAAAATAATTACAATATAAATTATTCCTTCGACTTATTTAACTAAACAAAAACACATTAATTGTATTTCAGCTCATTTATGTCAAGAAGATCGGGATAAGTATATTCCCGGCCAGTGCCGGATAATCAGCACGGGGTATCTAAAAAATATAAATTTATATTTCCCCCCCCCCTTTACTTATTCAACTAAACATAATTCCAAGCGCGACAGGCCTAGAAGTCACTTGGCTAACCAGCCGGCTGCTGGCTTCACATCCACATGTGTTAATCACAGAGGTAGACGATCATCTAGCCAGTACAGGGGTGACATGTGGTAAGCATGTCGGGTCCTCCAGCCGTTAATCTGGCATTCTTAACCTGGAGTCCCTACTTATTGTAGCTACCCAAATGTCTCACGATGCTGGGTGGGCACCGGTCCCATACTGGCCAAAATTCTATGAAAAAAATTTCTTCCCCCATGGAGTCTCGGGGGGCACGCCGTAGCGTAGTGGTTAAGGCACTGGGCTATAAGCCGGAGGGTCAAGGGTTCAAGTCCCGTTGGGGTCAGGATTTTTAAACTGACCCAAACCCTCTGGCGGCACCATGGCCCTGGGGTCGACTCAGCCTCTAACGGAAATGAGTACCAGACGCTTGTTCTGGGGTAAAGGCGGCCGTCACGCAGGGCTGACAACCCGGCTGACATAAAGTGCCGATTGTCTAGAAAAAGTGGAGCCTTAACCTCCTACTACCCCAAGGGCCTCCGGGCCTGTTGTGGGATCACTTTACTTTACTTTACTTTACTTTACCATGGAGTCTCGAACCAGCGCATGTCCCGTAGCTCTGCGCCAAGGCTTCCTGCCTTAACCACTCTGCTACGGCGCGGGACCAACTAAACATAAAATCACATTCATTTTCATTTATTTAGGCGTAGCAGCGCACGCCAGATATTATCTAGTAAGTAATAAATGTAATGTGTTTCCCATATGCGGTAATACAATGTAAAGTACTAGAAACAGAATAATTCTGTATAATCGCAGCCTTATGTATACCTGGATTGTGTTAGTAGTAGATTATATGTCTCTTGTGGCTTCCTAATATGTTAGTAATGTCTGCTAACTCGTTTATATAGCAATACTTCAGGTAGTTTATAGTGTGTCTGTGTGTGTGTGTGTGTGTGTTTCTGCTTTACTACCCTGTGTTACAAAATGATTACTTCATTGTGCACAACACATTTACATTGATTCCAATAATTCTTACATAAATCGCACAGAGAAATGTCTTTAGAATCGTATGATACTTCTAACAGCTATAAATTGAGGTAAAGTTATCTTGTTAGGTACACTATATCTTATGGCATCAAGATACAAACTTTCAAATATTCGCAGTTATTGATATGCTACTAGGAATATGTAATTTCTATTTGATGTAACATTAGATCCGTAAGCAGCAACATTGCCTTTCTTTCACCATCATCTGGTTTATTTTATTGGCTTATTTAGTAGGCTATTTTTTGTAAAACCTGTTCGATGTTAAAAATCTGAACCGAAAGTGCGTTTTTCGGCTCATTACTGCAGTGTCGTTATCCTCCCTAGACTGTAAGATTCATGAACTATGCCAATATTCCTTTCTCTATGCATTTACCCCCACTCTCCTTCTTTACCTCTCCTGGTGCGCTGTTTCTACGGCGCATCTCCCCTCTACCTCGGAACCTTCAAATACGTTATGCACAGCGAGAACGTTATCATTCTTCATTTATTCATCTATCCATTCCGAGATGGGATCGGACTTTTAAGGGGACATGTCGTCTGGAGCCGCGAAGTGGCGGAGTTTATGTTGGTCCTGAAGACCGGGGAAGAAGCCACCCTGGCTTAGACTCTAGCATGAGTGTGGTATGTGGTATGACGTGGTTTTTTGTCCTGTAGAAGTATTATCATTTATTTATTCACTTTATATTTCTTTGAATGATCAAATGTTTATCTTGGTTATGTTTTTACTTCAGACTACTTGTTTACATTAAATATCATTTTTATAGTTAATGTTCAAACTGATTTATGTGCACGTAGCTGTTTGGTATTCATATTCGGAAACTCACTCAGTTAGATCATTCCAGCTCCCTTTATTTTTCTGTCTAGCTTCCCTGATTAATAATTATAGTGAAAACACTTATTTTAAGTCACTCTGTTGTTTTGAGAACTATTATGGATTTATGCTAAAACGCCTAGGAAAGAAAGATGAATCAATCCTTGCCTCCTATGGGCCCGGGCAAGTAGTTTTGTGATTAATAACCTTGGAGTAATCAGATCTACGCTAATAGAAGCAACAGAAACAAAAGATGATCCGGCACAAATTATTGTATAATGACCGCACGCACAAATGGTTGCAGTCAGAGTGGTTTTAAAACCCCACAAATGTTGTGCAGAGCGTGGTTGTTAAACCCCACAAATCATAGACCTGCCTCTCTTTACTCAACTCTCAACCTGCTATGGAGTAGTTTGTGTATGTTAAATTTGTAATTGTAGATTAAGCGAAAATTATATTTACTTACAAGATAACTGTCAACAATTGCATGCCGAAATCAAGCTTGCAATTTCTCCCAGATAAGCTTTGTGATGTGCTAAGATCGTCTCTAAAACAAAATTGCCGCTTATAACTGCATGACACAGAAATCGAAGCCAGAAACTAGCAATGGAACCCACGGTGCACAGATGGACGTCCATTCGTGAGTTAGAGCGGAGTGGAGTAAGTTACCACCAAGTCTGGAGTTATATTACTTCCCTGTTAAAAGAGAGATTTAGCGCTGGATTTTAGTGCCTAGATAATTTGTTTTGGATACGACCTTGATACATTACAACGCTTCTCGGTGAGAAATTTAAAGGGAAATTTGGCATGCAATGGTTCACAGTTCCCTTATTAGAAATTATAATGTTATTTCTGTTGTAGGTTTCATAAAATAATAACATTCTATTTAACTAGTATTTTTAAAATTCATGGTGGATCTCCGTTGAGGTTATGGAGTAAAATGTTAGAATATTAAAATGAGTACCTGATACAACAGTCTTCTTCATCTAAAATATACTTCTATTTAAAAACTTCGTCAAACAATTAAAATATGTTAGCTTTCAGAATCGTGTTCTATCATCAGCATGTAATGACGTAGGCCCTATCACATTATATTATTACAGTCAGATTCAACCCAGGAAATTACTGTGGGTTGCCATTTTAACAGTATTTTCTTGAGAGAAATCCTTATATAAAACTGAAGATTGCAACACAGCAGGTACATAGTTGTAAGTTGTAGCCGTCCAAGCCACCCCTTCTTAAAGAAAAAAAACAGTTACCACTTGTCACTGAGCCACTGAGCTCTTGCGGATCTGTACTATCCTGTGTGAAAGTATCGACACTCATATTTACTATAAAACTAGTTTGCATGCCGTAAAAAAAAAACTATGTTTTTAAATGCATAGTACTTTTACATTTGTAAAAAGTACTGCTAACCTTGCTCCTCTCTCCCCTCCCTAAACAAACAAATACCGTTATTATGAGATTGGCAACATCTACCCTCTGTATGTAGGGGGAAACTGGCGTAGCCCATAAGGTCTGTAGTAACTTCATCATCACTCCAGGGATTAGGCAATTGCCCGTTCCGACTTCATAATGCATCAGCCCAACGTCTTCTAGGTCTTCCAACATCACGTCTTCCTCGTGCTTGATAATTTCTTGCTAACAATGGATATCTCTCCTTACTCATTCCATCCATATGATCAATCCATTTCTGTCTGTAATTCGTGACCTTATCCAATAAAGGCTGTACTTTCAATTATTCTCTTATATCCTCATTTCTTATTCTATCAAGTCTTGTATATCCTTTTACTTGTCTTAGGAACCTCATCTCCGCCGTCTGTATTCTATCCTTCTGTTTTTTCACTGGAGCCCAAGTTTCACATCCATACAATATTGTGGGAACCGCCATAACATTATACATTTTATCTTGGTATCTTTTCTAATTTTATTTTCGAATGTTCTCTGCATTGTTCCACACACCATCTGAAATTTATTTATTTTGGAGTCAATATCTCTTTCCACGTTGTAGCCAACATCACAGCCCAAATATTTGAAACTAGACACCTGTTCTATACTTTGATTTTCTAAAATAATGTTGGATCTCACTGGATCTCTTCCTCTGAAAGCCATGGTCTTCGTTTTCTATACAGAAATCTTTAGATCATATAATTACATATTTCATTAATGCATGCATTGATTTCTGTAAGTCGTCTTCATTTTTCTGTATTATGATTACATCGTCAGCAAATAGAAATTATTTATGCACACTTTATTATCCATTCTTATTCCTGAATTCACTAAAACTGTAGTAACTTCCTGGGTTGAATTAGAGTGTACTTACGATAGGGTTGCTATATTAACGAGTGGACCAAATTAGAACACGTCTGCAGGGAATTTTCCAAGACTCGTGTGAGAATAAGGATTCTTTTGTACGAATTCGTCCCGCGCCGTAGACGAGTGGTTAAAGCAAGAAGCCTTGGCGCAGAGCTACGAAACTTGAGCTTCCCGTGGGGGAAGAAATTCTCTCATGGAATTTCTGCCAGCATGGGACCGGCATCGTTAGGCGTTTGAGTAACTACACTAAGTAGTGACTTCAGGTTGAGAAGACCAGCTATAATGGCTGGGAACCCGACATGCTGACCACATGTGATCCTACATTGGCTAGATGATCGTCAACCTGCGTGTTTAACACATGTGGATGTGAGTCCAACAGCAGGCTGGTAGGCCAAGGTCTGTCGCGCGAATTGCACACAGTACCCCTACTTCTAAGTTGATATTTGCGGAAAATGAACCATAAATGGGATTAGTCCAATGAAATCTGCAATACCAACGAAAATTTTAGTACGATATAAGACGTTACTTTCATTGTTCCTATGGAGAATGTCATAAATCACTTCATAACATGTTTTCAACTTAAATTACATCGCTAACAAAGACACACTTTTGGAATTCAACTAGTGGTCTACCATGCATTTATTATATTGTACACACACACACACACACACACACACACACACATATATATATATATATATCATCGTCATCCGGTATCATGGCAGCTGCCGCCGTCTTCCGGGAACCAAACGCCATTCCTCTCTTTCCATCCATTGATCTTCCTCCATTCCTCTGATATTCATAGCTGCTTGTACCCCTTCTATCCAAGTTTTCTTCGGTCTTCATCTCTTCCTCCTTTCCATTGGGATCCATTCTATAACAATTTTAGGCAATCTTTGTTCTGGCATTCTTTTGACAAGGCCATACCACGGTAATATTTTCTTTTCTATAATGTCTGTGATGTCTAGCTCCTCTTGCACACCCATAATTTCCATTATTTATTTATTTCGTATTCTATCCATTCTAGATTTTCCAGCTGATATTCTTAAAACATCCATTTCTGTACTTAAAATTCTTTTCATTTCCCTGGTAGGAATTTGCCAGAGTTCAGCACCATATGTTAAAATGCTCTGAATTATGGTTTGATATATTTGTAATTTTCTATTTTTTGTAATATTTTTGCTCCACCAAACAGAGTTTAAAGCATTTATTGCTTGTTTTGTTCGTGCGATTATATTTTTAATTTCCACTGTGTTATCGCCTGAATGGTCTAATTTTGTTCCTAAATAAGTGCATTCAATACTAGGTTTTAGTTCTTCTCTATTGTTGAAATTTATATTTTCCATTTATTTTCCTATACACAGGTACTTAGTTTTCTCAATGTTTATATAAAGTCCCATTTTTCATTTTCTTCTTTTAGTTTTTTAGCCATATATTCTATATCATCGTGGTCTTGTGCTATTAATACCTGGTCATCTGCAAAATTTAGTGAATATACATGTGTATTTTGGATGGGTATGCCCATTTTTTGACATTGTTTCCTCCAGTCTCTTAGTACTCTTTCGAGATACATTTTAAATAGAGTTGGAGATAAACTGCAACCTTGCCTTAAACCTTTTGTAATAGTAAATCCCTTTGTTTTATATATATATATATATATATATATATATATATGTAATGATAAGAAAAATAAATGCCTGGACGGGATTCGAACCCGGATCTCTGAGTCTGTACCTCAGCGTGATATCCATTACACTACCAGGCGAATCCAATACAAACACTTATTTTTCTTATATATGTATTATACTCTCCATTATTACTAGATGTCGCGAGAACTCGGTCTTCACCGCCATCTAGCAGCCGACTATAACAAGTAAGCAAATTAAAGAGAATATTTTACCTTATAGCAGTGACGCTTTATAGATGTTATAATTAAATGTTTAACATTGAGCAATGCAAGCTTAATATGTAATGATAAGAAAAATAAATGCCTGGACGGGATTCGAACCCGGTTCTCTGAGTCTGTACCTCAGCGTGATATCCATTACACTACCAGGCGAATCCAATTCAAACACTTATTTTTCTTATATATGTATTATACTCTCCATTATTATTAGATGTCGCGAGAACTCGGTCTTCCACCGCCATCTAGCAGCCGACTATAACAAGTAAGCAAATTAAAGAGAATATTTTTACCTTATAGCAGTGACGCTTTATAGATGTTATAATTAAATGTTTAACATTGAGCAATGCAAGCTTAATATGTAATGATAAGAAAAATAGATGCCTGGCCGGGATTCGAACCCGGATTTCTGAGTCTGTACCTCAGCGTGATATCCATTACACTACCAGGCGAATCCAATTCAAATCCTTATTTTTCTTATATATGTATTATACTCTCCATTATTACTAGATGTCGCGAGAACTCGGTCTTCACCGCCATCTAGCAGCCGACTATAACAAGTAAGCAAATTAAAGAGAACATTTTTACCTTATAGCAGTGACGCTTTATAGATGTTATAATTAAATGTTTAACATTGAGCAATGTAAGCTTAATATGTAATGATAAGAAAAATAAATGCCTGGACGGGATTCGAACCCGGATCTCTGAGTCTGTACCCTCAGCGTGATATCCATTACACTACCAGGCGAATCCAATACATAATATATTGTATTGTAAGCCCATGTTTTGCCTTTACAGAGATTTTAGGCGCTCTCCCCCTACAGGGAAGAATTTGAACCATACTCATTTAGTTACACTTGTTTTCGTATAGATGTCATTTGAGTGGTCCGTGGTCAGCGTTCCGCCTCATACTGACATCTAGGAAACCAAGGTAGTACTAGGACGGGAAAATTCGGTAAATTTTGCGCTAAGAGGTCTTTCATTCAAGCTTAAGGATTTTTTACGAACCTGAAAATCTTCAGACTCGGGACCCACGGCTTTAGAGTCCCTCCCGGAGGAATTGCTCCTTGGATTTTTCCGTCCTAAAAACCCATCGACCCCGGCCGGGTTTGAACCCGCGACCCTCGGGACCAGAGGAAAGGAGCATAGCCACTAGTCCAATGGGAAATTATTCCAAAGCCGGGAAGAATTAAAATGTATACTTCTGGGTGACCAAAAAATCAAAACAAATGTTGATATAGAACAGGATCTCCGCGGCCGACATATATATAAAGTAAAGTAATCCCACTACAGGCCTCAGGAGGCCCTTCGGGTAGTAGGAGGTTAAGGCTCCCACTTTTTCTGGACAATCGGCACTTGATGTCAGCCGGGTTGTCAGCCCTGCGTGAAGGCCGCCTTTACCCCCAGAACAAGCGTCTGGTACTCATTTCCGTTAGAGGCTGAGTCGACCCCAGGGCCATAGTGCCGCCAGAAGGTTTGGGTCAGTTTAAAAATCCTGACCCCACCGGGACTTGAACCCTCGACCTTCTGGCTTGTAAGCGCAGTGCCTTAACCACTGCGCTACGGCGTGCCCCCATATATATATATATATATATATATACATACATATTTTTAATTGTCACTATCGAACCCGTATGTTTATGGCCGTGATGACAAAAAGATCTCCATACATCACTCACCTGAAATAACATTTTCCAATAATCCATGTACTCGTATAATTTATCTCCCTCAAATTATGATTGATGTTATTCCTCTCTATCATTCCTCACCTATTTATTGGCACTTTCATTCTGGTTTTCCTACAACAAGTTTCCATTTTCATATTTCATTCCAGATTCGGCCCATATATACTGGCCACCACAGTCTACGAGACTTAATTATTCTCATTACATCTGGTTTCCTATAAACATCATGTAGTTCACTCTTATGCAATCTTCTCCATTCACTTGATTATTCATCTGTGTGGTCCAAAATTTTTCTTAAGGACTTTATTCTCGATTACACGTAATATTTGATATTCCCTTAAAGTAAAAGTCCATATTTTGCATACATATAACATAATCGGAAGAATAACAATTTTATATATTTTCAGATTAACTTTTCTTGATAGAAGTAGGGATGACAAGAGTCCATGTAATGCATTATAACACGCATTTTCAGAATTGGAACTTTGTTTAATACCTTCTGCAGCTAATTCTTGTTTGTAATTATTGTTCTTAGATACTCGAATTCAACAACTTATTCAAAATTTCCCTCATTTGTCATTAACTGTCCACTTTCATTATATAATGTATTCCTATGTGTGACCATATATTTAGTTTTATTGATGTTTTACTTACAGCTTCAATTTTTTAGCGTTACTCAATAGAATGTGCGTGTTGGTCCTTAGTATCTCCTCGCTATTGCCTAATAATCCTACATTTTCCCTAATAATACTATATCATCAACACGTACTAACAGCTCATGAATATCATTGAGTTATTAACCCCTCATTTTTCTCTAAAGATTTGAAGGCATGCTCTAGTAGGCCTACGAATTAAATAGCAGAGGAGGTGGCGAATCTCTTTGTTAAATTGCAGATTTAAAAAGCTTCTGAAAACTATTTCCCTACCCGCAGCCTACTATTTGTGCCATTAAGAGATGTTCAAATGAGTCCACGTTTTAGAAATTCCGAAGTCCCGCAGGTTCCATACCTCCATAGTAATTCTGCCCGAAGGCAGGTCCTTCACTGCAATCATAGCATTTTCATGTCATGCTTGCAGTTTTACTAGGGAATTGTAGGTGTGGTAGCTTCCCGTTGCTTTCCACACCGATGAAGGATAATGATAAGGATGATGATGATGGCCATGTGATTTCGGGGACCGTTGGGCCACAAAGCTTTTCTGACATTTGTCTTACAGGCGAGGAAAAAACCCGATAAAATCCTCACCCAGAAAAACTGCCCCGACCGGGGATCGAACCCGGCCCGCTGCATGACAAGGCAGCACGCCACCTCGAGACCACAGCGGTGGACTCCCGCAGGTTACTCCCTCTTAACTGAATCGTATGCCTTTTTTAAGGTTATTTATAATTGATGTGCTGTGCCGTTATATTCTCATTTCCTTCTAAAATTTGTCTTATACTAAAAATATAATCTGTTGTTGACCTATTTATTTCATTTTGATGATTGTATAATTCGTCATCAATACAGGCAGTAATCTCAATACAAATCTCTTTTCTTATAGATTGATTCTATAATAACCTATCCTTTCCATTAATTTGAAAGTGCCTCTTTTTTCCAAATTATACTAAGCAACTGATTTATCTTGTTCATCAAATTTTCTCCCCCTGATTTTATCAGATCTGCAGCAATTCCACCTGAACTTTATGCTTTAAACATATTTCATTTTTCTATTGCAATTTCAGCCTATGACTAATATTTCTGCTGTCTGTAAATCATCTTCTTCAGTACTCTGTTCCACATGTTCATTTAATAGCAGATTAAATTAATTTTTCCACCTATTTAGTATATTCCTATAATATCGTATCCCCATTTTCATTCCTGTTTACAGTTCTAATCTGTAACCCTTTCCTTTCTATTCTAATCCGCTGATATAATTCTCTGATGTAATTTTGATATCGTTATTCTTCTCTCCGAAATAGTCCCTCTTTTTTTTTAACTTTGATAACCTTGTGGTTTCCCGTCTGATGTTACCCATTTGTTTTAAATTTACTTCATATGCTAGATTTCTTTCCTTTGCAATGTCGGCACATTCCTCTATACTCCATACAATTGTAAATGTTTGATGGAAATAAACAGAAACGAAGTTAGACGGCGCGAACCAGGATGGCTAGTCCTGTTCTACGACTGAAAGTGTCCTCTAATCACTTTATAAGAGACTAAACGTGTCCCAAATCAGTGTGACCGTCAACTACTAAGAAATATTCCAGTTTTCATCACACCCCCGCCCCGAATCAAATTCTGGCCGTGTTTCCTTCAGTTTCGATACCCTACTAATTCAGGAGGTTGGTTAAACAATATAAATCTAAGCGGGTTGTCTTTAAATTGATTTTGTTTATCAAATATTGACGTAGTATAAATGTTTGTAGATGAGTAAATTAATTCTGACAGGTTTTTAGTTATGTTGACCAAAATCAGAGATTTTATTAGCCATTAAGTGTATAGGCCTACCTACTCATCCATTGATGAAAATACATTAGCGAAGCTCTGGATAGTTCGTGCTTTATATTAAATTTAAATTGAATTTATATATTTTTGTATTTTCTTCATTTCGAGCAAAAGAAAAATTTTGAGAGTTGGTTATGTTGGAAGTAACATTCGCATTTGCTTTTAATGACCATTTAGGTTTGGAGGCTAATACAGAAAACCTGGAAACAATGAACGTATATCAAGAGCCCTGAGAAATTCCAATTGAACAAGCAATATTACATTCTCATTAAGGCACGCACACAATACAAAAATACAACCATTTCCTTACACGAGAGAACATAGCAGCCTGCAGACATGGCATTAATACAATGGCTGACCCGTATAACAGATTTTGTATACCCGACATTCCCTTGGGGGTCAAACAGAGAGTTTTTAATAAATAAAAAAAAAATCGGGGGCAATTCTCGAGGGGGTGGGAGTACAACGTAAGTGCAAGTTTTGCCGTGGTGGTTGCTGCTTGCTCCTCCGGGCACAGAAATGAATTCGCCAGCTCTCCAGACTTTCGTAATTAACTGCCCCCTGTAATTCTGTTTGATTTACACAGAACATAGAAATTAATAACCTAGGGTTTGTTGGGAACCCCCCGCGCGCGCTCTCTACGCTCTGAATTTAATACGAAACTCCTTATTTTGACTTTGACTCTTGCTTCTCTTTTTTTTCACTATTTTATTTTATTATTTTACCTTTTCGCCTCCATCTATACCTCTAACTCAACTCCCACTCATTCCCCCTTTCTCTTTTCAGCGTACAGGAGCAGGCACGGTGCCGAAACAATGCCAGCCATTCATTTCTACGTCGCTTCGTAACCCCTAAGCAAAATGGATTTTTTCACATTATGACAATAGGGATAGTTTACCCTCTCTATCGTCAATATTCCTCCTTTATATTGTTAGACTGCCGTTCCAGAAGCGTAGATTTTTACGTGGAATTTTACTGTCGCACACTCAAAATTTCATTTTCTTTTCGTATTGTTAAGATCTGTATGTCAGAAGTGAGCATTGTAGCTATATTTTTATTTCTGTTATATTGTATAAACGTGATTTTCTTCCTTTATTGAATTGACGCGAGTCCTGTTTTATCATTTGATCACTTTCATTGCCTTGCAACATTGTATTGTATCATGTTTTACATGCGTATTATTGTAAAAGAAGTACAATGCAGTCCACATGTTCAAGGGAATTATTAAGCAGGAGAGAGATTTGTGCTCTTCCTGCCGAATGCCTATACGGAACACTAGATATTATTTTTCCATTTTAAATTTTTAACAATCTTAAGCACGACAAATTTTCAATTTGCATTTGATAAAGAGGTATTTCCTAATTGGATATACACTTTCCGGGTAGTAAAATATCTGTGAATGGTGGTTCAGATGAAGATGTTGATGCCAGAATAAAGAAAACAAGATATGCTTACATTCAATTGAAATCAATTTGGTGGTCGAAACAAATCTCCATAAGACATAAACTAAGATTATTTAATTCAAATGTGAAATTAATGTTATTATACGACTGTGAAACTTCAGGGCTACAAAACAAATTGGAAAGAAAGTGCAAATATTTGTAAATCGTTACCTGGGAAATATATTGGGTATATGGTAGCCAGAGATTATAACAAATAAAGAACTTTGGAGCAGAACGAATCAAAATTAAATTTGTAAAGAAATCAAATTTAGAAAATGGAAATGAGGTGGCCATTGGTTAAGGAGAGAGAAAGATAACCTCACAAAAATGGCATTAGATTGGAACCCCAAGGATTGAGAAGGCGAAGATGAAGACCTAGGGCAACATGGAGTAATACCATCAAGGATGAAGCTTAACAGACGGGGGTGAGTTGGAATGAAATAAAAAGCATTTGCAAATAACAGAGTGCGTTGGCGAGCTTTTATCAAGTACCCTATGCTTCCCAGTGGAGTGACCACGACTACTATACTGCACACTTTCCAAGGTCTACTTTTAAATTATTTAACAATTAGGCTCCAACAAACACTAGCTTATTTTGTTTCCGATAATCAATATGGCTGGGATTTTAAAATCAACATGCCAATAAAAGTATATCAGTATGAATAGCAGGAAGACGTCTTCATTACTTCAATGTAACATTTCACTTACAGTCTATTTTCAAAGAAATAAAATAAATAAATGTGATTTGTTTAGCTTATCAAGGGAATTTGTAAAGTAAAAAACATTATTCATTTTTATATTAATTTGTTTATACCAGTATCTGGTAGTGTACAATGGCACGATGTTATTGGCGGTACATTTGTTGTAATTTTAAGAATTTTCCAACTCTCTCGCGTGCGGAAGTTGATAATATATATTTTACTTGCGCTTGGTTTTTTTTCTGATAGAATCGTGAACATATAGGCAACTGATTTTAATTATTATGTCCAGTTACTTACATTGCCAATTATCTAGTGATGCAAGAAATTATTTAACGCAGGATGCATTACTTTTTTTTTTACTTCAAAATTAAAGCCAGTGATTTAACATTGTACTGTGTGGTATTGCATATCTCTATTACTTAAGAGTTTCATGACTTGCATTGGCAAAGATACATATTCCAGGTAGTGTTTTCTGACACAAAGTAAATATGGCGTAACAATGTTGTTAATTAAAAGTATTCCTAAACTTTTTATACGATTTGTACACACACACACATACACATATATATCCATGGTCTAGTAACTAAACTTCTTTGAGGAATTATATATAGAACAGGCCAAGATAACCGTTTTTATTATGACCTAAAATCTTGTACATCCAACGTTGTTTCACTGAAGAGGCGTCACTCAAAAACCGAGTTACACTGATTATGTATCACTTATAGAAGATTTCAAACTGTTCGCCAATTACGTCAAATCAAAGGGTACATCTATGATCCAGAGATTGTGTGGATCATTCAAATGCATCACAGGTTTTGGCGGGGCCAATGCAGCTGCACCAACACGAGAAGTCAGTTACTTTGCTCTATATATTTTGATACAAATATCTATATTTCATTATACTTTATAACAAAGTTATCGGCCTATTGATACATAGTGACAATGACATTTCAGAAATGTTACTTGATACATTAGAGAAAAATCAAGCACATGTATGGTAAAGTTCAAGAAGATCAGTCTTGATTCTTTTTTTTTTTGTGTTATTTTAGAATTTCGTATCACAGTGTAATTACTTTTTTCTTCTTTTTATCTTATGGACAGGGGGAACATTTGAGTTAGGCACAAACTTTAAATGGCCATTTAAGAAAGTCGACAGAGAAATTGTTGGTTTGCTCTTCCAGAAGAGTAGGTTGTATTATAGGCTAACTTTTGTGCTTTGAATTACTGGGTCATAACCCTAACTCTCTCTCTTTGTTTCTTTCTCTCTATCTGCCTCTCATTCAGCGACTCACCAGATTAACACCAACATTCATTATACTTTTTTTTATCTTTCCTAGAGTTAGAATCGTGTACAATCTGTTCTCTTTTTACTTCTTGCGGAAGTAGCAGGCGAAGACAATAGCCCTAGAGGAAGCAAACAAGAGAACAATTACTATTGCAACTGAACGAAAGGTCTCCTGGACCAAGCTAAAGAACAGTTTAAACATAACAATAGATCGTCATCTTTCTGTGTCAGTGCCTTTTTCAGCATTTCAAGTGCATGACGATACAACAGGTTCAAGAATAAAAGACACTCGACTTTGTATTTTCAGAGTGCATAATGTAACTACTTACATATGTTATTTAATAATGCCAATTAAGACATAAATGTGAAAAGTTGTGAGATAAACCTTGACGTTGTTTTAGACGCTTGAACACCTTAGGTCATATAACTTGAACATATAATCAATTGATTTGGTGTTTACTTGAAGAAAATCCATGATGTTTATTTACTAAATAAAACTATTAAAGTTTTATATGATTTCCATAAATATTCATTTTATTTAACATTCGTAACATCTGTTTCAATATTTTGAATCTTCTTCATTCGTCTGAAGAATGTTAAATAAAATAAACATTTATTAAAATCACATAAAACTTAATATTTATATTTAGTAAATAGAACTTTATATACGTACCAGTGTGCTATGTATAAGTTATCTATTGTTTGTAATCACATGTATATTATGCAAATAGAACTAAGATTTTTAAAATACATTACGAAACTCCGCTGAGGTCACTGGTTAAAGATTTAATAATTGTAAAACAGTACCTGATATCTCAGTCGTCCTCAATAATTTGCAGTTTTGTTTTATAGGAGGCCTTTCGACAACTTAAGTATCATCTTCTGCTTTCATTTTGGTATCGAAACGAAAGCAGAAGATGCTATATAAGTTATCGAAAGGCCTCCTATAAAACAATACTGCAAATTATTGAGGACGAATGAGATATCAGGTAATTATTAAAACTTTAGCAAATAGAACTGATATTAAATTTAATTAATTATGAATTATGATTAAGGTGAAATAGATTGTAGTTAAAATTTCGAATCCAGGATTCGTTTTGATGATGTAGATAAACAATGGAAAGGACCTAGTCAGGTTGGTCGACAGTTCGGAATCCCTTAATACAAGTGTCAAATATTATCGTCTCAGTTAACTCGTTCCGCGATCTTACTTTATGTATTAATGGTTGGTCGGCCGAACAATTCTACTGGTGTTTTTTAATGATTTTTTTTTTCAGTCACGAAGGTAAATGCTGGGTTTGAATTTCATTTATCAGGTTATTTTATTTCAGATACTATAATAGTATAATTTCAGGGAACCTTTTGAAATAACGCTGCAGCATGTAATACTTTCATGTATGTAACGTCTTCTCTATCGAACGGTCATTCTCTCTGGTTCTTACCCATATAACGCTTTACTGGATATAACATGGTCCATTGAAAGAGCTTTATATCGAGGTTTGTCATAAGTAATGCCACGAGTGATTTCCAAATTATCGATAAATTCACGACTCACGAAGTGAGGAGTGAACTTATCTAGAGAATTTGGAAATCAAGAGTGGCATTTGTTAGGACTATTTAACGAATAAAATTAAGCTCTTTACTAAAAAATAATTATTTGAATATAGTTACCGGTGTTTTAGAATATTTATACAGTTAATGTAAACGGCGATGATTGAAAACAAATTACAAATGTGAGGTTATGTATATTCACTGCAACTCGATCATATTATTTATTGCCAAATAGGATCGCAATATTGTAAGAATGCACTCTAGTGGAGAAATAATGAAACACATCAAACTATTATAATCAACATTATAGGTTAATCATTTATATTTTGAATAAACAACTCAGTAAAATCACTGAATCTATTCATTATTTGCTATATTCAATGTATTTGTTGGAGAAAAATAATGATCTAACCAGTTCAGAATATTAAAAAAGATTGAGCTTTCTTTATCACAAAAGCAGGAGCTGATAAAGAGAAATCGATAAAGAGCGAAGTGAAACACGACTGTCATTGGTGTAAAACAGAATTCATTGAAACGTGATTGGTCATTGACTACCATTTGCGACATGAGTTAAATAGTCTGTAAAATTAATTTCTATAAAAATGCATACAAATGATACACACAGTTGTATATGTACACAAGCCAACAGGAAAACAACCAAAGGTTCTCAACTCCATCCCATACTAACTTTTCAAATAATAATTTTTTTAATGTTTGCGGACGTATAGGTTGTTGGCATAATCTCCAAATCAATTATAAAACAAACAAACTCCATGGCAACACAGGCCTAGAAGGTCTTTGGCTACCAGCCGGCTGCTGGCCTCACATCAACATATGTTAATTTCAGAGGTAGACGATCATCCAACCAATGTAGGGGTGACATGTGGCCAGTATCGGGTTCCACAGTAGTTACAGCTGGTTTACTCAACCTGGAGTCGCTACTTATTGAACCTATCCAAATTCCTCACGATGCCGAGTGGGCATCGATCCCATATTGGCCGAAATTCCATGAGAAAATGTTTTCACCCATGGATACTCGAACCGGCGCATGTCCCGTAGCTCTGCGCTAAAGTCATCTTACCTTAAGGACTCGGCTACGACGCGGGACAAATTAATTATAGTTCATTGAATTAAATTAATTTTAAACATAGTATCGTGATTTATTCGCTAAGTTGCGGGCACACCTATAATCTACAATTGGACAATAAGGCACCTTGAAAATGAATCTTTAAACAAGGTATTATTCTCTATTTTTAAATTACACTAAAAGAAAACATTCTAATTTTATTATGTGTTATATATTATTTATTAAATATATAGTCCTGTGAAGGCACATCTAGGACCGGGGAGTAAAAGAGTGGTTTAAGCCTTTATACAGAGGCTTGCGCTGGTCCGAGTCCCCAGTCGGGAAGACATTTTCTTATGGAATTTCTATCAGAGGGGGACTGCTGTCCACCCGACATCGCGAGGGACTTGGGTAACTAAAATGAAAGCCAACTATAACGGGTGGGGAACCGACATGCAGCCAAATGTCATCCCTATACCGGCTGGATGATCTTCCATCACCTCTGTTATTAACGTATGTGGATGAGGCCAGCCGCCGGCTGGTAGGCCGAGGACCGTATAGGCCTGTCGCGGTATTGAAGGCACATCTGTCTTTCAAAGATTTTTCTTGGATTTTGTTGTGTTCTCTCTCTCTTTCTTCCTCTCTCTCTCTCTCTTTCTCTTTTTCTTTTTTTTTTCTCTCGTTCTTTTTCTCTTTCTCTCTCTCTCTCTTTCTCTCTATTTTTTTCTCTCTCTTTCTTTCTATTTTTCTCTCTCTTTGTCTCTCTCTTTTTCTCTCTCTCCTTTCTTTCTCTCTCTCTTTTTTCTCTCTCTCTGTTGTTCTCTCTCTCTCTTTTCTCCTGCATTGTAAGCCCTAATCATCTAGTCTTTCACTTTACTTTCTTATATTCGAATGACAACTCTTAAGTATCAGAACACTTTAGGCTTGACGTCCCCATGCACATAGCATTTCAATATTATACGTTTTACACAGTTTGATTGTCATTATCTTGAAATTCCTTCCTGACCGAAATAAGGCGCTATCGACAGTAGCATCCTTCCAAATACAAGTTAATAATTTTCTGTAAAATAATTTCTAGCTGAATTCATTTTCATTATAGTTTTGTTAAATTTATATAATTTCTATTTTCTTCTTGTGTATTCGTCTTTTTGTCTAAAATTATTGTATCTCTTGACTAACTGGACGTATTATTATAAATAGAGACCGGATGTTAGGGAAAATGCCTACAGTTATTTATTATAGAAATTGTAAAAGTGACTTCATGTAAGTTCATACCAACGACCCTAGAGTTGTTTTCCATGACTTTAATTTTGCCTATAAATGCCTATTTCAGCTCACAATGCCTATAAATGCCTATTTTAAATCTTCTCTCGAAATTTACTTAGTCTTTCAATGAAATTAACCGAAATGGACAAACTTCATGACACATATCATTGCATAGAAACCTTTAATTGACTGGCAATATTATTTTTGATGTTGATAACACTGAATTCAGTCTGTAGTCCTCGTTCACAGACAAGTGCTTCAAAGACAAAGTTGTGCAACAGGTGTATGTAGCTTTTTTACACGCTTTATATTAGCTTGACCTGTATATATCTATCTATCTATCTATCTATCTATCTATCTATCTATCTATCTATCTATCTATCTATCTATCTATGTAACGGAATCTTTCAACGCGATTTTCACCCACTTAAAATCATTGGATCGACTTGAAACTTTGTATACTTGTAGAGGACCCGTGGCAATGCAATAATTTCATATTTATTTTCTAAAATCGTGGCCATAATCATCAGAAAATAAAAAAAAAAAGTGTTTTTGTATCAATGTAACGGAATCTTTCAACGCGATTTTCACCCACTTAGAAACATTGGATCGACTTGAAACTTTGTATACTTGTAGAGGACCCGTGACAATACAATAATTTCATATTTATTTTCTAAAATCCTGGCCATAATCATCAGAAAATAAAAAAAAAGTGTTTTGTATCAATGTAACGGAATCTTTCAACGCGATTTTCACCCACTTAGAAACATTGGATCGACTTGAAACTTTGTATACGTGTAGAGGATCCGTGACAATACAACAATTTCATATTTTGTTTCTAAAATCCTGGCCAGAATCATCCGAAAATCAAAAAAATGAAAACTGGTATGATAGGTTGCGGACTTGTCGAGTTTTTAGTCAATCGTTGTAAGAGCTCAGTTGGTAGAGCAGTGAACTCTTAGTGGTATATAATTTCAGTAATCCGTACGTCGCTGGTTCAAATCCGGCTGGGAGGGTTTTTTTATAGAAGAGTATTACTTTTAGCTCATACTACAATAATATCGAATTCAAAGATATTTACATTTTTATCTTATTCTGTAAAATATCAAAACTAAAAAATAAAAAATAAATAATAGTTTTAAAAAACTAAAAGAACACGCTTTATTAGAAAACTAAAAAATTAAAAATAATTTTTATTTCCAATACGCTTGGGATAAAATAAAGTGGTCAACAAAAAATCATCTCCAACACATATAGAATAAAATTAGAGTTATCAACAAAAAGAAAATAATTTTACCATCAAAAACGTGGGGTGCTTTTTATGATTTTTACATTTTCTTCTTAGAGAGCTTACTTTTACCAATATCTGTTTATTATCAAATATATTAATTGATATAGAGTACCCCACGCTTTTGATGGTAAAATTATTTTCTTTTTGTTGACCACTTTATTTTATCCCAAGCGTATTGGAAATAAAAATTATTTTTAATTTTTTAGTTTTCTAATAAAGCGTGTTCTTTTAGTTTTTTAAAACTATTATTTATTTACCTTTAGAACAATTGTTTTACGATGCCTAAAGAATGGACAACAGTAAAACAGTAAAAGACAAACTGACCAATTTCGTGAAAGAATTTGGTGTGGAAATATTCTCAAGTGACATTGTTTTGCAAAGTGTGTAAAATTTCAGTGAATTGCGCGAAGCAGTGCCATGTTTTACAGCACGTAGGCCTACACACTGCAAAACACAAGTGTGCTCTTTGTAAAAAGCAAATCAAGTTCCAAAATCATCTCTGATATCTTAATATGCTATTGACAGCATATGTTTATAATCTTTACGTAAGGTTGTAAAATTGTATGTTGTAGTCCATCTTTGTAAGAGCCTATTTTATTTTTTAGTGCCTATATTAATGATTTTTAGTGCCTTTTTGCCTGCCTATTTTGAACTTTTTAAGTGCCTAACATCCGGGCTCTAATTATAAATGTTATTATAGTCATTGTTCATTAATCATAATTTTAAAAAAGTACCTTACTGTAAATGCACATTAATAAGTATTGTATAATTTTAATTGTTACTAGTTGAATGAGCTGCCTCGTACGCAACGGGCCCGGGTTCGATCTCCGTTCGGAACAAATTTCCTGGGTGATGTTTTTTTCGGGGTTTTTCTCACCTGTAAGACAAATGTCAAGAAACTTTAAGGCCCAAACGGTCCCCGAACATAATATGACCATTATAACCTCATTATCATATTCGTGAAGTTTAATATGAATGGTTGTGAGGTTGATGGGTTTATTCTTGTTACTGTGTTGTCTCAGAGGAGGCATTGACATTGAGCTGATCTCTCATTGCAGAGGGCCTCCATATCCTTATGTGGTGTAAAAGTATGTATTATCCAGAGTATGATATCGTCTCCCGACAGGTCGTGTCCATTTAAGGCCCGGATCACGTGATGGATGTTAAAATATCTATGTGGGAAGACATTAAACTTAGGTGATGTAAAAAAAATAAAATAAGAGATTTGCAGATTATTGATGAAAGTATTTTTAGGAATATAATCTTCTTCACTTCATGGGCTAGGCAAATTGCCTGTTCCGCCTCACAGTTGTTCTGTCCATCTTTTTCACTGGCCTTCCTATATTCCTTGAACCTCTTGGCTTGTAGTTGAATGCTGCTTTTTGGAATCTTGATACATTCATTCTTTCCACGTGTGTAAACCACTTCTCTCTATATTCTCTGATTTTCTCATCCAATGGATATATATTTAACTCTGTTCTTATATCTTCATTCCTTATCCGATCCAATCTTGTGGAGCCTTTTGTTCTTCTAAGGAAGTTCATATCTGCGCTTTGTATTCTCTTTGCAGTTTTTTGGTCATTACCCAAATTTCGCTCCTATAAAGTAATGCAGGAACTGTCAATGTTTTATAAAACTTCAATCTAGTATCTGTTCTTGTTTTATTCTTTAATGTTTTATGTATAGTTCCGCATATCATTTGAAACTTCGACAGTTTCATATGTATGTCTCTTTCAGTTTTTGTGTTTATAGTAGAATTACAATATAAGCACAGGAATATAATTTTACTGTTAATTAATTATTTTTAGCAACATTACTTATAAGTATGTAGTCATTCAAGCTCATGAAACAAGTTTTCACTCCTGAAAAACAGCAAGGATTAGTTATGTATCTTATTCAGCTTAAGATATAAGCGGAAAAAAATGAATAAAACAAACTTCATAAAGTCATCTTATTCCTTTTTTGGAATAACTTAGAATCGTAAAGACAAGGTTCCAGTGCGTCGTCCACATATTTTACTTCATTTTATGTCACTAAGTAGGACATCTGAAGGTAAATATAAAAGGAAAACAAGTATTCGTTACACCTATGTGGGGGATGTGGCATTGGCTGTGGAATAAAGAACTTTAAACATTGCCCACTAGATAACAATTTACACATACACGCTCTCATATAGATATATGTGTATCCATGACTTGGCTAAAGTTAACTTTATGTCCTTATCAATAAAGGAGTCATCAGACGTTTTTATGGTTGAAACCTTCTTTTTCTTCCTACTCATCTTATTCTTGTTGTTATTCCTTAAAAAAAATGATTTTCTATCTTCCCGATGCTTATTTACTTTAAGGTAAATTCTGTTTAATGACGCTCTTTAACAGCTTAGTTAAATAGCATCGCAGTTCAAAACTGTGCGAGAAAGAGCCGACAACTTTTGTCCTTGCGTCAGTCCTTTTACTTGAGGCTTAAGGCACTTTTACGTGCCGTAGAGACACCCTCTGGGGTCCTCATCTATGGGATATGTGGATGGCGACCACAAGGTGCCCAAGCTGAACAAAACATTTCTTCCACTTACTTGTGTTTTGCACTCTTTTAACTTTACTATCTAACCTCTCTTGGTTAACTCTTGTTTTTCCGACCCCGACGCTATTAGGGCATCCGAGGGCTAGGGAGTCTTTCCTTTCTTCCATTTCTTCTTTCCTTTATTTTCTTTTCTTCTCCAGAAAAGCCTGACCAGAGGCTATAAGATGGCAGCCCCATCACTGGTCTTGCTTTCCTTTGGCCAGCAACCAATCGAAGGGACTATTATGCTTTCAAGTCTTATACAAGAATTACCCGAAAGATCACTGGGCCGTCCTATGAAACGCTGGAGGGAAAATTTTCTATGGGATCGTAACAGGCATTGGCATAATACTTGGAAGGAAGAAGAAGAAGAAGATATACGAGACGGGAACCGTGGCTTTGCTTTCTTTCAGAAACAAACCTTACTCACAATGTTTGCTCCATTAAAAATCCAACGACCGTGTTTCAACCGTGAACCTCAAAATCAGTATAGTAACCACTAGTGCAGCGGAACCGATATATTTAATTTTAGTTAATTTATTTCTGTTATTTTATTTCCACCAATTTAACGTTTCTATTTATGCGTGTATTATAATGAGAAAAGTCAAGTCTCGTAGCCTGCGATGGGCAGGACATATGGCACGAATGGGGAATGAAAGAAGTGCATGGAAGCTTCTTGTAGGAAAATCAGAGGGAAAACGCCCAGTTGGTAGACCAAGAATGAGGTGGGAGAATAACATTAACTATGATTTGAGGGAAGTAGATTATACAGGGAATGATTGTGATTGGAAAGCATTAGCTCAGGATAGGGATGTATGGGAGCTTATGTTCGCGTGGCCATGAACCTCCGGGTTCGATAGTGCTAGCGAGTTAGTTATTTATGATGGTATGTTTAATCATGACAATAGGTCAGCTCTTACACATGGAATTTTGCTAGGGCTATGCGAATTGTTTTTATCAAGTCTCATAATTCTGTAATACAGATTAGATCAGTTTTTGAGAGAAGCAGTCTCCTTGACATTTTCTCACTAGGAAAATTTCGCGGATCGAACCCTTATCTATGAATCTTAGGCTGCAACACCTTTAAGGTCGACATTTGCTTAAAGTACATTCATCATCATCATCACCACCATCTACGTATTCACGGATTGATGTTCATTCCGGTCTCATGCAGGAAATCCATCACTTTATTGTGTTCTTGGCGTCTCACACATCTATACCCCTCTGGCTAATATGATCCTGCTATTGTCTGATCAACGGATCTGTGCCCCGGTAAAATATTCGAACTAAAGCATACTACTTCCTTTCCTGCCTCATTTTCCTCCCTGCATTCCTACCTCTCTCTCTTGCACTTTGCAGTCCAGTGTAGTCAACTCAGCTCCATTTTTTCTTTATTCCATATTCAAGAACCATGACACTAGGGGAAGTTTGGCAACTTCCCTACTCGGAAAGTTACTGTTGACTGCCATTTGACGTGGTGGGAGGGGAATGCAGTGAAAGAGTGTGAGTATAGACATGTACTTTTTTAAGAACGATGTCAGCGTCAGAGGGGCACAGATCCGTTGGTCCGAGTATACATGTCTCAGGAAACTCATTTCTGGAGATTCCATATATTTTAGTTGATTTTTAGTTGAAGTGCAATTTTCGGAGCTATACAACACAGCAACAGCCATAGTATTACATGATAACTTTAAGTAATGGTAAATTCCCTTTATTGCGTTACCAGCGCCACGTAAGGTAGAAGAAGGTGGACTGCCAAATTGAAGTGTTTCTTCAGGGTCTGCTTATGTACTACCCTAACAAAAAGGATTGCCCCTTAGGCTTACATGTCTTTTTACATTAATCCAATTGTTGAGGTCTTCACCAATATCCCTGAGCAGGGATTCGCATTATACCCTGAGAGACTGGGTACTCGGCAGAACATGGTCAATTAATACAGTATCCATTCCCGTGACTAGTACTCGCCTGCCAAGAATTACCGGGGGGGGGGGGCGCCATAATATACGTTACAACACGTTAACAGCCAGCGAAAGCTCCCTGCATGTAGTGGGCCTGAATAATATCACACAGAGTCTTCATATTGTTTGATTATGAGTAAGTTGTGTTTATAATCACTAGACTGTTGTAGAGTAAGGCCTAGAGAAAATGGCAGTCACAGATAAGATACAAGTGCACATGTGTATTTTGCCATTAAGAAAAAGTCTCGTGGCTTAATCGAGCTTTTTTAAGAAATGATGTCTTGGTGCAGAGCAATGGAACTTCCGTTGGTTCGGGTCCCCATGGAATTTCGGCCAGTATGGGACCGGTTACTAACCAGCGTAATGAGGAATTTGGGTAGCTATAATGATTAGCGGATCCAGGTTGAGAAAAGCAGTTATGACGGCTGGGGGGCCCGACATGTTGATAACATGTCACCTCAGTACTGGTTATATCAGCATCCACGTCTGTGATTAATACATGTGGGTGTATGGCTAGCAGCTAGGTGATAGACCAAGGACCTTCTTTGCCTATCGCGTAATGAAATTGATTTTAGAAAATGTTATATATATAATATATACTATATATAATTGAGAAAGTTTTCTTGGTTTTCCGCGTCATGGATTCAAGTTCGGCCACTGGCCACTGATTCCGACGTTTCGGCATGATCCCACATGCCATTATCAAGGAATGATAATATTTGAAGAGAAAAATTATACGCTCAGACCGGGACTTGAACCCGGGACCCTTGGTTCTCTAGACCAAGTGCTCTACCAACTGAGCTACCTGAGCAAGTACCGATCTAAACGCAAATCTTTCTCTATATACATTGTAATTCCCATCCACCAAATGCTGTGAAGCCATGCTTCTATCTTGCAAATGGCGGCTCCTTTATTAAGAAGACATATTTGGGAATTATACATTACAGCCAGTACGGCTTTTTCCAAGTTTTTATTATTGATTTCGTACATCTCAATGATGGATAAATCATACCGTACTGGCTGTAATGTATAATTCCCAAATATGTCTTCTTAATAAAGGAGCCGCCATTTGCAAGATAGAAGCATGGCTTCACAGCATTTGGTGGATGGGAATTACAATGTATATAGAGAAAGATTTGCGTTTAGATCGGTACTTGCTCAGGTAGCTCAGTTGGTAGAGCACTTGGTCTAGAGAACCAAGGGTCCCGGGTTCAAGTCCCGGTCTGAGCGTATAATTTTTCTCTTCAAATATGATTTATCCATCATTGAGATGTACGAAATCAATAATAAAAACAAGGAATGATAAGTTCGAGTAACAGGTTTAGGTCTTATATAATTAGAAACATAGGCCTAGAGTTTTCGTTGTGGTCCGTTTCCGAAGCCGTACACCCATCCAAGGTTTAGTTCTTATGTAGTTAAATATCTTCAGTTTTCAATGTGGTCCGTTTCGGGAAGCCGAACATCCATCAAAGCGTCGACCACACTCCATGACTGAAGGTGTTTAACTACGTAAGAACTAAACCTTGGATGGCTGTACGGCTTCGGAAACGGACCACAGCGAAAACTCGATGTTTCTAATTATATAAGACCTAAACATGTGACTCGAACTTATCATTCCTTGATAATGGCATGTGGGATCATGCCGAAACGTAGGAATCAGTGGCCAGAGGCCGAACTTGAATCCATGACGGGGAAAACCCAAGAAAACTTTCTTAATCGTACTTATATCCTCGAAAATCTGCCAGAGAGTTTGGGTCAGTTTAAAAATCCTGACCCCAATGGGACTTGAACCCTCGACCCTCCGGCTTGTAGCTCAGTGCCTTAACCACTACGCTACGGCGTGCCCCCTACATATATATATATATATATATAATATATATATATATATATATATATATATAATTTCAAAACTATATTCCAAATCTTCTTAAAAGGGACGCAACCGTGCCTTCTGAGTATTTATAGTTAGCAGTTTTAAAACAGCCCTACTGCATCGCAAGTATGTACATGCAATGAACTCGTTTCATCAACTACTTGTGGATATACGTAATGATAATGAATAAGAACATGAAGTGGAATTAAAATCTTATTCCTTATTTTCAAACTGTAATGTTTTATTTCTGAATTAGCTAATACCCGGCGTGCGCTGCTACGCCTAAATAATTTTATTTTTATTTTAGTTGAATAAGTGAACAGATAATTAGAGGTTAATTAAATTGTGTGGTATACATTGTGACGAACCAAATATGACGGTTGCTGGAGTCAATTTTTAATTCCGGATTTCTGGTAAACCCCCACTTCTAATAGTCGGATGTCGCTGAGTTTTGGACAATTCCTTATCTCGACACATTTTAATAGCATGTACTGAGTTTCGTTGTGAATCATCGAAAGTTGCGACCTCTAGAGCGATTTTTAAATTTTTCATTCAAGATTAACTCCTAAGCCTTATAGTTTTGGAGCACAACAAGTAGCGGCTAAACACTCAACTGTGACTGAAAACCTATATGCACAAATTTTCATGAAGATCTGTTGGGCGGTTTAGAAGTCTGTGAAGGATATATATAACTGTTGCCGTTAGCCATTAGATGTCAGTCGGAACGATTTTCCGCTACCTCTTGTGCGAATTGAGAATACTACATATATACGAAAAATGTATAATACTTGGGTAGCTCAGGTCGTTAGAGCGCTAAACGTACAGACTTTAGAGACTCGGGTTAAAATCCTGACTCAAGCTTTCATTTTTCTTTTCATATATATATGACATCATAAAAAATAAATGCCTGGACAGGATTTGAACCCGGTCCTCTGGGTTGCTACCCCAGCGTCCTATCCATTACATCACCGGGCAAATCAATACAAACATTTATATTTCTTGAAGCGGAACGCTGACCACGGACCACTCAAATGACATCTATACGAAAACAAGTGTAATTAAATTAGTATAGTTCAAATTCTTCCCTGTAGGGGGAGAGCGCCTAAATCTCTGTTAAGGGAAACATGGGCTTACAAGAAGAAAAAACTATATACATATAATATTCTCCATTATTACTAGATGGAGTGAGAACTCGGTCTTCACTACCATCTGGTAGCTGACTATAACAAGTAAGCAAATTAAAGAGAATATTTTTACTTTATAGCAGTGACGCTCTACCGATGTTATAATTAAATTTTGGACATTGAGCAATGCAAACTTAATATGACATGATAAGAAAAATAAATGCCTGGAAGGGATTTGAACCCGGACCTCTGGCTTGGTACCCCAGCGTGTTATCCATTACACCACCGTACAAATCCAATATAAACATTTATCTTTCATATATATATATACTTTTTTATTATATTCTCCATTATTACTAGATGGAGTGAGAACTCGGTCTTCACTGCCATCTGGTAGCTGACTATATATATATAAAGGCTGATTTTTTAAATATAAAGATTTTAGGAGTAAACATCATCTTCCACGGAAGAGGATTACATCATAACGAGATAGCACGATTTGAATATTTATTTAAGCCGATTTGCTGCATTCCATATTAGCAAGACAATTAAGTTGTTTTATACATTTTGTTATGAACGGTCTTGAATTTTTAATCTTTCAATATTATCATCATGGGTCTAGGATACTTCAAAGACCGCATTTATTCGTACATTCACAATTAAAATAATTTTGCAGACTCTTAACGTTCAATTTAATTTAGCTTGTTTTTGCTACAAAGTGGAAGTTTATGGACGTAGCGAGACAAACAACAGCTACTAATTATTTTGATTGATTTTGAAGAAGATACATTTCAGAACGCTTTCTTTTGTAAATTATTCTCGTTTATTGCTTTGCTCATTTCCATAGGAATTAATTTGTAAAAAAAGTTACAGTAACTTAATTGGAACAAACTGCCTTATGGTAATGAAGATACCGGCATCTTTTAAATCCTTTACTCTGCATAAAGGTTTAAAGTTTGTAAATATACCTATATTTGGACCATATTGATTTCTCCGATAAACAAATTTGGTTATCAAAATATTTTTATCTTAAGTAATGTCACAAGTGATTTCCAAATCATCGATAAATTCACGAGCCACGAAGTAATCCGTGGACAATAGTGGCATTTGTTAGAACTATTCAACGAATAAAATTAAACTGTTTACTCAAAAATCATTATTTAAATATAATTACCGGCATTTTAAAATATGTATATATTTGATGTAAACGGCGGTGTTTGAAAACAAATCAGAAATATGTGGTTATGTTTCATTTATTTATTCACTGCCAGCTGACTTATTGCCAAATAGGATCGCAATATTGTAAGAATGCACCCTGGTGGAGAAAAAATGAAACACATCAAGCGGTATATTATAACCAACATTATAGGTTATAAATTTATATTTTTAGTAAACAACTCAGTAAAATCATAATTTAAAAACACAATTATTGAACACAAATGTGTAGTTCAAAGGAATATGTTCATTTGTTTATTTTTTATTGCACTCACCTCATACTTCATAATTCATAGCAGACCCTGGGTTTCTTCACATCTTTTGTGACATTCTCAATGCTGTGTCACGTTCACAACTGAAGTCCAACGGCTTTCTATCCTGCAGACTAACCTCTGCGCCATCTGGTCAGTTTGCAGGATAGAAAGCCGTTGGACTTCAGTTGTGAACGTGACACAGCATTGAGAATGTCACAAAAGATGTGAAGAAACCCAGGGTCTGCTATGAATTATGAAGTATGAGGTGAGTGAAATAATAAAAAATAAACAATATTAAAAAACCTCATAGTGTTATTTCCTATCTACATAACTGAATATGTTCATTATTTGCTAGATTCGATGTATTTGTTGGAGAGTCAGTCACTGCAAAATAATGTTCTTACATATTCAGAATATATAAAAGGAGGAGCTTTCTTTATCACAAAAGCAGGAGCTGATAAAGACAAATAGATAAAGAGCAAGGTGAAACAAGACTGTCATTGGTTGTAAAACAAAATTCATTCAAACGTGATTGATCATTTACACCCTTTGGAATTTGCTCCCATTTTCCAAGGGAGCTGATTTCAACCACTCTTTGGACATTTTTTTTTAAATGCCCCATGTTGTCATTTCGACATTTCTGGTGTTATCTCCTGCCATGGCGTACTTGTAACCCATTCTGATGTTGGGGAGCTTGGCAGGCGGGGTTACGCTGCCCCGATGATATGAGAGTTGATGATGATAGTAATGATGCGCCAGGAGAGGCCTTAAACTAAACTTAAGCTAATTAGACGAATATGATATTGATGATAATGATGGCCAGATGGTGTTCGGGGACCGTTTGGGCCTTAAAGTTTCCTGACCTTTATCTTACAGGCGAGGAAAAACCCCGAAAAAATCCTCACCCAGGAAACTTGTCCCGACCGTGAATCGAACCCGGGCCCGCTCCGTGACAAGGCAGCACGCTATCTCGAGACCACAGCGGTGGACCTTTGACCGTAATGTTGTGCTTACGATTTTACTGTTTTCTCCAAACTGATTTAACGGATGTTCTATGGGGTTTGTATCCAGGAACTGTGGAGGAGTTATCAAATATTTTGGGGTATGCAAGAGGATTGAATACCTCGTAGAGTGTACTGTTATAGATGCTGATGATGGAAGCTGTCTTCTGAAAGGTCTAACTAACTAACTCACTGGCACTATCGAACCCGTAGTTTCATGGCCGCGCGGACATAAGCTCTCCATATATATCTATCCTGGGCCAATGTTTTCCAATCATTCCCTATATAATCTACTTCCCCCAAATCATAGCTAATGTTATTCTCCCACCTCATTCTTGGTCTACCAACTGGGCGTTTTCCCTCTGGTTTTCCTACAAGAAGCTCCCATGCACGTCTCTCATTCCCTATTTGTGCCATCGCAGTCTATGGGACTTAACTGTTCTTATTATATCTGGCTTCCTCTAAAGACCACGTAGTTCACTGTTCTGTAGTCTTCTCCATTCGCCTGTCTGTTCATCTCTCTTTTTTGGTCCAACAATTTTCCTAAGGACTTTATTCTCAAATACTTGTAATCTCCTTTCCTCTCTTAAAGTAAGAGTTCATGTTTCGCGTCGGTATAATATAACTGGTAGAATAATAGTTTTATATATTTTCATATCTGAAAGGCCTACATTTATAATATTTGACGATGTTTTATAAAGAGAAGTTTGTTTTAGTTAAGGACGACTGGTAAAACAGGTGCGAATTTTATAATTTTAACATAATAACCTCAACTGTGGTGCTTTATCTTCTTATATATAAAAATTAATGTTTGTATGTTTGTTTGTTCGTACTTTATGCGCGGCCATACCGTTGATCCGATTGTGATGGGTTTTTTTGCAAAATGTTCAGGAGATTCCCGGGATGAACATAGGCTATAAGAGGTTGTGATACTCAACTCCTACACCCTTAAAAATCGTCCTTTGTAGTGGAAAACGTGAAAAAAGTAGCTCTTTGGACGCTTAAATTATTCTGCCTAAACCATAAGAAATACACAAAATTAATGTACACAGAATTGAATATCTCAAAAATCTCTACAAAAAGTCCGCGACAGCATATGTTTATCTCTTACGGATAACTCACAATAACCATTTTTGTCTTTATTTGATACCAACAGTCTCGCGCCGTAGCCGAGTGGTTAAGGCAAGAAGTCTTGGCGCAGAACTACGAAACTTACGCTGGTTCGAGTCTCTACGGGGAAGACATTTTTCTCATGGAATGACGACTACTATGGGTCAGAAATGAAATCTAGCTGGGGGGGAAAAAAACTTATCTTTTTGTTTTCACTCTAATATAATTGTTATATGACGGTTCTTAACTTATCTGCAAAGGAGGGTACAATTCTAATGTTCATGACTATGTGGCGTCATCATTCACACTTCTTTTGCGAACTTATTTAATAATATCTAATTATGTCCTAATTTCTGAATTTTATGGTAAAAAAAGTAACATATTTTTATCGTCCGCCCATGACATGAGAATTAAACGTTCGGGCAGGACAACGTCTGCCGGGTACGCTAGTCATGAATAAGAAAATGATTATATGAAAGGATGTTACAAAATCTGGCGTCGTCGTATATCTATAAATGATGGATAGCCTATATTTTTAAAATTACTATTTATTTATTTTTCAGTTACGTGACTGTTTGGTCATTATTAAGACGTTTGTATCTCTTGCGGCCTGAACTACAGCTGCGCCCAACACAATACAAACTGCACCTAATTTAAAGGAGGTAATTTAGCAAAATAACTAGGGAATGGTGTGACAGTAGCTTGGAGGATTAATAACGTCCAGTACAGTGGTGCATGTATGAACCATCTGTCACATGTCAGTGCAAGTGATGTCAATATGGGGCCATACCCCGGGACATAAATCCCTTCTTGCCATCTCAATAGGCCTCTACATGAAAATCTGCTAGAGGCCACGTCATATAATAGCAAGAACGCTATAACCTGTCTTAGATTAGTTGATGGTTCTATCCACCGTTCAGTAAAGATGCCATATTTTGACGAGTGAAAAATAAGATAAATTCTTATATAGACCTATATTTCTGGCATGGAATATTCCTTTTTAAATTGTTAACACTTCTTAATTTTTCTACGTAATTTTTGCTGCTGTTGGTAAAATAGAGAAAGCTATTTTATCAATAGAGGGAGTAAATAAAATAAAAACAATTCTAACACCATCGTGAGGCATTTGGGTAGCTGCAATAAGTACCGGTTTCAGGTTGAGAAAACTGGGGGACTCGACATGCTGTTGTCACCCCTAATCTGTCTATATGATCATCTACCTCTGTGATTGACACATGTGGATGTGAGAACAGCAGCCGGATGGTAGGCTAAGGGCCTTCTAAGCATGTTGCGCCATGGAATTATTATTTATTATTAATAACAATTTTAGTACTGATAACCCAAGATTAGCATTTATCCGGACTTCAGTTATTGAAATTCGCTGTAAAAGAGAAATATTGTATGAATGCATAGATGTTATACAGGGCGTTCAGATATTCCCCAATATGCTTAGAAAATGATAAATGTGTAGGCCTAAGTAAATGAATATTTTACTAATGTGGGCTTATGTTCGAAAATTTGTGATTTGGTTGGTGTGAGGTGACAGAAGTATAGGCTACTTTGCGCACAATTAACTGACGGATGGGGACGGTTACTTATTTGTCGTCTTACAGCCTAAGGGCTACCTCTCACTCTACATTTCAACCCCTAGTATAGACCAGAAAGAAAATGCTGTCTCTGTTGTTTGTATCAGTGTTGAGATAAGTTCCTCTTTTTGCTACACGCGATGAGTTTTGTTTAACGAGGAATCACTTATAAGAAGGGAACTGTCAACCATTGCATGCCAAATCCTACCACGAAATTTCTTCCAGAGAAGCGTTGTGTTGTACCAAGGCCGTGTTAAAAAAATAGCTCCCGTTTTTAACTGCAAGGAACTAAAATCCAGAGTCAGATATCTCATTTAAACTACAGGTAAGTAATCCAACTCCCGAACTGGTAGACTGGATAGTCCGCGTTGCGTCCCGCTTCAGTCCACTCCGCTCTTACTCAAGCTGGGAATCCATTTTCTCTGTACAGTGGGTTGCCATTGCTAGATTCTGGCTTCGATTTCTGTGCCTCGCAGTTGAAAACAGAAGATAATTATCTATACTGTATACGGCCTTGGTGCATCGCAACGCTTCTCTGGGAGAAATTTCAAGGTAGGGTTCGGCATGCAATGGTTAACAGTTTCCTTGTAAGTACAAATTAAAATTTGAAATGTCTTTTCAGCAATAATAAATGAGTCAATAGTTTTAAGTCAGTTAGTAGTACCAATTTCCCAAGCACAACAATGACGTCATGGACCCGCCAATTTAGAGTGCGCGAGGTTTAAGTTCATTGATTTACGAACAATAGCGAATCTGCGCCTGATAGCTTCCTATGCACCTACGAGACCATTTCAATTTTTTTTTACATTATAAACAATCTCTTTCGTTATTTATGTTGCCCCTCATCAGGCTCTTGGCAGCAGGTAAAAATTCAAGTTTAGGTCGAGTTTTAAAATCCTATTTGTAAATCATCCTACAGTATGATGTCATCTGCTCTTTTTAGATTGGCGGAGGTTTATTAATGATTCAATTTGTAGTTGTATGCCCTAAACACTCCAATGCTTAAAATTTTCACAGAAGCCTAACAACTCTTTTTTTCCATTTCTTCTTCTTCCTTTCCAGGATTAGGTCAATGTGACCTGTTCCGGTCTCAAGTCCATCGTTTCCTTGGCCGTTCCAAAGATATTTTCCCATGTGGTTTGTAGGTGTTGATCTTTTTGGGTAATCTTGTATTGTCCATTCTGTCTAAATGTTCTTTCCATTGGTGTTGGTGCTCTTCTAGTTTATCAACTATTGAAAATATATCCAGTTCATTTCTTATTGATTCATTGTGTAATCTATCCATGCGTGTACATCCTTTTACAGATCTTAAATATTTCATTTCAGTGGCTTGAATGTGTGAGATATCTCTTTTTGTAAGTACTCAAGATTCAGATCCATATAAAAGAACTGGAACAGCCATAATTTTATAAAATCTGAGCTGAGTTTTTCTTCGAGTCTTTCGGAGGTTTCTTCTTATGGTGCCACACAATATTTGATATCGGTTTAATTTATTATGTATATCCCAATCATAGCTATATTCCATTTCTGGATTCCATTTTATAAAATAATCAACTCGTTGCACTGTTTCATATAATTGCACTTGGGATTTTAGAAAATTATGTTTATACGTACTGTATTATACATTTGAAAGGGAGGTGAGTCCCCTTGTAACTATAGGAGTGGAGATCTTTGTTTTCATCATTGGAAGTGCTGGCAAAAGTTCCGGGAAATATGTAAAATGATAATGAAGGTGCTTTACTGAGTCTGCGGTTGCCCGGAGGGCGCGAACCTTCAACTGGTTCCACTGTATATAGCATTTCCACGTTGAACAATCGACTGTGATTAATACAAGCATATTCTTAAATAAGATATCTACAATTCTTTTCTTTATATTTAAAACTATAGGAACCTGTTTTGAATTCTTAGAATACGTTTTTGGTGAGAAAATTGGCTCTATATACCTCTATAAAGCTCCCACTTTTGCAGACAATCGGCATCTTGATACAAAGCCGAGCTTTCAGCCTTGCGGACGGCTGCCTTACTGCAGAATAAGCATCTAGTACTCATTTGATTTAGAGGCTGAGTCGACTCCAGGGCCAATGTGCCGCCAGAAGATTTGGGTCAGATACTACATGTTATTTTTGCTTTTATTTTTATATCCAGAATTATTACCTTTTAAGGAGCAAGTGCAGTTGTTGACGGAGGGCACTGCAGTCGTGATTATGCAGGAATACAACACGTGACACTGCTATCTAAGGGCGCTGAGGGAAATGGGACGTGGGACGCTGACAGTATTCACTGCCTTATATGACGTCACGTGTAGCAACAAACAGAGTTTCGTAATTCTTCCGCCTGCAGAGATATTTTGAATCACTAATACTTGATCCTTGTAATAATAATAATTCCGTTCGCTCTATGTGTGACAGTCAATAATATTAGCAAAAACGGATGACCTTCACAGATTGCCTTGCTTCAGGTAGTGCAGGGTTGAACTTTAATAACGGATATTGAAGAGATAGCAAAGATACAGACTAATTTATGGTAAATTAATATATATATATATATATGAGATGGAAAAATGTCTGTGTGGGGATTTGAATCAGAGTTTCTAAACTCTGTACGTTTAGCGCTCTAACCATCAGAGCTACTCAGAAATCCTAAAACAAACATTTATTTTTCTTGTATATGTAGTATTTTCAATTTACACGAGAGGTAGCGGGATATATATATATATATATATATATATATATATATATACAAGCGTTACTGCTATAAAGTATATATTCTCTTTAAACATTTGCTTACCTGTTATGGTGGCCGCTAGATGTCAGTTGGAACGACTTTCCGTTACCTCTTGTGTGAATTGAGAATACTACATACGTATATAAGAAAAATGTATGTTTGTGTTGGGAAACTTGAGTGGCTCAGGTGGTTAGAGCGCTAAACGTACAGAGTATAGAGACTCAGGTTCAAATCCCGGCTCAAGCATTCATTTTTGTTTTCATGTCATATATATATATATATATATATATAAACCTATTGTTGAATTAAATAACTGTATTTTTTTGACAATGTTATGACTAATATTTCCATTTAAATTTAAGAAAATACGATTTTAAAAGATAAGATGAAGAGTTTTTTCAGCATAAAATTATTATGGATAAAATCCATTGTGTAAGATGCCATTTGGTGACAAAGACTTCGTTGTGTAAACTATAAATTGATTTTATTTAAGTAAAAGGACAAATGGGCAGGTTAAAGTGACAGTGGCGTAAGTCACATTTATTTGTTTTCCAGAAATTAACATAACGCAAAAGGCAATCAAATAAATTTGGAAATAAAAATGTTTTACTGTGTAGGAATATCGTCTAGTTCCAAATTTAATAGGTCTATAGATGATTGAATTAAGTTGAGTATGTAGCCTTTTATTGATTACAATTTTACTACTGAAAATGACTTACGCCACTTTTAACTTTAACCCATCCGTATAATCCTGACAAGAGTGAATATTTTCTTTTTTTAATTTTAACTAACAAGTTATAAATTATGAATACAATAAGCGATTTGTTAATACAAAGTAAACTGTTAAAATGGAGACTACATAACCGTGAACTACGTGATATTTATAGGAAGCCAGATATAATAGGAACAGTTAACTCTCGTAGACTGAGATAGACAAGACATGTGGCACGAATGGGGGAATGAAAGTCGTGCATGGAAGCTTCTCGTACGAAAACCAGAGGGAAAACGCCCAGTTGGTAGGCCAAGAATGAGGTGGGAGAATAACATTAACTATGATTTGAGGGAAGTAGGTTATACAGGGAATAATTGGAAAACATTAGCTCAGGATAGGGATGTATGGAGAGCTTCTGTCCGCGTGGCCATAAGCCTACGAGTTCAATAGTGCCAGTAATTTGGAGTTAGGGAGATGCCGTCGACCGCAACTAGTTTAAACAATTTATTTTACACTTTTAATAACTGTGGGCCTTTCGGAAACCGGCTTCCATCAGAAGGATATTGACTTTTAATTACCAGGATTACAAGAATGGACAAAATTGCATCTAAAATTTTTAACTTTTGATTCACCATGAGGAAAGCAAGAATATATAAAATTCGAAATACGATAATATTAACTTTTAATTAACTAAAATTTTAAAAAATAATAATAAAATTCCAAATATAATAACAAGAATGAGTTGATTCAATAAGATACGTTAAGAACGAACCGAATAAAAGGTTCAAGTGATATATTAGAAATTATACTACCAGGTAACAAGGTTAAATGCTGACCTCTCGCCAGTTGGGTCTTGAGATCGAGTCTCGATCACTCCATTTGAGTTTTGTGGTGAACGAAACGGAGGTTGGGCAGGTTTTCTCGGGGTTTCTTCCGTTTTCCTCTGTTACAAGTATTATTCTATCACTCTTGTAATTTACTGACCTCTATAGATATAGGGACTTTATCGCATCTATTCCCTCTATATGACCCTGAATTGGACACGAATTGAGTATTTTTTTAACTAGCAGAAGACAATACAAGAACAGTAGAGATACATAGTTTTGTCTGTGTATTCTGTACTATAACTTACTGGCATTATCGAACCCTTAGATTCATGACCGCGCGGACATAAATTCTCCACACATCCCTATCCTGAGCCAATGCTTTCCACTCTTCCTCTGTATAATCAACTTCCCTTAAATCATGGTCAATGTTATTCTCCCACTTCATTGTGATCCACCAACTGAACGTTTTCCCTCTGGTTTTCCTATAAGAAGCTTCCATGCACCTCTTTCATTCCTTATTCGTGTCACATGTCCTGTCCATCGCAGTCGTTAATAACATAAATATGTCACGAGCACCGGTAAAACTTCATATTTCATAGGCCTATCATTGAAGATGTTTTTGCATAATTTCTCTATTCGATATCAGTGTTATGATGATACATATTTGGGACATTTGATATTTATTGATATACTGCGGAAGATCTAAAACGGATATATTATTTTGCGAACAAAATCTTATGAAACATGACGTTCTCATCCATTGCAGAGCGCGACAGGCCTAGAAGGCCTTTAGCCTACCATCCGCTGCCGGCCTCACATCCACATGTGCTAATCACAGAGGTGGACCAGAAAACATGACGTTCAGTAGGCCTATATCAGGATCCAATACTTATACAAAAAAAAATTCCCTTGGTGTTCATTCCATTATGAGAAATTTATTTCTACTCCAATTCAACAAGTAATAATATTAATTTACGCTGCTGTGCCAAACATAAAATAGCACTTGAGAACTTTAGCTTTAAATACATTAAAGTAATTGCATCTCTTATATTCATGGCATAATATATAATATAATAGCTGTTCCTTTGTTGTTGTATGGAAGTGAAAATTGGATAGTGAATTCAAGGGATAAAAGCAGGATACAGACTGCGGAAATGCTGTTTTTACGTAATGTGAAATGATGCACAAAAGCGGATAGAATAAGGAATGAAACTATACGAGAAGAATTAAATATATATAAAATTGAAGATAAAAGCAGCGAAAATAATAAGAAATGAACAGAACACTTAATGAGAATGAACAACGAAAGAATACCAAAAAGAACCTTCCTGTATAATCCCAGAGGAACAAGAGATGTTGGCCGACCACGTAGAAGATGGACTCCACTTTTAACTTCGCTGGAACAGACTGCATAGCCTAAACCTTGTAGTAGAAGAAGAAGATATATAATATCATTAGGTAAAGTAAGAGCTGCTTTTAGAGCACTTGCATTTCGTATATAAAGAATTTCATGTTATAATTCAACTTTTCATATTACATTCAGAGCTACGATAAATAACTCTGAAGTTTAAAGTTATGCATTTTTTATAAAAAACATAACATGTTTTAATCTGATGTTGCAAAATGACATTAACACATTTCCTAACGGTAGACAGAATTTGAAATGTGTCAAGTACTTAGGTACAAAGGCCGTGAACCCATGACCATCAGATTGCTAGCAAGCACTAAAATCCATAGAACTGGTTTGAACTCATATATGAGATCCAAAAGATTTCACATGATAAAGTAGTCGTTTTAAGAGTGGGAGGGAAAACAGATTAAAATCTAAGCCATAAAGTACAAACCAACATTGGACACAGTCACTTGATTTAGTGCTTGCTTCACTTATAACGGTAAGTGAGCACGACATGTCGTCTACAGAAATATATCAGTATCATAATATGTCTCCATTATTCCACTGTTATCCATATACGAGATATAAAATGTAAGCAGGCATACTTATTAATGCTACTTGACAACATCTATCATAGTTTTAAAAAAAGTTTATATTTTATAGGCATCATCATCATCATCACCCGGTATCATGGCAGCTGCCGCCGTCTTCCGGAAACCAAACGCCATTCCTCTCTGTCCACCCATTGATCTTCCCCCAATCCTCTAATATTCATAGCCGCTTGTATCCCTTCTATCCAAGTTTTCTTCGGTATTCCCCTCTTCCTCCTTTCCATTGGGGTCCATTCCATAATAACTTTAGGCAATCTTTGCTCTGACATTCTTTTGACATGGGCCATACCATTGTAATATTTTATTTTCTATAATGTCTATGATGGTCGCTTCCTCTTGTACATCCGTAATTTCCTTTATTCCTTTATTACTTATTCTATCCATTCTAGATTTTCCAGCTGATCTTCTTAAAACATCCATTTCTGTACTTAAAATTATTTTCATTTCCCTGGTAGGAATTTGCCAAACTTCAGCGCCATATGCTTTGAATTACGGTTTGATATATTTTTAATTTTCAATTTTTTGTAATATTCTTGCTCTACGAAACAAAGTTTCTTAGCTTTAATCGTCCTAGGGTGTTTTTTCCGAGGCATGATGTTTGGTTCTTTTAGCATTTTTTATTTTATGATGAACGAGGAGCTGGCCCGATGCATCGAGCCCCAACCTGGGGGACGGGTAATTTTTGTTCAAGGTTTTATCCCTTTAGCCTTTGATAATCCAGTATCTTACTGCAAGGCAGCAACGCTAGTTTTGGTCCACCCACGGTATTTTATTTCCCCAGTACCCGCCATACCTGGTGAGCATTCCCCTATCCGCCACCTGAGGAGACGTCTATATTAATTATATATGTCTCCTTACGGGATAATCGCTATGGCATGGGATAAGGTCATATTAGAATATGCTTTACACATTTTCTACGACACGATATCGAAAGAAGCCATGCCACATATTTTCTGATAGAAATTGAATCCACGATCACACTCTACTGTTACAATAAAATGTACAAGTGTGTTCGTAAATAGTACTTCAATCAAATACAATTTATTTAGTTGGATTCTTCCTGTAGTTGGCCGGACACACAGTTTTTTTTTTTTTTCGTTAGCGATCTAATGTATTGTTATACCTGCTTTTTATGCAGATTTCACATTTTTCTTAAATATTCTAATTTATTTTTTTTCTATAGATTTTGATTACATTTTTTGTTGGTTATTATCGTATAAGTTGAAATAGATATATTTTGATGCATGTGTAATATTTTTTATTAATCTATTAACAATTCGTCACAAAAAAAAATGAAGACATCTTAGAAGAATTACACATGGGACCTTTAGAAAACAAAATTTCTGATTATAAGTCAAGATGGATGCAACATATCATCGAATGGAAGATCACAGGATACCCAAACAAATGTTAAAATATCAACCTGCAGGAAGAAGAAGACCAGGACGTCCACTCAAAAGACTTTTGGATGGTGTTTCTCTTGAGTCCGAAACAGGTCAACAAATGGCCTAAATTCGTGAATGTACTATGATGATGATGATGATGATGATTAACAATTCGGTTAAAACTTTCCTTGAACTTATCGTTGATATTGTGGTTAAAATTAGTAAATGAGTTTAACTATTATTTTAATTCTAAAATGTAGGTAAATCAAGAAAAATATTTAATTCTATTAACGCAGTTTAATCTTTCGGGCCTTATAGTGATACGGCCTGTCGGGAGAGGTATTTTAACTATGGATCACATATAGCCTATAGCTACTTTTTTGACTGCACAAGGACATGGAGTGCCTCCCCGAATAAACGAGGATCTCAATTTCAGAGCCTCCTCCTAAGACAGCACAACAGAACATTAAGACGAAACACCCAATTCACACGCACATTGTTACCAAACATGGCGAATATGATAATGGTGATTATGATGGCCAGATGATGTTCAGGAACTGTTTGAGCCTTAAATTTCCCTGACATTTTTCTTACAGGTGAGAAAAACCCCGAAAAAAAAAGAAATAATATATCGTGTTTTAATATTGTTTCCAATTTCCTTTACTTACTTACTTACTCACTGGCACAATCGAACCCGTAGGTTCATGGGCGCGCGGACATAAGCTCTCCATACATCCCTATCCTGAGCTAATGCTTTCCAATCATTCCCTGTATAATCTACTTCCCTCAAATCATAGTTAATGTTATTCTCCCACCTCATTCTTGGTCTATCAACTGGGCGTTTTTCCTCTGTTTTTCCTACAAGAAGCTTTCATGCAATTCTTTCATTCCCCATACATGCAACATGTCCTGCCCATCGCAGTCTACGAGACTTAACTGTTCTTATTATATCTGGCTTCCTATAAAGACCATATAGTTCATTGTTATGAAGTCTTCTCCATTCACCTGTCTGTTCATCTCTCTTTGGTCCAAACATTTTCCTGAGTACTTTATTCTCAAATACTTGTAATCTCCTTTCCTCCCTTAAAGTAAGAGTCCATGTTTCGCCACCGATATAATATAACTGGTATAATAATAGTTTTATATATTTTCAGTTTAACGTTTTTTGAAAGGAGTTGGGACATCAAGAGTCTCTGCAATGCATAATAGCACGCATTTGCAGAATTGAGCCTGTGTTTAATTTCTTTGTGGATCTCATTCCTATTTGTGATTATTGTTCCTAGGTATTTGAATTCAGCCATTCCTCAAAATTTCCCTCATTTGTCATTAGCTGTCCATTTACAATATATAATGTATTTTTACGTGTGACCAAATATTTAGTTTTATTGATATTTACTTCCAGTCCTAATTTATTTCCTTTAAGAACCATATATTAGGTCTATAGCAAAAAGTTAAATGAGAATGTTAAAAGAACATTTACAAATAGAAAAATCAAATCCCGTTTTAAACCAATTAATACAAACTAGGGAAGTAAATCTATAATTTTAATATCGGTACGACCTTTTTGGAGATAAAAACTGAAATGCCTAAAATGTAGTTAAAAATTGCATAGCAGAAATTAAATATTAGCCAATGTATACAGAATTTTTTAAAAATTAATTCTTCAATTTTTAATGTTATATCTTCTTCTTCTTAATCGTAATTTGTACGATTTTCATCATGTTTATATCGAAAATCACTCCTCGGAGGAAGACGTATTGGTTGTGCATTCACTGTCTATCCATCTCTTGGCTGGTCTTCCTCTTGTTCTTCTCCCGTCCATTGGTCTATCTTCTTTAGCTTTTTTTTTTTTTTTTGCAAGTCGGTTGTCTTCCACTCTTTCTATATAACCCTTCCAATATTTTCGTCTATCTATAATAAATTTGGTTATGTCTTGAATACGACATTTGCCCCTAATTTCTGTGTTGTGTATTTTATCAAATAATGTTTTCCCTTGAATGGTTCTTAAGATTTTCATTTCGTACGTCCTTATTATTTGTTTAGTTTTGTTGTATCAGCCCTAGTGTCTGCTCCATATACGATAACTGGTCGAACTATCGTTTTGTATATGCGGGTTTTGCTTTCTATTGACATAATTATGCTTGTTGTGCCAAATTAAATCCTTCATATATCCTGATATTTGTGCTGCTTTATTTATTTTATTAAATTTTTATTTTTTGTTATTAATACACCTAAATTAATATAAAATTATAGAATATTCACCTGAAAGGTCCGTCTCCTCAACTTAATTATCATTTAAATGTAGCGCTTTCGGGACTTGTCCCATCATCGGCAGGATTCAAAACTGGTGTTTCACTGAAGATCTGGTAGAGGGGGTTGCATGTATTTGGTTCGTTTTCGTTTATCAGGCTGTCGTTGTGAGCTGCTTTCATGATTTCCATCTCTTCGAGTACGTTTATCTTCGCTGGATTATTTTCTCTGTGCATTACTGTTAGGGTGTTTTCAATATTTAACATGCGATGTCCTTCATGGATGACGTGTTTTGCATAGCTTGATTTACCTTCTGCATGAATGAAGTCTCGAAAATGTTCTTTGAATCTGATGTTAAAACTCCTGTTTTTCCTTCCTATATAAAATTTGTTGCAGTCCTTACATGTCAGTTTATAAACTCCTTTGCTGTTGAAAATGTTATTTTCTTCAATGTTATTGTTTATTATGGTGTTTAATTTGTTATTGGTTCTGTATGCTATTTTTACGTTTTTATCGGCTTTCTTTAGTGCATTGGCTAATTTTGTCGTTTCTTTTCCTGTGTATGTAAGTGTTATCCATGTTTTCTTGTTGTTGTCAGATTCTTTTTCTAGTTTAGTTATGTTGGTTATGTTGTTCTTCCTTTTTTGTTTTTTTACGAGTTTATCTATGAATTCTTCATTATAGCCATTGGTTTTGCCATATACTTAATGTAGTTGAGTTCTTGGATATAATTGTCTTTGCTTAATGGGAGTTTCAACATTCTACTGACTAAGCTATTAAATGTACTAATTTTCTGTTGAAAAGGGTGTGTAGAATTTTTGTTTATGGCCAGAGCATTGTTTGTGGGTTTCCGGTAGATACCGATTTCTAGTTTATTGTTGTGTAGATTTTTGGTTATAGACAAATCTAAGTAGTTTATGCTGTTGTTAACTTCTATTTCTTCGGTGAAAGTGATTTTTTCATGCATGTTGTTTAAGTCTTGTAGTATTTCTTTTTCTTTTCTGTTTTCATTTTCATATATTACTAGTACATCATCGACATATCGTGTTATTAGTTTTATGTTGAATTTGTGTATTAGTTCCTCAAAATGTTTATTTTCCAGTTCTTGTAGGAAGATTTCTGCCATTATTCCAGATGTAGGACTCCCGATCGGGATCCCGTCTTCTTGAATAAATAGTTCATTGTAAATTGGAAGTAATTTTGCTTTATTGTTGTTGTTATTAGTTTGTTTAACTGATTGATATAGTTATCTTCAAGTTTATGTCTGTTAGTTTTTGTTTTATTATGTTTGCTGTTTCGTTTATCGGGATATTAGTGTACAGGTTTTTTATGTCGAATGACGTCATTTTAGTATTCCTATTGATTTCTAATGCTGCAGTTTGTCTGCTAGTTCAAATGAGTTCTTAATTGTGTAACGATTTTCAAGTTTGACATCATTTTTCATTTTCTGAGCGACTAATTTGGAAATTTTATAGTTAGGAGCATTCATGCAATTAACAACTGGTCTTATGGGAATGTTGTCTTTATGGATTTTTGGAAGGGCTTTCATTACTGGTGGTGAGGGAGTATTATTTACCCATTTGGCGTTTTTGTATTTGTTATGTTCATTATTGGTTGTGTTGGTGATTAGAGGGCACGATTTTAGTGCTTCTTTTATTTGTCTGCTATACTTTCCTGTGGATCTTTTTCTATTTTTTTGAAATTGTTTTCTTTTAAATTGCTTGGTTTTATTGATGTACTCTTCCTTTTCCATAATAACTATTGTATTGCCCTTGTCGGCTTTTGTGTGTATTATATTATTGTTCTTAAATTTTCTTTTTATTTTAGAGATGTTCTTGAGAGTTTGTTTATCTTTGATGTTTATTGTTGGTGGAGTTTCTTTTATTACTTTTAGCTGCTTCGTATCTAATATGATTTTTGTTATTAATGTTAAGTTTATTTATTGCAATTTCAGTTTCAGTAATTAAATTTTGTTGTTGTTCTTTTTGCGTTGTGTGTAGGGAAATTGAATTTGTATCCCTTTTCTAGCAAGTCTGTTTCCTGTTTGTTGAATTTTATTTTTGTAAGGTTTGTAATTCTTTTGTCTCAAAATTGTGTGATTTGTTATGTTTTAGATATGTGTTGTGTTGCATGGCCTTTAATTTAGTTAGCTTCTTGTTCATTGTTTCATATTTATTGCACATGTTATTATTAATGTTTTCGTGAATTTGGTTTTCTATGATTGTCCAACATTTGCCAAATAGTAAGGCGGCTTCTTGTGTGTAGTAGTATAGCTGGTGTTGATGTTTTGCTTCTTTATGTATAGGAATCTGATTTCGTTTTTTATCCAATTAATTTCGGCCTGTTTTTGTACTTTGGTTGCTGTATTATTTCTGTTTTTTATTTTTATTTTAGCGTAGTTAGGTATTATATTGTGTTTTAAGCATTCTTTATTGAAGTGTATGTTCGCGATCGTTTTGTGAAGTTGCGTTTTGAGGTTAGAATACTTGTGTTTAATTCTAGCCTGACTGGCTGCATAATCAACTTTTATAAGATTCATGATGTGTTCCGTTGAGGTTTATTCAAAATTAATATAAAATTATAGAATATTTACCTGAAAGGTCCGTCTCCTCAACTTAATTATCATTTAAATGTAGCGCTTTCGGGACTTGTCCCATCATCGGCAGGATTCAAAACTGGTGTTTCACTGAAGATCTGGTAGAGGGGGTTGCATGTATTTGGTTCGTTTTCGTTTATCAGGCTGTCGTTGTGAGCTGCTTTCATGATTTCCATCTCTTCGAGTACGTTTATCTTCGCTGGATTATTTTCTCTGTGCATTACTGTTAGGGTGTTTTCAATATTTAACATGCGATGTCCTTCATGGATGACGTGTTTTGCATAGCTTGATTTACCTTCTGCATGAATGAAGTCTCGAAAATGTTCTTTGAATCTGATGTTAAAACTCCTGTTTGTCCTTCCTATATAAAATTTGTTGCAGTCCTTACATGTCAGTTTATAAACTCCTTTGCTGTTGAAAATGTTATTTTCTTCAATGTTATTGTTTATTATGTTGTTTAATTTGTTATTGGTTCTGTATGCTATTTTTACGTTTTTATCGGCTTTCTTTAGTGCATTGGCTAATTTTGTCGTTTCTTTTCCTGTGTATGTAAGTGTTATCCATGTTTTCTTGTTGTTGTCAGATTCTTTTTCTAGTTTAGTTATGTTGGTTATGTTGTTCTTCCTTTTTTGTTTTTTTTACAAGTTTATCTATGAATTCTTCATTATAGCCATTGGTTTTTGCCATATACTTAATGTAGTTGTTAATGTTAAATATTGAAAACACCCTAACAGTAATGCACAGAGAAAATAATCCAGCGAAGGTAAACGTACTCGAAGAGATGGAAATCATGAAAGCAGCTCACAACGACAGCCTGATAAACGAAAACGAACCAAATACATGCAACCCCCTCTACCAGATCTTCAGTGAAACACCAGTTTTGAATCCTGCCGATGATGGGACAAGTCCCGAAAGCGCTACAGTTAAATGATAATTAAGTTGAGGAGACGTACCTTTCAGGTGAATATTCTATAATTTTATATTAATTTTGAATAAACCTCAACGGAACACATCATGAATCTTATAAAAGTTGATAATACACCTAAATAATTAAATTCTGATACTTGTTCTATAATTTTTCTTTCCACTTTTTATTTGCAACTCACTGGTTCTTTTGATATTGTTAAGCATTTTGTCTTATTCGTATTAATTTCCATGCTGTATTTTTTGGTATTTATATTAAATTGATGTAAAGATCTTTGTAGATTATCTTCAGATTATGAAAGTAGAACATCAACTGCATAACATATCAATTGAAATCTAATGTTATATCAATTAAAAGAATAACTTCTGTGCTGTCATTATTTACCTGCACTTAAGTATAATTTATACATTATATAGTTATATGCTTACATAACTATAATAAGTTGATTTCAATTTTATTTAACTTTAAAAGAATGATAATTTAGTAAAATAATATTTATTCATTTATCCATAACTGAAACTATTTTTGACACAAAAAAAAGTTTATAACAAACAGATTATAAAGGAAATCAAAAGAAAAGGTTTTTTTAATCTCGTACATATTGATCGGGGGCCTGAAAAAGTTAACTGGGTTTTATACCGCAGTATAATTTTCCGTTTACATCACTGTTTAGGGCGCACTGGTTTTATGCTCCAGTTGTAAGAATACATATGTCCAATTCTTGATGATGATATGACCAAGTTTTACAAATGTAGTCATTATTGATGCTTGTACGTCAGTATGTAGAGAAATGTGTTAGGTTAGTACATACATCTCACGTTAGAGAGGGTGATTGATAGGTAGTCACTTGTCTTTATAGCGACATGTGATGGCACTCCATTACTTCAGTTTCTCATCCGTAACTTGTTTATGTCATGTAACATAAGTAAACGAAGATACGTATAATAAAATATATAAATTAATCCATGCTTATTGTGTAATTTAGTTCCACTTCACAGAACTTTTGTTAATGGCGTAAAAGAAATTTAGAAACAACAGAGTGCCGAAATTTGTTAGGCACAATGCCGACCACCTTAAATGTCATTCCTTCATTAATATTTAAATATCCAGTTACTGTTTAAAATTGTTTAGTAAATTAATCTATCCAAAGACAATAGCATAGTTAGAAATAAAACTTCGACAATATTGTAATATTTTATTCTTATCGGTAACATACCTCTGTTTTTGTTTCAGTTTAAAATGTTTGTGGTAATAGAAACACTAATTTACAGAGCGATTGATATTCTGACTATTTAACTCATGTCGCAAATGGTCAATGACCAATCACGTTTCAATGAATTCCGTTTTACACCAATGACAGTCGTGTTTCACCTCGCTCTTTATCGATTTCTCTTTATCAGCTCCTGCTTTTGTGATAAAGAAAGCTCCTCCTTTTTTAACATTCTGAACAGGTTAGACCATTATTTTTCTCCAACAAATACATTGCATATAGCAAATGATGAATAGATTCAGTGATTTTACTGAGTTGTTTATTCAAAATATAAATGATTAACCTATAATGTTGATTATAATAGTTTGATGTGTATCATTATTTCTCCACTAGAGTGCATTCTTACAATATTGCGATCCTATTTGGCAATAAATAATATGATCGAGTTGCAGTGAATATACATAACCTCACATTTCTAATTTGTTTTCAAACATCGCCGTTTACATTAACTATATAAATATTTTAAAACACCTGTAACTATAGGCCTATTCAAATAAATATTTTTTTTTAGTAAAGAGTTTAGTTTTATTCGTTAAATAGTCCTAACAAATGCCACTCTTGATTTCAAAATTCTCTAGATAAATTCACTCCTCACTTCGTGAATCGTGAATTTATCGATACTTTGGAAATCACTCGTGGCATTACTTATGATAAATACTTTAATTCTATTGACTGTAAAGTGGAAGTATTTAAAATTAGTTAAATAATATATATATATATATATATATATATATATATATATATATATATATGTCCACCGCTGTGGTCTCGAGGTAGCGTGCTGCCTTGTCACGCAGCGGGCCCGGGTTCGATCCCCGGTCAGGGCACTTTTTTTGGGTGAGGTTTTTACCGGGATTTTTTCTCACCTGTAAGACAAATGTCAGGAAAACTTTAAGGCCCAAACGGTCCTCGAAATCATATGGCCATCATCTTTATCATCATCATCCTTATCATTATCATCATCATCATCATCCTTCACCGGTGTGGAAAGCAACGGGAAGCTACCACACCTACACAATTCCCTAGTAAAGCTGCAAGCATAGCATGAGAATGCTATGATTGCAGTGAAGGACCTGTCTTCGGGCAGAATTACTATGGATGGATATATATATATATATATATATATATATATATATATAATAAAGAATAATCTCGAATTTCTTGGAGTTAATTAATTTATTTATTATTTTAAAAACATTATGCATTTGATGTAGTTTATTATAAAACATTACGTATTGATCTTTTAATATTGTAAATTTATCTTTTCTAAATGTAGGTTGTTTATAGTTTCTCTATGTAAGCTACCCTTTTCCTTAACAAAATTTAAAATTTCATTTCTAACATTATACAGTATTTAGACGTTAACGATTCGGCTATGTTACGAGAGATGTATATTTCAGGTGACATAAAGTATACTTTATGAGAAGGTGAAATTGGTGTAACAAGTTTTAACATGATTGATTACGATGTGCTGGCCTCACCATTGTTTGGAAATATGGAGCAAAGTGAGAGGTGAGAAAGAGACAAGGATACGAGATCCGGGTGCTTGAGTCTCACAGCATGTAGTTTTTGTAATATATTGTCACAGTACTGAAAGATCAAACCTCACGCCCAAATTGATACGGTACTCTCACGATTTCAGTTTCTTTTGTGAATTCCTAGATTTTTTATGATTATAATTCTGGCATTTTCTTCTATAATTTGCATTTATATTTCAACTAGGCCACACTTTTATTCAAGTCTTATTTGTAATGATTCCACTTCAGTAATATGGTACATTTATATTCTGTGGAATGCGGAACAAAATTATTTAGATTTTGTGTTATCACTTAAGAGACTAGAGGTATTCTAGACTCTTTTTTTATTTCTTTATTTCTCGTTTTCTTTCGTTTACATGGTTCTTCCTTTTTGTTTTACCTTTGTTAACCTTTTCATCTTATTCACATATACAAACACAAGACAGGACACATACCCAGACCCAAGGTGGAGATTTAAAATCCCCTACCCCGCCGGGAATCGAGCCCGGGTCGCCGGAGTGGAAGGTAGGGACTCTACCGACTACGCCACGGCGACGGACAAGCTCTCAAGCAGCGCGCTAATGTTTAGGTTTATCAACCTTTTCTTGAGCGGAACTCCATAGCGTAGTTGGTTAAAGAAAATAGGCTATAAGCCGGAAGGTCGTAGGTTCGAATCCCGATGGGATCAGGGTGTTTGAAACTAACCTAAACTTTATAGGACCCATGCCCATGGATCGACTCAGCCTCTAATCTAAACGAGATGAAGGCGGCCGTTATGCAGCACTGATATCTCCTGCCTATTTTCTACAGTGCGGGAGATTTAAGTATGTGACTGACATTGGATGATGTTATACATCAACCGGCTAAGTGCCATTAAACATATTTTGTTGCCATTTGTTGCACTTTGTAGCAGAAATAACTGCACCAATTAATTTTATTATTATATATTGTTACTGATTATTGAATATGTAGTTACACTTTCCAGAAAACGTTTCGTGAGAAACTTTTACCAATCTGTTACGCTTGAGTATACATAAAGGCATTTCTGTCTATTGTATCCCAAGTTCTTTGTAGATGGACACATGTAAGTAAATCGGTTTATGACCCCCGGGACAATCGTTCCCTAATAATACGGCCTCACAGCTGGAGATGTAACGTCCCTTGTCCGGCTCTGGAAGTCATCCTTCCAGACAGATAAATGACGGTCAACTTTAAGTGTGTCAAAAAAGCATTAGACCGCCTTTTGAGATGGCGACAGTAGCCAAAAACTATGTCCATCTGTTTTCAGTAAATTAATAAATTTCTCACCAGCGTGTGAAAATCACACCCTGTAAATACACGACCAATCATTATCCTGAGATTCTGGTTGAACTATAGTGGGAACCGTAATGCCCAATCAGAGTCCACAAGTAAATAGTATTCTGCTAGTAAGGCGTTTTTTTATGTATGTTCAGCCAATGAAAATATTGGTCTTGTAAAGTGTATTTGTAAGATGGAGTTGGATATATTCCGAATATCGGGAAAGTGGTCTACCCCGGGATGGGTTCCCAGGTGGAACAAAATTAACGTAAGACTCCGCGCAGGATTAAGTGTTCCGCGGCAGTGCGGACTCGTATATTTCGCCGGTCGCAGGCAAGCGACCCATTAGATACACGAAATGTGTTAGGCCAAGAATGGCAAGTTATAAAAGTTTATCTTAAAAGCATCAGTGTGCTGGTGTTATATCACCTTAGGTCGTGTGAAGACCAGTAATTATCAGTGTTCCAAAACGCGATAGAATTTCCACGATAATAATAAAATAGGTCCAGTATCGACCGCTACTCGCATTCCTGCGATCATTCCGAAGTGAAAGATACCGGAATATATCCAATCAAATCCAATGTTCTGGAATTGGAACTGTAACTGTCTTGTGCTTCATATGATAGAATAAATATCATCAAATTGACACCAGTGTTTGTCTCGGTGAGCCTCCTGATAGTACCCTGTTATCCTTAGTTCGAACCTCGCCTTATCCCACGGTGAAAATCCACAACCCTGAGATACATAGAGTCCACGCCTTGCCCAAGCCTCCTTCCCATTCCTGTTATAACTTTTAGCGTCAAATCTTCAAATAAAGCATTATTATTAAAGAAAAATGTAAACGCCTTCAGTCCTATCAGATATTTTATGTTGCTACAAACGGCAATGAAACCAGATCTTCATAAATTATAATCTAAATTTTATATCGTGCAGCTAAGCGTCAGTTGTTCCCGCTCTAAGATTGTTGATGCATAACTGCGAAACAAGGAAAATAACTTGCAATATCCAGTAATGTTAGTTTCGCGGTACCATAAATAGTGAAGATTGACTTAAATTTTAAATATATTTTTCTCGAAACTTACATAATGGCGCATATCATAACGCCGTCCATTTATAAATCTCACTGGTTGTTTCTTGCTTTCAATATCCAAAAGTATTCCTCACTACAAGACATGATACAGGGATTATGTCACCATTCATTCGTAAAGTCCTTTGAAGAAGAAAAACAGTTACTGTTCAACAGCCAAATATATATATATATATATATATGTATCCATCCATAGTAATTCTGCTCGAAGACAGGTCCTTCACTGCAATTATAGCATTTTCATGCTATGCTTGCAGCTTCAATAGGGAATTGTAGGCGTGGTAGCTTCCCATTGCTTTCCATGCGATGAAGGATGATGATGATAATGATAAGGATGATGATGGCCATAGGCCTATGATTTCGGGGACCGTTTGGGCCTTATAGTTCTCCTGACATTTGTCTTACAGGTGAGGAAACACCCCGATAAATGCCTCACCCAGAAAAACTGCCCCGATCGGGGATCGAACCCGGGCCCGCTGCGTGACAAGGCAGCACGCTACCTCGAGACCACAGCGGTGGACTATATATATATAAAAAAGTGATCCCACAACAGGCCCGGAGGCCCCTGGAGTAGTAGGAGGTTAAGGCTCCCACTTTTTCTAGACAATCGGCACTTATGTCAGCCGGGTTGTCAGCCCTGCGTGACGGCCGCCTTTACCCCATAACAAGCGTCTGGTACTCATTTCCGTTAGAGGCTGAGTCAACCCCAGGGCCATAGTGCCGCCAGAGGTTTTGGGTCAGTTCAAACATCCTGAGCCCAACGGGACTTGAACCCTCGACCCTCCGGCTTGTAGCTCAGTGCCTTAACCACTACGCTACGGCGTGCCTATATATATATATATATATATATATATATATATATAATTATTTATTTATTTATTTATATTATTACACAAAGAGCGACTCTTTCCCCTTCTCTGTGACGTAGGTATTATTCATAAAACCGGTTTTATGAATTTTATGAATACTCTCTACGTCATAGAGAGGGGTAAAGAGTCGCTGTTTGCGTAAAGATTGGTTTCTGAATACTGGCCTAAGCCTCCAAGAGCTTCCTAAGGCATGTAATGGGAACACTTTGCCTTTACCCAACTTTCCTGAAAAATTAGTGAAATGCCGAAAATTCGAACCACAATTTCCCTCCAAAATAAGTCATGTATTTTAAAGTATTACCAGTCCATCTCTGTGGTCTCAAGGTAGCGTGCTGCCTTGTCAAGCAGCGGGACCGAGTTCGATCCTCGGTCGGGACATTTTCCTGGTTGAGTTTTACAGAGTTTTTCTTCACCTATAAGAAAAAGTCAGGGTAATTTAAGACCTCTGTCCATCGTTATTACATTTACCTCATTAGATTAAGTTGAGGATTAAGACCTCTCCTGACGCATCATAACCATGTATCATATATCATCGGAGCGCCCCAACCTCTGAAATTGGTTAAAATAGCGCCAATGCCAGGAGAGAATAGCCTACCAGAATGTAGAAATGACAACCTGGCGGCATTGAATGTAAACAAAATTATGACCAGTCTTATTGATGATGAATCAATAGACAGTAGTGTGTTGAGAGATTCCGAGCTATGTGACCCTGGTCACAAACTGGTGTTTATTCCATACGCTTCTCCCTCAACTGCGGAAGGCATCTTCAGTGGAAAGTACTTCAGGTAATGTTCCCTGGTCGGAGGCTCGACTGTGAAATGTCGAGTGAAATGCGAATTTCACGGTCGAGCCTCCGACCAGGGAACACTACCTGTACCACTCGCCACTCAAGATGCCATCCGTAATTGAGGGAGAAACGTGTGGAATAAACACCAGTAATCGACCACGGCCACATAGCTCGGAATCTGTTAACATTAGGACTACCGGCCATGAAAGCCTTCATTCAACTAATAGACAATAGAGTCATCTAGTGCAGTACAACTACGTTGATTTAGATCAACGTAGTTCCACGAAAAAGAAGATATTGCATCTGTAAGTGAGAGTTGAAATATCCAACCTAATGACATGACACAGGTCTTTATGGCGGGTTTAATATTCCAGGCGACATATTATTCAGTGATCGCCTCTATGGTGTAACGATTAGTATGTCTCGCCACCATCGCAAGGATCTCGGCTACAGTTAATCATTTTATTTTTCAGCATAGAGTTTGAAACGGAGTTCAATCAACCTCGTCACAACTGAGAAGGTAGCCTATTCAATATGAAAAGTAGGGGAAATAATTTTAAAAAACTGAAACAAAGTTGAGGGACTGCGTCTCGCTAACCTGTGACCTCCTTAATTTTTTTAATGCTAGTCAGCGACAGGAAATACTTCTGTAATCCTTAGTTATTCGAGCTCCCGTCCCTCGAATTTTTATGAGTATATATCACTTATTAGTCCACCGCTGTGGTCTCGAGGTAGCGTGCTGCCTTGTCACGCAGTGGGCCCGGGTTCGTTTCCCGTCGGGACAGGCTCCTGGGTGAGGTTTTTTTCTGGGGTTTCCCTCACCTGTAAGACAAATGTCAGGAAGCTTAGGGCCCAACGGTCCCCGAAAATCATCCGGCCATCATCATCATCCTTATCATTATCATCTTTCACCGGTGTGGAAAGCAACGGGAAGCTACCACACCTGAAATTCCCTAGTAAAGGTGCAGAACATAGCATGAAAATGTGAAGACCTGCCCTCGGGTAGAATTACTATGGACGGATATCACTTATTGAAGGTAAAGTATCCGAATGTCAAATTGGCGTGGTACTGAGAGAATACTCGCATCGAACACCAGATGTTATATATGTTATATTGCAGAGTTTCGCGGATATAAGTATGAATATGAAAGTTTTCTTGGGTTTTCCGCGTCTTGGATTCAAGTTCGGCCTCTGGCCACTGATTCCGACGTTTTGGCATGATCCCACATGCCATTATCAAGGAATGATAAGTTCGAGTCACAGGTTTAGGTCTTATATAATAAAATACATCGAGTTTTGGCTGTGGTCCGTTTCCGAAGACGTACACCCATCCAAAGTTTAGTTCTTATGTAGTTAAATACCTTCTGTTTTCAGTGTGGTCCGTTTCCGAAACCGTACACTCATCCAAGGTTTACCATCCAAGGTTTAGTTCTTATATAGTTACACATCTTCAGTTTTCAGTGTGAAAACTGAAGATGTTTAACTACATAAGAACTAAACTTTGGATGGCTGTACGGCTTCGGAAACGGACCACAGCGAAAACTCAATGTATTTCATTATATAAGACCTAAACCTGTGACTCGAACTTATCATTGATAACGGCATGTGGGATCATGCCGAAACATCGGAATCAGTGGCCAGAGGCCGAACTTGAACCCAAGACGCGGAAAACCCAAGAAACCTTTCATATATATATATATATATATATATATATATATATAAAGAGAGAGAGAGAGAGAGAGAGAGAGAGAGAGAGAGAGAGAGAGAGAGAGAGAGAGAGAGAGAGAGAGAGAGAGAGAAGAAAAGCAGATCTTACACAACATTATAGATGACGTAGAGTAAAATCGCGATGTCACCATTGTAGTTAAAGCTTCTATAAATGAAAAATAAAATAATTGTACTTTTCTCTCAACAACAATCATTTAACGGTTGAAACTAGTATAGAAAAACTAATCTAATTCTAAATAAACCCAAGAAAATAAATCTTAAATAACAAATAGACATGAATTTCATAATCTAGAATAACTTATTCAACAAAGGTAAAGAAGCTAATAAAGTATAAAATAAAAGATAAATTCCCGCTTGACAGCATCTGTGTCTATATTATTTACACGACATTTACGATATAATAAAATTGTTATTTTGTATTTGTTCTTTTCTAAGATTTACAATGTTAGTCTGAAGTTTTGTTTTTTATTCCGTCGTTGATTAATCTGTTTTCTGTCAACATTTGAAATAATAATTAATTAGTCATCTCAGTACACTCGTGACCTAGCTGGTGCGCGCGACCGCCCCGACTAGTGTCCCAGGTTCCAATCCTAGCGGTTCCAGAACCATATAGGGTTTTTTCTCGGAGTCCTCCCGTTTCCCGAATTTTATTCCAACAACACTCTCAATTCCACATTTCCTCCCATTCATCATTTTATTTCTCAATCATTGCTTTCATATTAGAGATTTAACGGATAGTTGTTTGGCCGAATAGCGGATAGCCGGCCAACTTTGAAGCCGGATATCCGGCCGAACATTGCCGATTGGTGCATAGTAACGAGCGAGCTCGAGTAGCTGGCGCACGAACGATAGGGCGGACTCGGCTGAATTGGAGTCTTTTCGTTTACGAACGAAATTAGCAAGTGTTCAATTAACTTGTTGAATTGATTGCAGAACACGATCATTTGAGCTTATTAAAAACGTGCTATTGTAGTTTGAAATTATTATAAACGTTTTTTATAAGTAATTCTAAAAAAAGATATAGCGACGAAAAATGATATCGGTAAAGAAAAGATCGCCTTTATGGGATTATTTCGATATACATACTGACGATCCAAAATTTGCTGTTTGTTTGTTATGCAATGTTAAAATTTCTCGTGATAGTTAAAGAAAAAACAGATATTCATGTACCAAACAAAACTAACTCATTTTTTTCTTTTGTTTTTAATTACCTCATGTAATTGATGGATCTATTTATTAATTGGATGTTATGGTTAGGTAAGTAGGTATATATACAAACCCATGTCGAACTCGTCGAAAAATATATTGCCAGGTAGCTACATAATATGAAAAAAATATGATTTAAGAATATTTTCTTAACAATATTGGTGTAAATTTTATATGATTTTATGTAAAACATAGTTTTTGAATAAACTTCTGACTTTTCCTACAGAGAAATTGGTATTCATTTACCATAATTTGCCCTTAGTGCAATGCAGGTACTATTTTTTTTTTGTTGTAAAATGAAAATACGGTTATTAAATTTACTATGTGGATTAGGCTAAATAAAGTACCAAAATTTTTCATTTCGTACTACTTTAAATCCGGTATCCAGCCGGATAGTTAGCAGATATCCGTTTCATCCCCATTTCATATCATCCTCCATCTTATCTTATGTTAAGAGATATTAGTTTATTGGTTCCCACAGGTGTTGAAAATATGTGATTGCGGGGATCTAGTGCGATGGCACCAAAATCATGATTCCTAGCCTGAGCAATAAAAGGGCAGAAGGGGCCAACAGCAGGCCTTACCCAAAAATGACATTATGGGTCATGAGATAAGAAATTGGTATACCGGATCCGGAAATCAATATACAATTCACATAACACCATTCATCCATAAAATACTGGGATAGCGGAATAGATCTTTCACGTCGCGGTGTTCAAGGCCTACGTAACTAATAATTAATTATAACCTTTGGTTTTCATCGAAAAAAAATATATCCATCCATCCATCCATCCATAGCAATTCTGCCCGAGGGCAGGTCATTCACTGCAATCATAGCATTTTCATGCTATGCTTGCAGCTTTACTAGGGAATTGTAGGTGTGGTAGCTTCCCGTTGCTTTCCACACCGTGAAGGATGATGATGATGCTGATGATAATGATAAGGATGTTGGCCATATGATTTCGGGGACCGTTTGGGCCCTAAAGTTTTCCTGCAATTTGTCTTACATGTATTTTTATATTAATTAATGTGTTGGACCTGCATTTGGAACGGGTTTTTTAGTCAGAAGGAGGATCCTATCCGCTATCCGAGATATTAAGTTTGTTAGTGATAGGATATCATACATAATTCTAAAGGGTAAACGACATGATTTTATAATTGTAAATGTACATGCCCCCACAGAAGATAAAGATGACAAGATCAAGGATGAGTTCTATGAAGAATTAGAATGCTTATTTGATAGCCTTTCACGATATCATATGAAAATTGTCTTAGGAGATTTTAATGCAAAAGTGGGGCGGGAAGATATATTCAAACCAACAATAGGCAAATTCAGTCTTCATGAAGATAGTAACGACAACGGGGTTAGATTAGTCACATTTGCCACATCAAAGAATCTCATTGTTAAGAGCACAGCATTTCAGCATAAGGATATTCATAAATACACCTGGACGTCCCCAGATGGAGAAACTCGGAACCAGATAGATCATGTATTAGTGGATAAACGCTGGCACAGTAGCATCATTGATGTTAGATCAGTTAGAGGGACAGACTGCAATTCAGATCATCATCTGGTCAAGGTGAAAATCAGACAACGGCTATCGCTTATGAGAGGAACAAACGCTAAAGATGATTCTGTAAAATATGAATTAAAAAACTTGAAAAATGATGAAATGCGGCAAGAATACCAAATCAAAATTGCTAATAGATTTGAAGTACTGGAATCTTCAGATGACAATGTGGCAAACGAAGAAGAAACTGATATAAATAAAGAATGGGAGGCTATAAGAGATACTATTAAATTGTCAGCATCAGAAAGCATTGGTTGTTTAAAAAAGAGGCAAAACAAGAAATGGTTTGATGAGGAATGTGCCGACATTGTAAAGAAAAGAAAGCTAGCAAAAATTAAATGGTTACACGAGCCAAATGAGGTAAATTTAGAGCAATTGGGTAGTGTTAGACGGGAAAACCACCAAGTTACTAAAGAGTAAAAGAGGGAATATTTGAGAGAGAAGATTAATGATCTTGAAATGAATGCAAAAAATAGGAACATTAGAGAATTATATCAGGGAATGAGTATAGAGAAGAAAGGGTTTCAGGCTAGAACAAACATAATTCGGAATGAAAATGGGGATATGATTGCAGATTCCAAGAGTATATTAAATAGATGGAAAAGTTATTTTAATCAGCTATTAAATGTACATACAGAACAGGACATTGAGGAGGATAAGTTACAGACAGCAGAAATGCTAGTCGCAGAGCCAAGTGCATTAGAGGTTGAAATGGCAATTGAAAAATTGAAGATGTATAAAGCATCAGGTTCAGATAAGATCCCAGCAGAACTGATAAAATCAGGGGAGAAAAATTGATGGACAAGATACGCTGGTTGCTTAGTATGATTTGGGAAAAAGAAGCTCTTCCAGACGAATGGAAGGAATCAATTATCGTACCAATTTATAAGAAAGGAGATAAAACTGATTGCAACAACTATAGGGGCATCTCATTACTTTCAACTTCGTACAAAATTCTAACAAATATATTAGTAAGCAGACTTACTCCCTATATTGATGACATTCTAGGAGATCATCAATGTGCATTTAGAAGAAACAGGTCTACAACAGATCAGATTTTTAGTATAAGACAGATTTTAGAAAAGAAATGGGAATATAATGGTACTGTACATCAACTATATGTAGACTTCAAAAAAGCATATGATTCAATTAAGAGGGAGAAGTTATATAGTATCCTGCTGGAGTTTGGAATTCCTAAAAAGTTAGTTAGACTTATTCGAATGTGTCTAAATGGCTCAACGAGTAGGGTGCGTGTATGCAAACAGTTTTCAGACACTTTTGAAATCCAGAATGGGTTAAAGCAAGGAGATGCACTATCTCCTCTACTATTTAATTTTGTACTAGAGCATGCCATTAAATCTTTAGAGAATGAGGAAGGCTTACAACTCAATGGTATTAATAAGCTGTTTGTTTATGCTGATGATGTAGTACTACTGGCCGATAGCGAGGAGATACTAAAGGCCAACACGCACACATTATTGAGTTACACTAAGAAATTAGGACTAGAAGTAAATATCAGTAAAACTAAATATATGGTCACACGTAGAAATACATTATATAATGGAAATGGACAGCTAATGAATGACAAATGAGGGAAATTTTGAGGAATTGGCTGAATTCAAATACCTAGGAACAATAATCACAAATAGGAATGAGATGCACAAAGAAATTAAACATAGGCTCAATTCTGGAAATGCATGCTATTATGCATTGCAGAGACTTTTGATGTCCCAACTCCTTTCAATATACGTTAAGCTGAAAATATATAAAACTATTGTTCTACCAGTTATATTATATGGGTGCGAAACATGGACTCTTACTTTAAGGGAGGAAAGGAGATTACGAGTATTTGAGAATAAAGTTCTTAGGAAAATTTTTGGACCAAAGAGAGATGAACAGACAGGTGAATGGAGAAGACTACATAACAATGAACTACATGGTCTTTATAGGAAGCCAGATATAATAAGAACAGTTAAGTCCCGTAGACTGCGATGGGCAGGACATGTTGCACGTATGGGGAATGAAAGACGTGCATGGAAACTTCTTGTAGGAAAGCCAGAAGGAAAACGCCCAGTTGGTAGACCAAGAATGAGGTGGGAGAACAACATTAACTATGATTTGAGGGAAGTAGATTATACAGGGAATGATTGGAAAACATTAGCTCAGGATAGGGATGTATGGAGAGCTTATGTCCGTGCGGCCATGAACCTACGGGTTCGATAGTGCCAGTGAGTAAGTAAGTAAGTAAGTTGGCTTCGATTTTTCTGTTACGATAACCATTTACTCAAAATAACATAAAATGGAGTTTTTCATGAATGGTAATTTTCAGAACGAGCTGTGAGGCAACATCAGTGTACGTAATTTGCTGTAATATATAATATTTAATAACACCTTCAAGTTATTTTTTGAAGATTATTTTATTTATTTATTTTATGTGCAGTGGCTTAGAATGTTTCCGGCTCTTTGTCCTGATATTTCCGAAATTGGAATCCACTTCTAAGATCGGGACGCCTGGAAGGCTAAGTTTCATTATCCTGGTGATATGATGGGTGTTAAATGATAATGAAACACCAGGAGAGTCCTTAAACCTAACTTAATTTAAAATACAAACATTAGCGGTCATCGTAGCAATTCTCTTTAAGGACATTTTTATGACTATTTAACTCATGCCTCAAATGCTAGTCAATGACCAATCACGTTACAATGAATTTTGTTTTACAACCAATGACAGTCGTGTTTCACTTCGCTCTTTATCGGTTTCTCTTTATCATCTCCTGCTTTTGTGATAAAGAAAGCTCCTCCTTTTTAATGTCCTGAACAGGTCAAAAGCATTATTTTTCTCCAACAAATACATTGAATATAGCAAATAATGAACAGATTCCTTGATTTTACTGAGTTCTTTACTAAAAAAATAAATGAATAACCCGTAATGTTGATTATGATATATAGTTTGATGTGTTTCATTATTTCTCCACTTGGGTGCACTCTTACAATATTGCGATCTTATTTGGCAATAAATAATATGATCAAGCAGCAGTGAATGAACATAACCTCACATTTCTGATTTGTTTTCAAACATCGCCGTTTACATTAAATATATAAATATATTTAAATAACTATATTTAAATAATGATTTGTGAGTAAACAACTTAATTTTATTCGTTAAATAGTCCTAACAAATGCCACTCTTGATTTCCAAATTCTCTAGATGAATTCACTCCTCACTTTGTGAGTCGTGAATTTATCGATAATTTGGAAATCACTCGTGGCATTACTTATGATAAATTAGGAACCTAGTGAACACTAGTCAGAAGCTTTCAATTAAAATGATAGTAATGCGATAAAGTAAGCACTGCTTGTGTTACGTAATGCTTGTCCTGACATGGTAAGAACCTTGTACACTTGTTAAGAGTCACATTCGTGTTATGGACTATGGAACTGAAGGTCATTCAAATAGTTGGCGACTATTGAGATCCCAGAGGCAAAATGGCGTTAAGTAGAGAGCGTCTTGCCCTCAAGTAGCACGAGCACATGTGCAGGACGTTAAGTAAAATAATGATCTCTACCCCTCTGGCGTTTACAATGCATTACCAGGCGGACCGTGGAACAAAGCCTCAGTAACAAACGATACCCCAGAGCGCTATGGCGTAAATTGGGCTTAGGAATGAAAACGAACCATATTTTAAATCATCGAAAAATACTCTTCTTACTTTTGTTGTTTTGTTTAAGATGCTGGTATCTCCCACTCTGGTATCCTGGTGACACTGCTGGCCTTGGAACAACGAAAACCCCGGAGGATAAAACATGCATCACAAGTAACAAACCAATCATGTGGCCGGTAGGCCCGCCTTCTCATTGGCCGCTGTTTAACATTACCACCTGCCTGACTAAGAAATTATCTGGCACCCCCTCTGGGCTTTTAAAATGTAAGGACGTGGATTTTCCCCGCCCCCTCACAGATGAGATAACCCTCCTACTCGATGTCCCCTCCTATATCCTCAAGGCTTCAAAGTATTTTTTTTAAGTGCCTAGCTTTTGTCCTCATTATTGCATAATATTTTCACGTAAAGAAAAAAAAAATGTGTTCGGTGTTGGGGGTTGCACTACACAATCAACTGTATGACTAACGTCTATCGCGTAACAGCTTATTGGAGATGTCGACGGTTCGATACCAGGCCAAACTATATATAATTTTTTCTTTCAGTATATCTGGTGCAAAGTGCGACCGTGAGGATAAGATTGAGTAGCTTACAATAGTTATACTATATCCGGATACGAAAAGCGAAGCTAAGTATGAGGGTTTCTTTAGGCCAACCACGTGACTTCCTTTACTGTCATCCTATTAATTACATCGGTCGTCCTTGGCCTTCTAGTCATGTGGTATAAAAACTCATTAATTTTATTCCTTCGTTAAATAACTTTTTAAACAAGCAATTTTCTTATTTGTAAAATATATCTTAATTCTTGGCAGATGCTGAAACATGTTTATTTTATTACAAGTAGTGATTTTTATTTTCTAATATTAGTGTGGAAACAGAATTCATTGCATCCTTACACCTGTTTTTGCTAACGAGTCCAATGATGAGTTCAGTGCAGTTTTGTAGTTGAAGGGTAAAAGTAAAACTAAGGAAAATATGTTTAGTCCAGCAATGTGCCCTATTTGTTCAAGGGATCTGCCTTGGCGCAGAGCTACGGGACGCGTTCCTGCGGGTGAAGAAATTTTCTCAAGAAATGTCTTCTATCCAGTGTAGCTACAAGCAGCCATTCCAAAGAGTGTTATGCTATGAAGATAAAGAACGATAGACAACGTGTAAATTAGTGCAATACATTAAAAGTAGTCTAATTAATTCATTTTACGTTCCCTTTCAGTCAGTCTCGATGTCCTACACTACAGCCGCCGGACCTCCGGCTCTGAAGTCTATATTGTTCGAGGGGTAAAGGGAGAAACTCGCCCTCTACTGCCAATAAGGGAATAGTTGAGTGGGAGTAGATGTCTGCCACAACCAATCACTGTTCTTGACGCCGCTATAGCGCGCTAGTAAGGTTTGAAATTTGCTGAGATGTTGTCAGCTGTATGTCTGCTAACCGCATACATAAAACGGCCCCTCCCACTGAATATCCATATCGGCAACACTGTCGTGAAAACGTCAGGGCCGGAGAATCAGTGGCTGTGGTATAGTTACTGTCATGCTCATCTCTGAACTCGAGGTTCACTGATTCAAACCTGAGCGGGGTTGGTGAATAGTAAATATCCTGATTTGAAGAGTGTCATAAAACACATTTATTACTATTTCTGGGTGCTAGAAGTAAATAGCAATAAAACTGAACATACAATCACGTGTGGAAATACAGTTCGTCTCTCTTTAATCTATCAGTTTTCTTAAGTTCCCCCCTCCCCGTAGGCCTATACTCATTTCTTGTCACCTCTCTTAAAACAAGAGACCATGTTTCGCATCCATGTAATAAAACTAATAGTCACCATTTTATACACTTTCATTACAAAAAGTACCAATTTTTAAATTTTTAACTTTTACATAGTGACCTCACGGTGTTTCGTAATGGACTTTGAAAATATTGAAGAAGAGTTAAGTCTCTAAGACTGCAGATATCAGAACTTGCGGCACGAATGGGGAGTGAAAGAGGGTCAATGAAACTCTAGGAAAAAAGAGGAAATAGCTCAGTAGATAAGTAGATAGGCCAAGAATAAAGCGGGAAATGACAATCATGATTTCAGAGAGGTGAATTATGCAGGAATTGTGTGGAAAATATGAACTCAGGTTAGGTAATATGGAGGGCTGGTATCCGCACGGCCAGGAAACTGGTTCAGCAATGTCAATGAGTTATTACTACTAACTACCTAACTTACTGGTTCTATCGAACCCGTAGGTTCATGGCTTAGCGGACACAAGCTCTCCATATATCCCTATCCTTAGCGAATGTTTTCCAATCGTCCCTTGTATATTCTACTTCCCTCAAATTATGGTTAATGTTATTTTCCCGCCTCATTCTTGGTCTACCAACTAGGTGTTTTCCCTCTGGTTTTCCTATAAGAAGCTTCCATGTACATCTTTCATTTCCCATTCGTGCCACATGTCCTGCCCATCGCAGTATACGAGACTTAATTATCATTATATGTGTCTTCCTATAAAGAAATGTAGTTCACTATTATTTAGTCTTCTCCATTCACCTGTCTGTTCATCTCTCTTTAGTACAAACATTTTTCCTAAGAAGGTTGTCCTCAAATAATAGTAAACTTTTCTCCTCCCTTAAAGTAGGAATCAATGTTTCGCTTCCATATAATATAACTGGGAGAATAACAGTTTCATATATTTTCCGTTAAACTTTTTTTGAAAGAAGTTGGGATGACAAGAGTCCCTGTAATGCATAACAGCACGCATTTCCTCCAGAATTGAGTTTGTTTAATGTATTTGTGCATCTCATTCCTATTTTGAATTATTGTTCCTAGGTATTTGAATTCAGCCACTACTTCAAAATTTCCCGCGCCGTAGCCGAGCGGTTAAGGTAGGAAGCCTTGGCGCAGAGCTACGGGACTTGCGCTGGTTCGAGTCTCCATGGGGAAGACATTTTCTCATGGTATTTCGGCCAGTATGGGACCGGTGCCCACCCAGCATCGTGAGGCAATTGGGTAGCTACAATAAGTAGCGGCTCCAGGTTGAGGAACCAGCTATAACGACTGGGGGACTCGACATGCTAACCACATGTCACCCCCTACACTGGCTGTTGATCATCTACCTCTATGATTGACACATGTGGATGTGAAGGGCCAGCAGCCGGCTGGTAAAAGGGCAACCGCTGAAAAGTGGAAAGACCCTCAATCGGAATTATTCTAACTACATACGATTCGGTTAAAATCATTTGATGGTAACTATTATATCATTAAGAGTAACAATAATAACACTGATCTACAGGGGGTCTGCACTTGCTTAAAGAATCGGAGGGACTATTAAAGTTGCTAAAGTTGTTAATGCATTGTAATGGCTACTGTTGCCTTCCGTAGGGATATTTTTATGAAACAAAAGCCTCTATTGAATACGAATGGCAATAGCATTCTTCATAAAGTTAATTCGATATTAGGGTCTACTTGTAATTATGCTCTGACATTAAATATTATCTTATTACTACATCATTGGAGAAGAACTAAAATCTAGTATTGAATGCACTTATTTAGGAACAAAATTAGATAATTCAGGCGATAACATAATGGAAATTAAAAATAGAATCGCACAAACAAAACGAACAACAAATGCTTTAAACTCTGTTTGGTGGAGCAAGAATATTACAAAAAAAAAAACATAGAAAATTACAAGTATATCGAACCATAAATCAGAGCACTTTAACATATGGTGCTGAAGTCTGGCAAATTCCTACAAATGAAATGAAAAGAATTTTAAGTACAGAAATGGATGTTTTAAGAAGATCAGCTGGAAAATCTAGAACGGATAGAATACGAAATAAAAAAAAATAAGGGAAATTATGGGTGTGCAAGAGGAGCCGGGCGTCATTGACATTATAGAAAAGAGAAGATTACGGTGGTATGGCCATGTCAAAAGAATGCCAGAGCAAAGATTGCCTAAAATTGTTATGGAATGGTTCCCAATGGAAAGGAGGAAGACCGAAGAAAACTTGGATAGATGGGGTACAAGCGGCTATGAATATCACAGGATTGGAGGAAGATCAATGGATGGAGGAAATTGGTATAAAGGCACTTGTTAGAAGTGTGAACACAAGTTTATTTATACTCTTTCTTTGGAATTTTTCTATCTTAACTGAGGAAGTGATTGAGTATAAAACACACACAAATAATGTCAAAATTAATTATCCATTTTCGTCCAGAAAAATACATGAAAACTGAAACCACTCTCACATATGGGTGGAAATTTGTATAAAGGCACTTTGTGTATTTCACAGATTAAACCAAAAAGACTGAGTACAAAGTTTACAGCAAAGTTCTAAAATTTGGTTGAACCTCCATTGTTCTTAATTACTTGGAAGATTCTCTTTGGCATTGACTTCATGAGGGTGTTTATTTCTTCCACTGAGATTCAAGCCCACTCTTCCCGAATAGCATTTTTGAGCTCAGTCATTGTCCCAAACTGCCGTCCATTGCGATACACACGCCTTGCCAGGATCCCCCATAAGTTCTCAGTCGGGTTTAAATCAGGACTTCTTGCTGGCCACGTCAAAAGAGGTATTTCTTTCTTCCTGAACCACTCCTTTGATTTGGCAGACACGTGCATGGATGTATTATCATGTTGAAAAATTAGATATTCACCAAATTCCTCATACATTCGCATCAATTCCGACTCCAGAAGCTCCTCAGTGTAGGACCCAGAATTCATCTTGGTGCGTATCCATGCCAGTTTTGATCTTCCTTTAAAGCAGAATGCTGCCCAAATCATAACGCCTCCACCACCGAAGTTTCTACTCATTCTAACTTGCTCTTCAGTACGGATGTCGTGCCAGTAATACTAAAAGCCATCAGGCCCGTCCAGATTAAATTTCTTCTTGTCACTGAATATTACTGTATTCCATTCTGAGGTCCAGGACATGTGTTCTTCAGCAAAAGTCATTCTAGCTTTCTTATGCGCATTGTTCAGAGGTAGTTTACTAAGACTTTTTTTTAATTTTAGGTTCTTGTCTTCTGACAGAATTTGTCTTACTCGTCTGGCTGTTAATGATAACTTCAAATCAGCCTGAATTTGAGAAGAAAACATACTCTTACCTTTTGCTTTACGTAAAATGACATGTTTAGTACGCTCAGACAATTTTCTTGTCCGTCCATATTTCTCGTTTATTTTCATATTGTGAGCCCAGTTTGACAAAATTATCAATGACACATCTTGAAGCCCCAATTACGTAGGTATTTCTCTACTGGAAAGGCCCATCTCCTTGAAGGCACTAACTCTTGATTTCTCTTCATTTGATAGAGGCTTCCCACGTGGCATTGTACGTACTGCTGACTTATAACTGATGAACTATGCTCACAGACACGTCATCTCATGTAATTGCAGTGTTTTGTTTACATTTATGTTTCTGTAAGAGCCAGAAGTTGACCTGGCTTTAGGGCTATACCGATTTCCACCCCTAGGACAGCGTTTTCTTAGTTTTTACGTAATATTTACGTATATAATAAATACAAAATGTGGAGACCTGTATGAAATTATGTCCTAGATAATTATATGTAATCTATGACACACATACGATATTTGCATAAATATTTCAGGCTGTTTTACTACTAAAAGTTAGTGCCTTCTTACCAATTTCCTCCACTGTAGAAGAATGGCGTTTGGTTTCCGGAAAACATTAGCTCTGGATAGGGATTTATGGAGAGCTTATGTTCGCGCGGCCAAGGATTCGATAGAGCCAGTGAGTTAGTTGGTTATTAGACCTATTATAATGCAATTTTAATAAGTGCCTCTGGTCACACAGCGAGTATAGAAACAAAGTCGGCCTCGATTATTGGAAGATAGCCTCATTATTATTGTTGCAAACTAGCATTGCCATCCAATTGTTGTACCCATGACCACGTCTATTTCATGAATATACATTTACAGTCTCATCATTTTATTTTGGGATTGTATTTCTTAAACACAAAGAAGCACAGCGGGGCTCCTTGCTATCTTAGAAAAAAAAATCTCATAATACCAATTTGTAGAGAACAGATTTTTTAGTGTGGATTACATATTAAATGAAAAACGACTTCTGTGAAATTTGTACATCATTGAAGAAGCATTCATTATGTTTAAAGTTAATAGTCTTTGGCGGACAGTCTGACGTAAGAAGGCAGTAGCTAGAAAAATAATAATGAGAAAAAAAATGGACACTTTTTTATAATGTTTTTCGCTCGCTCGCGCTCTCTCACACACATACACACTCTTTTTGTTGTTCACTACGCTAGACATACCGTCATAAAACAACTTCCATTATGCAGTCACTCGTTTGACCTCAGCAGTTCATTTAATGCATTTCTTTTTTGTGCGCACGCGCGATCCCATGCTATAATCTTGACATTTCGCACGTGATGCTGCAACAACTGGAAATGAGGCATCTTTCTTTTGTTTCTCCATACTGTACTTTTTTTTTATCATTTTAAATGCGGTGTTGGGTTCTTATGGAAATGTTGGCAGCTACTGTGAAAGAAACATTGCTGCCACTTAGAGGTGATCATAAATATACATGCCTAATCACACTCACTGTAAAGTTCCATTATTTCATATCTATGTGCTTGTATATATATATATATATATATATATGACATAAGAAAAATAAATGCCTGAACGGGATTTGAACCCGGACTTCTGGGTTGGTACCCCAGCCTGTTATCCATTACACCACTAGTCAAATTCAATTCAAACACCTATTTTTCTTAAATATATATATATATATATATATATATATATGAATAAGAAAGTTTTCTTGGGTTTTCCGCGTCTTGGATTCAAGTTCGGCCCCTGGCCACTGACTCCGACGTTTCGGCATGATCCCACATGCCATTATGGACGCGGAAAACCCAAGAAAACTTTCTTATTCATACTTATATCCGCGAAAATCTGCAATATAACATACATATATATATCATCATCATGAACAAATTCGTTTTAGGCCATGTGGCCTGTACGGTAAACCTAGCGAAGATGGTCTTGATCTTTCCACCGATGTTTTGGTCTTCCTTGGTCCCTATGTCCAGTTGGGGTATATTGGAATGCCAATTTTGGAAGTCTATTTCTTGCCATTCTCCTCAGATGATTTTTCCATTCTTGTTAGTATCTTTGTATATCTTCATTTAAACTTGTTACTCCAAGTTTTTTCGTGTTTTTTCTTCACCTGTAAGACAAATGTCAGGAAGCTAGGGCCCAATGGTCCCCCAAAATCATTCAGCCATCATCATCCTTATCATCATCAGCATCATCCTTCACCGGTGTGGAAAGCAACAGGAAGCTACCACACCTACAATGTCCTATTGTATATCTGCCTTAACTTCGCAAAGATATAGATGGAGATGTAAGGATAGATCCTTGACCGCTTTCACCCAGATACAAAAGAAAAACCCACCCCGTTGTCAGTTTTCGTCTTCCCCCTTTCCCCTATTAACATCTGGTGAAGAAAAACCGACAACAATGGTACGAGTGAGAAAGGCTGTCTCTTTCTACAAATTTCTTGAAAAGTTAAGCCAGATATACTAGAGTAAAGCTGCGCATAGCATGAAAATGCAGTGAAAGACCTGCCATCGAGCAAAATGACTATGGATGAATATTGATAACTCCGTATTTGTGTCAAAAATACAAAGTAGTATATATTTAAAAAAATATATTTCACACCTTACTATTTGTCGATGACGAAAAAATCCAAGGAAAAAGTCCTCCGGGAAAGATTATAAGTCGTGGGTACCGATTCTGAAGATTTTCAGGACCGTAAAATCCTTAAGCTTGAATAGAAAGGCTTCTTAGCAAAATTTACCGACCTCATCAATTCGTCAGGAATTAAATATCTCAAGTATAGGCTATTAGGATAATTGACGAATACAGATCAAATTGGTGTATAAATTTACAACGAATGCAACCAAGACGAATTCCATTGGAACCACGGGATGGGAAAAGAATTGGAAGATGTAGGCCTAAGCGTTCGCGAGAGCAGATATAAATTTTGGAGACGGAAGGGCTCCAATAGTCCAATCTATGAATCCTATAATGATATTATTTAAAATTCACGTTATAAACTGGACAAAGAGATACTTACAATTAGAATTGTTAGAAAATGTATATAAAGCAAGTCGAATAAAACAAGACCAGGGCTAGGCCGTCAAAAATCAGTATTTCACAATTCTGAGATGAAAAATTATGATGAAGATGAGGATCAGTTACAAGATTGAAATATAACATATGTCGATGAGGATAATTTTTCCATATTATTTACGATTACATCTTCAATGTTCCAGCCTAATGGGTAGTGGTCAGCGTTTCTGACTACAGTTCAAGAGGTCAAAGGTACGATTCCCAGTCAGACCTAAGACATTTTTCATTAAAGGGAATTATTCTTTTGGTTGCCCATGGACTGGAATTGGGTTAAGTTTAGGTTAAGGACTTCCCTGTTGCTTCATTATCATTCATCGCCCATCATATCTTCATAAGTAATGCCACGAGTGATTTCCAAATTATCGATAAATTCACGACTCACGAAGTGAGGAGTGAACTTATCTAGAAAATTTGTAAATCACTCGTGGCATTTGATAGGACTATTTAACGAATAAAATTAAGCTCTTTACTAAAAAATAATTATTTGAATATAGTTACCGGTGTTTTAAAATATTTATATAGTTAATGTAAACGGCGATGTTTGAAAACAAATCAGAAATGTGAGGTTATGTTCATTCACTGCTGCTTGATCATATTATTTATTGCCAAATAAGATCACAATATTGTAAGAGTGCACCCAAGTGGAGAAATAATGAAACACATCAAACCATATATCATAATCAACATTATGGGTTATTCATTTATTTTTTAGTAAACAACTTAGTAAAATCAAGGATTTTTTCATTATTTGCTATATTCAATGTATTTGTTGGAGAAAAATAATGCTTTGACCTGTTCAGAACATTAAAAAGGAGGAGCTTTCTTTATCACAAAAGCAGGAGCTGATAAGGAGAAATCGATAAAGAGCGAGGTGAAACACGTCTGTCATTGATTGTAAAACAACATTCATTGAAACGTGATTGGTCATTGACTAGCATTTGTGGCATGAGTTAAATAGTCAGTATAACGTAATTCCCCCTTCCAGGTGCCCCAACCTAAGAAATGGATTACAATTTCGCCAATGCCAGGGGAAAATGTAGAAATATCGTAAAAGACAACCTTGTGGCATTGGACAAATAAATAAATGAAGCTGTAACAAGGTGGGGAGATTAAAAAATATTTACTCAAGATTTGAAACACAAACTTGTGTCATTGAATTAGGTTGATTAAGCTAGAGCTTAGACCAGATTCAGAATTCTTCTCTCTCGATTGTATTCTATCTTTTCGCTTCATGGAACATAGGCTATTTCTGGAGTTTTGCTGTTATGGCAGCTGGTTCAAAGAGAATAAAATTTAATCTGGTATGATAATCATTGCTTTTATATATGTTTATGAAAATATGTGTACATATGCCCTACATTTTCCTTTCATGTGATAACTGTGTGTTTTTGGACATAAAAGAAATGAATATATTCTCAAATATATGTTTTGCGATATAACTACTTAATAGGAAGATCATATCAATAGAATGGTTGCTTTTACAAAATCAATATAACTTAGTATCGTCCAAGAGATTGTGGACAGCCAAGCAGATTAAATAGAAGAAGACTAAAAACCGTAAGAGGTCACCACCACTGCTACTTGAATGTTGTTACTAATTTATGTAAAATGTATTATCCCCGACGGGGGGTTATTGAATTAATGAATAAATAAATAAATACCCTCTAGTGTTAGGGCTATTATTATTAACAAACTTTGTTTCCAATATCTTTGGACGATGCTGGTGTAACGTAGCACTAAAAATGAATGTTAATGAATTTGAGGCTGTAGTGCATGCATCTTAATTCTGTTCTACAACTGAAAACTACTCATCAAAAATGGTTCCTAATGGATTGACTTTTCTGGGGGGGGGGTTTAAGTAATTTTTATGTTGTATTTAAAACAATTTGTTTCAAATAGCTAATATAATCTGTAATCAAACCAAAGTTTTTAATCACATTATGAATAGAAGTCTGTATTTCTTTATTATAAAATAGTGAAATTTATATTATACATTTAAAGTATTACAATAATAAGTTTTAGTTTTGTTAGAATATTTGAAAAAAAAAATAAGGAAAATGTGTGAGAATGAAAATTGGCGCTTATAAGGATTAATTGTATGAACTATTTCTTTAGTAATTCTGCCAGAGGGCAGGTCTTTAACTGCAATCAAAGCATTCTCATGCTATGCTTTGCAGTTCTACTACGGAATTATAGTTGTGGTAGCTTCCTGTTGCTTTCCACACCGGTGAAGGTTGATGATTATGATGGCCGGATGAGATGGTGATATTGATATCATTACGACATTAGATGGCTGGGACATCTCTATATGGAAGAGGAATCAGACATGTGTCATGAAGTCACATCGACAACTATACATGGAAACCGAAGAGTTGGACGTCCTAATATTAGATGGTTGGATAGAACTGAACACGGCCCGAGGGCACTGGGTATACAAGAATAGAAAAGGAAGACGGAGAATAGAGACGAATGGAGGAGCATTGTAGGGGCGATCAACGCCTGCAACATGCTGTAGATCCAATGATGATGATAATATTTGACAATCGACGTTAGCAAATGCATCTTTCGGAAAGTGACGGAGTCTTCCGTCTTTGATCCGAGGCTTGATCCTTGGGACTGCGAGCAATGCATAAGAAACACCTTGAAGTGGGTTGCCAGCTCGCATATACAAAACGATAGTTCGACCAGTTATCGCATATGGAACAGAAGCTAGGGCTTATACAACAAAAACTAAACAAATAATAAGGACGTACGAAATGAAAATCTTAAGAACTATTCAGGGGAAAACGTTATTTGATAAAATACACACACAGAAATTAGGGACAAATGTCACATTCAAGACATAACCAAATTTATTATAGATAGACGAAAATATTGGAAGGATCATCTAGGCCCATCCGTCCACCCCTTGGGATACCTCGGTCGTCATGACCATACTCCCAAGTCCTAGTTCTAGTCCTCCCTATCCTATGTTCACATCCACGTTCAAGTTCACGGTCCTTAAACCAACACCCCAGGGAGAGGGTGTTGGAGTTTGCAGTTCTTGGGAATTGCTGAGCTACATAGTACATCAGGTCGCTCATTCCTGACGACCCCACAGTTGGTCCACGGGCTCCATGAGCCTAGCCGGGAGGACTGCTGTCGCAGATCCACCGACCATTCCCCTGTTCTGCCTCCAGGGACGTGTCCTGCAGCCGTTGTGAGACCGGCTAGGGCTACAAGCCCAACAGTGTGAGACTTTTAGTACATCCAGGTGCTCATCTCCTGGCGACCCCACAGTTTGTCGACGGGCCCGTAGGCCGAGCCAGGAACCAGTACAGTTGCTCCCCTCTGCACTGGTCCGAGCCGAGCCCTGGTGTGCCCCCAGGGACGCCTTCTGCAGCTGTTGTGGGCCAGCACGGAGCTCGCAAGCTCCAACAGATGAGCAAATAGTACGACAAGGCGCTCAACTCTTGCCTACCCCACTAATGGTTCACGAGTCCCTTGGACTTGACCGGGAGGACTCTCTACTGATCCACCGACCTTTCCCCCAGTGCACCAGCTGGGGACGTGTTTGGTTGCTGAAGTGGGTTCAACCTGAGCATTAGTAGGCCTACGTCAGGTCGCTCAACTCCTGACGACCTCACAGATTGTCCTTGGGTCACTCGGTTCCAGAGTCGGCGCTTAGTCCCACAGACCAAAAGACCGCGCTTCCTCCTTTCCCGAGCTTATTGACCTGGTGGTAATTCCCAGCATTACGCCCGGTATTGTCCCAACCAGCCCGTTCGCAAGACTAAGCCTAGTCGTGTAGCTGCTGTGAGGCAGCCCACTGAGCAATGTAGGCATCCAGGGTGCTCATCTCCCATGGTGCCCCCACAGATGGTCTCGGGTTCCATTGAACCAAGAGAAAGGGGCTTCTGATCCCCAGTCTCCCACCGCTCCTCCAACAGCGGCCCATGCTCCCGCTTGTGGGCCGGGATGTTCAGACTTGACAGCAGGCCCCTCTTATAAATTTTTCCTGCTGACCCCACTCATGGTCTGCGAGTCCATCGGACTTGGAAGGGAGGACTGACTAGCAGATCCACCGACCTTTTCCCCACTACGCCACCGAGTGGACGTGTTTTGCTGCTGGAGTGGGCGCAGCACGAGCTATATAGTACGTCAGGTCGCTCGAGTCCTGACGACCCCACAAATGGCCCGCGGGTCCGGACTGGACCTAGCCGGGAGGAATGCAAGCAAACCACCGACCGTTCCCCTATCCGCCACCCGGGGACGCGCCCTGTTGCTGTTGTGAGCACAGCTGGGGCCCGACGGACCCCCAGGGATTGGAAGGGTCATATAGAAAGAATGAAAGACAACCGACTTGTAAAAAGAGCTAAAGAAGATAGACCAATGGACGGGAGAAGAACAAGAGGAAGACCAGCCAAGAGATGGATAGATCCAATACATCTTCCTCCGAGGAGTAATTTTGGAAATAAACAAGATGAAAATCCTACGAATTAAGTTTAAGAAGAAGAAGAAGAAGGCGGAGTCTTCTGTAAATTCATTTGTCGACTGGAATTTGATGTGCTATTTAATGTTGGAATGAATTTAGTTCAGTGCAGTTTTTAATAAAATAATTAAAAGAAGATTGTTAAAGAACATTAAAAGTGCGCGGATGAAGGAGTATCGCAAAGTGCCTATATATTAATTACTGGCTTACTAAACCCTATTTCTTTTAAGATATATGGAACAGTTACATAAATGAAAAATCCATGCGAAAAATATTTTGTCCACTGTACTTCACGAAATTGACATGATAGAGTTTTGTATGTAGTAGTGCAAGTATTTTGGGGGGGGGGAAGAGAGCGTGATTAGGCAGTTGTGCTGAACATGTTCATGGCATGCAGCTGGTGGGCGGGATGATCTCTTGCTACTGTGGCTACTTGTTTTATGTTGTCCGCCACATTCGAATTCCAGTAGCGGCCCTCATTTATTTAACATTTTACCTGTACCATCATAATTATTTTACGTAAAAAGCTAAGTTTGATTCAGAATTGTGGGTTAATAATTTTTGTTAAGATTTAAAGGTCTACGGGCCCACTACAAATTTTATACACTATACCAAAGGAATATTTATAAATTGCCTTATAACCTATTATATACAGTAATCTGCAAAGCTGGTATAAAAATATTTATTTTAACGTCCGACTATAATTCATGGAATAAATAGCTATAGAGTGAGAGGAAATTAGAGGAATCCTTGTTTATTCTATTCTTTATTTTGTGGCAATCCACCTCTGTGGTCTAGAGGTAGCGTGTTGATTGTCACATAACGGGCCAAAGATCGATCGTCGGTCGAGACAAGTTTCCTGGTAAAGTTTCTTTTTCGGGGTTTTTCCTCAACTGTCGGACAAATTTCAAGAAACTTTAAGCGCAAACGGTACCCGAACATCATCTGGCCATCATTATCACCAATGTCATATTCACTTCATTAGATTATGTTTAGGATTAAGGCCTCTCCGGGCGCATCATTATCATCATCACTTATATACAGTATCATCGGGGCAGCGTAACTACGCCATCCAGGCGCCCCAATCATAGAAGTGGGTTACAATACGCCAGTGCCAGGAGAGAATACTAGAAATGTAATGACAACCTGGGCATTAAATAATATATACATATATATATATATATATATATATATATATATATATATATAATTTTGCGCGATAGTACGTTTTGTCGTACTTAGAGAAATGACGACCATGATTGAAAGTTCAACTTCCTACATTTCGGAGTTGCCAACCTAATTAACTATACTGTAACCTAAATAAATATTCTGTAATATTACATATTGCAAACCACGTGTTAGAAGTAAATCCACTGCCCTCTATGTATACTACGTACAATATAAGTATATACAAAAATATATCCAAACGGTAGTGTTAATATAACTTATAGTATACCAAAAAAAAAATCTGGATATCAAATGAACTGAACTTTATTTAAAACAATACGTATTTGCCGCCATTTTGTCACTGATTGGTGCCACGGCCTTCTGTAGTTTCAACTAATAAATATTACCCACACTGTTAACGTTAGTCAGTTGTTTATAATGAACGCAAATATTTCCTACAAAGATGTTATTATTTTACCATTATTTATTATTTTGAAAACACCATCGCGCAAAAAATAATGTACAACGCACGTTTGTGACGTGTTTTACAGAATCACGGACATTAAAAACCAAGCTGTCGCTCGGTTTTTAAACATTTTCCTCGCTTCTGTAAAAACCACTTCCCAACCTCGCATCGTAATATACTATTGTGGCATAGGCCATCCTCTTACTGTTAGATGCTTACATTTAAAAAGTTTCGTTCTTCTGTTGGATATCATTTTAACTTCACAGAAAAAAAAACTGTATGCAATGTGCCCCCCCCCTCATTATGTATCCAATCATCCACAGGTCTGGTCCAGTTCTTGAAATGGCCCGGGCCTATTTTTGTGCCCGACCCTGGCAGCTCAAGAAACGGAGGGGTGGATCCGGTACATGTCCCTTCCGGGTTTGGTGTCAGGACTTAGATGCCCTCTTCAGCCTGTGTATATAATTTTGTTTGTCTTTTTCTTCGTCACGGTTTAGGCTTTTTGCTAGCCTGTTCCGACTCCAAATTGCTGCTCTTTCCATATTTTCTTTGGTCTTCCCAAACTTCTTCTTCCTGTTGGTGAATAGTTATATGCTGCTTTTGGTATTCTGTTCTCAGTCATCCTTGCTAAGTGTTCTTTCTAGTTTGTTCTGTATTTCATTATTGTTGTGTTTAATTCAGATAGGTTAGTTATAATGCATTTACAGATTATTTCGGATTTGTATCACGAAATCTTACAAGATTTTCTTTTAGAGTGTCAGTACCAGTTATGTCAGCATAATGGACACTTGCTCGTTTTTGATCTGATATTGCGAAATCCAACCCGCCCTAAAAAGAGAGGCATGTCACAAGGGAACTGTTACCATTGCATGCCGGAACCTACCTTGAAATTTATCCCAGAGAAACTTTAATGTCATTACTAGCGCAAAGCAAAGTTGGACGTGAAAGGACCGATAGACTTTAATGATAAGGGGACTGTTAACCACTGCATTCCGAAATCTAACTTGAAATTTCTTTCAGGGAAACGTCGTGATATACCAAGGCCGTGTCCAAAAATGTATCTACTGTTTTTAACTGCAAGGCGCTGAAATCGAAGCCAGAATCCAGCAGTGGCAACCCACTGAGCAGATGGACTCTCTGTTCAGTAAGAATGGAATGGAATGAGGCGAGACGCAGCGCGGACGGCAGGTAGAGAGGGTTGTCCAATTTACCAATTTCGGAGTTGTATTACCTCCCCATAGTTTAAATGAGAGATTTGGTGCTTGATTTTAGTGTCTTGCTGTTAAAAACTGCATATATTTGGACATTGACTTAATACTTCATAACTCATCCCTGAAAGAAAATTTCTTCTTCTTCTTCTTCTCTTCTTCGCGGTTTAGGCTTATTTACTAGCCTGTTCCGGCTCCAAATTGCTGCTCTTTCCAACTTTTCCTTGGTCTTCCCAAGAAAGAAAGAAAATTTCAAGGTAGATTTCGGAATGTAATTGTTGACAGTTCCCTTATCAGTAAAGTTTATCGTCCTTCCACGGTCCACCTTTGCTTTGCGCCAGTAATCATCATCATCATCACTCCAGGGATTAGGCAATTGCCCGTTCCGACTTCATATTGCATCAGCCCAACGTCTTCTAGGTCTTCCAACATCACGCCTTCCTCTTGCTTCATAATTTCTTGCTAACAATGGATATCTCTCCTTACTCATTCCATCCATGTGATCAATCCATTTCTGTCTGTAATTCGTGACTTTATCCAATAAAGGCTGTACTTTCAATTCTTCTCTTATATCCTCATTTCTTATTCTATCAAGTCTTGTACATCCTTTTACTTGTCTTAGGAACCGCATCTCTGCCGTCTGTATTCTATCCTTCTGTCTTTTCACTGGAGCCCAAGTTTCACATCCATACAATATTATGGGAACCGCCATAACATTCCAGTAATGTTACATGAATTATTAAAGATCGTCGTTAAATAAGTACTGCTTATTTTTCAATGTACATTCTATTCTGACTGTCTTATACAGTATCATAGTGAGGAATATTGTTTTCTTAGAATTAACATTCTCCTTTTAATAAAACAATTAACGTATTTCGAATTAACATATTACAACGCTTTTTAAGAAACAAGATAAATTTGTATGGTGTAAAACACATATTACAATGACATTAATTTGATGGTTTTACAATATTCTGTGTCACACATTAAAGAGAGTTTTATGTAATGTCCCAGTATTTATAAACGATGTAACATGTGCCTACTGACTTGTTTTATTTGACTGAAAGAAATATTTAAGAGGCAAAGTAATGTTGTTATACCAGAGGTGGCTTGTTTTAATGGAACACACACACACACACAAACACACACACATATATAACACCCAGTTTGATTAATACTGTTACCTCAGTTAGTAATGTCTCCATAGAAAATTATTATTACTTTTAATCCATTAAAACCTTTATAATACAATATTTGTGTATAAGAACATTCTATTGCTGCAGTTTAACCTCTAATTTGTAGGCACTTTCACGTGTCACACGTCACCCGGGCCTTACAGTGGCACGACCTGTCGGGAGAGGGATTTTTAACTATGGATCACACACATACTTTTTTGACCACTCAAGGACATAGGGGACCTCCTCGAATGAGCGAACATAAAAAAGTATATTATTATAATAATTAAAACATTATAGTAAAATTTTAAAGTTAAAAAAAATTGAAATATTTTAAATAAAATTTTGACATATAGGCTAATAAGTCATATATATTCCTAATGATATATAAATAATTATATAATAAAATATATTTAAATTTAAGCGGTTTAATTATCCCTTTAACCTTAAGAGGCCTTGTTGTAAAATATTAAAGCTCCAACATTTCTAGACAAACATCGCCAGGATTAGGTTTTCTGTATAGGCCTAAATACATATTTTTTTACATCAAAGTTAGAATTTTGTTATGTTCATGAATTAGAATATTTGGGGTGGTTTAAGATACAATGTCCCGCGCCGTAGAGGAGTGGCTAAGTCAAGATGCCTTCACGCACAGCTACGGGACTTGCGCTGGTTCGAGTCCCCATGGAGGAAGAAATGTCCTCATGGAATTTGGGCAGTATGCGAGCGGTGCCCACCCACCATCGTGAGGAAATTGGGAAGCTACAGTAAGTAGCGGCTCCAGGTTGAGAAAACCAGCTATAACGGCTGCGGGTGCGACGTGCTGACCACATGACACCCTACAGTAGCTAGATGATCTACCTCTATGATTAGCACATGTGAGGTCAGCAGCCGGCTGGTAGGGAAAGTGCTTTAAGGCCTGTCGCGCCGTGGAGTTAGTTTTTTTGATACATTTACTTTTTTTCCCATATTTCGCGGTATATTACATATTTTAGAAAAAATCACATATCTTCACATAAATGAACGTTTTATTTTAAATATGTTGCATATTTTAGTTTCATTGTTATTCTTGATAGATAAACATTTAAACTTTATTTTGTGAGTATCTGTACTTCAAAGCTGTATTCTTGGATTTCTATGGAATGTTGGAACAAGTTGTATTGTATGCATATTCTTTTCCATCTTAACCCTTAAATTCGTAATTTATCCTTTTAGACATATCAGTTGGTTTAGTTAATTTAATATTTTAAATAAACCAGAAGGAAACGAACAAAAATAAACCACTTAAATATGTGTCTAATTATACAATATACTAAAATATACCTAATAATAACAATTATACAAGATTCCGTTTTCACTGCGGTCCGCCACATTCAAATATCTAACAGAAGAAATTTGTGTTTTGTCATTTTAGGGGTTAACTCAAATTCCCTAGGATACAGACTTAGAGATTTAGGCCCTATATTAATTAAAACTACTCGCTTTGGAGAGTTTATTCTACTCGATATTTCTTTGTTGAATTCACGCGCTAAGTTTGTGCGGACTCAAGTTTATTTCATTCTACCTACGAATCATTCATATTGTTCAAATGTTCATACAATTGCTTTATATTTGGGAATATATAATTTTAAAAATTAGTATCCATAGATTTCCAAATAAATGTGTCCGATGTCGATTAACTTGATAAGCACAACAGTCCGCAAGAATGGAGAACAATAATTAAAAATGGTGCGAGTTTTAAAAGAGGCACTGATTTCGAATCACTAACACTGTCATTCCCCTGATAAATTTCATAAACTTCACAAACAAAAGTACAAATTTAAAATTAAGCCCAATTCTGTTCATGTTAATTTAAATATTCTAATACATTTAGGTAATTTCTTGTATTTTAATGTGCTCTGCTTTGAGCTTAACATCTCCAAACTTAACCCTTATAAAAAATATAAAAAAAGCAAGTAAGCTATCTTACTGAAGGTAAGCTATTTGTAAAAAAATATAACTTGGACATTTAATTATGGGCGAAAAAAAAAGATGTATACATCTTGCTTGTAATGGTAATTAAGATCCTCACATGAAATTACATATCCTCACATCTTAATTGCTACCTTTGTAAGCTTATAACAGACCTTAATCTAGTATTATGAATAATAAAACGTGTATAATATAGTACTTAATATTTCCTATCTGCAATTCAATACATTATTTGAAAATTTTGTTAATTTAACAAACAGCTTATAGATACGTAAAAATGTAGTTCAGTGTAACATTTTAATACAACACACGTGGTACCATTTCACGTGAGAGAAATACGTTAAATGGGGATTGATAGGATATTTTTGTTTTTCACATATTGAGTATCCGGAATGTTAACAATTTGTTTTGTTAAATTAATTAATTAAACTCTAATAAAACCTGGACATTAACAAAGGCAGATAGTAAACAAATAGAGGCTGCTGAAATGAAGATGTTGAGAGCAATAACAGGATACCAAAGGACCGATAAAAAGAAAAACGAAGATATAAGAACAGAACTTAATATATTTAATCTCTGTGATAGAATAACATATTACCAAAATGCTTATCTTCAGCACATATTACGCATGAATGAACAGCGCATATCAGGAAGCATGTATAATTATAAACCAAAAGGGAGAAGAACGTTGGGAAGACCATTGAAGAGATGGAAGGACCAATTCGACCTATAATGAGATCGGAACAGGCCATTGGGCGTAATCATTGTTGTTAATGATGATGATGATGAAACTCTAGTAAAATCTTATATTTGATGTGTTCGATATATTAAAAACTATTGCACAAAAACAAAATATTATATAGTGTGGGTTTTATATAAGAAAATCTACAGACTAGCCTAAAAAATACAATTGATCGCATTGTGTGTTGTTCTAATTTGTAGGACCTGGGAAATTAAAATATATATATATATATATATATATATATATATATATATATATATTACTGAAAACCAATCATGCAGATACCATTTTTATTCAATTCAGTGTTTTGCTATTAATGTATTGTGCTATAATTGAGTAATTTGTTTTTCTTATCTCTCGTGAAAATGTGCCCCTGAACTTTGTGAAAAAAATTATCAAAAGTAGCTCCACATCCTTTATTTTGAATAAAATCTGAACCCAATATATATATATATATATATATATATATATATATATCCATCCATAGTAATTCTGCCCGAGGGCAGGTCTTTCACTGCAATCATAGCATTTTCATGCTATGCTTGCAGCTTTACTAGAGAATTGTAGGTGTGGTAGCTTCCCGTTGCTTTCCACACCGGTGAAGGATGATGATAGCCATATGATTTCGGGGACCGTTTGGACCTTAAAGTTTTCCTGACATTTGTCTTACAGGTTAGGAAAATCCCCGATAAAAACCTCACCCAGAAAAACTGTCCCGACCGGGGATCGAACCCGGGCCCGCTGCGTGACAAGGGAGCACGCTACCTCGAGACCACAGCGGTGGACTAATATGTATACCATTTTTACAGAACAACAATTCGATGAAAACTATAGATTTCGAAAATGTGTTCAAAGCTTACTTTAAATTTAAATAATTGTATAGTGCATGCTAATTCATTGATAAAAATATGATTGGCTCATTAATTTTCTTGATTCTCAATAACGTGTACTAGCTAATTTTATTTGTGGCTTGCAAACATTTCTGAGTTATTAAAAATTATTTACAGTATGAAATTAAAAAACAGCGAGTTTCATTAGACCTGCGGCCGATAACGGGAAAAGTGACTGCAAGAATTGAGTCATCTACTCGCGCTGCCCACGCAGTGTCCATGCTAGTGGCTGCAAGTCGAGTGAAATTCACTGTGTGTATTCTTGAAGACTCTGCTGCTTGTTGAATCAATTACTTCGGTATTTGGTTAGAATATCTACATATTATATTCATTGTACATTACGTTGGAATATATTGTCATACTCTGAGGTGTGTGTGTCAAATTCATTTATGCTGCAGGTCGTTACGTATTTTAGCAAACCTCTACAGACACACGTCCACGTCACAGCTAATTCGATGGACAGAGGCTTGCGCAATAAAATATTCAAAACAGTTAGGGGCCTAATACATCTTTCCATTGAGACACCGAAATTAACCAGAAAAGGTTCACCAGTTTACATACCGGTTCTAAGGATTTAATATAGTGAATGCAGATAAGAATCTAAATATTTTTCTTTTTTTATTTTATATTAATGACACTCCAGATCTTTGCGAAAATAACGATTTTCATTATAATTTATAGACTGTTTAATCCCAAGGTCATATAGTGTCTGTACTATTCCTAATATACTTACTTAATACAGGTTTTCCACTTTACAGCAGTTTGCCTTTGATTCCTGCTTTCCAGAGATTCCTATCTTCCCATTGTCCATCTTCCATACCCCTCTTCATCATGGCATCATATATTCCCTCATACCATGCTCTTCTACTTCTCCTCCTCTTCCTTCTGCCGGGTACCATCCAATCCAACACCTGTTTAGGCCACTGGTCTTCCGATATCCGTTGTACATGTCCATACCTCTGTAGAGCTCTCTTTGTTATCCTATCGGTAACAATTTCTTGTGCATCCATTTCTTGACTGATATATGTATTTCGAATATGTTGTAGCCTGGATATTCTCATACTTCTCCGTAATCCATGCATTTCTGTCGCCAAGATTCTTTTCTGCATCCTTTCATTTATTGTCCAGCTTTCTTATCCATATGTAAGTATACTTTCTATTATTGTCTGTATAATCTCTTTTTTTTTCTGGTCAAATTTCTATTCCATAAAAGACCATTCAGGGATCTAATCGCCTTCCTTGCGCAATTTACTCTGTTAATAATATATTTTTCACAAGTACCAGATTTATCTATTATAGATCCAAGATATTTAAATTCTTCAACACGTTTAATTATTCCTAACATAATATTGTGAAATACTAAATATAATGTAGTGAATGAATGGTGATAATGTAGTTAATGAATGGTGATAATGTAGTTAATGAATGGTGATAATGTAGTTAATGAATGGTGATAATGTAGTTAATGAATGGTGATAATGTAGTTAATGAATGGTGATAATGTAGTTAATGAATGGTGATAATGTAGTTAATGAATGGTGATAATGTAGTTAATGAATGGTGATAATGTAGTTAATGAATGGTGATAATGTAGTTAATGAATGGTGATAATGTAGTTAATGAATGGTGATAATGTAGTTAATGAATGGTGATAATGTAGTTAATGAATGGTGATAATGTAGTTAATGAATGGTGATAATGTAGTTAATGAATGGTGATAATGTAGTTAATGAATGGTGATAATGTAGTTAATGAATGGTGATAATGTAGTTAATGAATGGTGATAATGTAGTTAATGAATGGTGATAATGTAGTTAATGAATGGTGATAATGTAGTTAATGAATGGTGATAATGTAGTTAATGAATGGTGATAATGTAGTTAATGAATGGTGATAATGTAGTTAATGAATGGTGATAATGAAATGCCAACCCAGCACTTGCCTTCACGAGTGAGGAAATGCTGGAAGTCTTCTTAATTAGGTTAGTTGGCTCCGCAATTGAACCCGGGACCTCTCGAATAGGAGACTCATACATTATCGCCTGAACCAAATACATCGGTAACAAAAAAAAAATGTAAAAATGGATAAAGCTCGCATGAACGATCATAAGTGTGCTGTGGATCCAGCCGCCTCTGCAATTATAATGTGGGATAATAAAAAAAGAAGGGAACCATAATATAAATGTACACGTAGACTAGCGTTATATCGTTGTTAGTTTTAGACGTTTTTTCTAACAAGTCATGTCAAAATCTGACCTCTAGCCCAATGTACATATAAGGTCACTGTGTAAATTTGTCAATTTTCGCCCACAACACAACCCCGCCCTGAGATACAGCTGTGAATTTCTTAAGATCTACATACATGTGGTGAATATTATTGCGTACGACAGCTTTCGTGACGTTCAAACCACCGATTATCCATAATCATTGTAGCCTATTGTTTTATTATCAAGATTATGAGATAAGTGTGATAGAAATGTGTTGCAAAAAATTACGCTAGGGAAAATTGAACTTTAATAAGCTATGTTATATTGTTATCAAACCAGAAGGAAAGGACGACCAAATCTCACGTACATCCATGGTATTAGAGAAACTTTGAAGGACTGGGAAATAGAGGAAGAAATGTGTTATAATAGAGACGAATGGAGGAAAATTATAAAGCGAAATTGAAGATAAATCATTGGTACCGGAAAAATGTATAACATTGTTAAAACCGGATATGTAAATGTGTATATATATATATATATATCCATCCATAGTAATTCTGCCCAAAGGCAGGTCCTTCACTGCAATCATAGCATTTTCATGCTATGCTTGCAGCTTTACTAGGGAATTGTGTAGGTGTGGTAGCTTCCCGTTGCTTTCCACATATATATTTATATATTATTATTAACAACATTGCAGTTTCGCAGATTGATTCTTTCACATATCTTGGGTAACTTTTGATGACATGCTCTCCCGGAAACTGTAAACACGAAAGGTCGCGTGCCAAACCTCCAAGCATCTTAATATGATGGGGTGTGCATGGCATACATTGACATCTACCTACAAAATGTACATCCAACCATATGGTTCACTGCTGTGAACTTCTCATAATAGCCACGGACAACACAAAATATAAGCTTGAGTTGGTCCAAAATCAAGCACTCGGAATACTGACAGGAGGAATTAAATCATCACCTAAGGATGCAATGCTGATTCTCACAGAGATGAAGCCCATCAGAAAAAAAGAATTAAGGAACGTGCACATTTTCTTTACGAGAAACTCTTCAGAAGCTCAGATGAAAATTGGTGCAACTATACTGCCAACGTAAGACACCTAAAAACCCAATAGGTTTGATCCAGTCTGTACTGAGGCTAAAGTCAGAAGTACAGTTACAAATGTCTGCCCATCATCCATTATTACATCTGCAAAATCATCTTGACATCGTTCCTGTTAGATCTGCAATAGATATAGAAGTTGTCACCAAAAAACCGAACTGACAAGTAAACCTTAAGGCTTATGGCCCTCGAGACCATTGACACCAGATACCAAAGAACAGACTAGCTACGTATCTACACTGGTGGGTTAAAATAACTGGTCATACGAATGCGAGAGCTGGTATTTTCAGCAATCTCTTCTCATTTTATATCCCTGTAGGACAAAACACAACGGCATATAATGGAGAAGTTTGTGCAATTAAAGTGACACTACAATAACTTACAGTCCATCTAGACAAATTTAATAATGCCGTTATCTTTCAGACTCCAAAGCGGCTATCCAATCACTTGCTCAAACCTTTCGCCCATATTATATATATATATATATATATATATATATATATATAACATAGCCAAGATCTTCTGAAAGGACTTGCAGGACACACAAAATAGTAGCTCTATAACGGATACCTGGGCATTGTTCTATATATGGAAATAAACAAGCAGATTATTTGACAAAGAAGGGAGCTATGCTCCCACTTACCTACCAAAAATCAATGGCATTCCAGACTGTAAAAGTTACAATAAAATAACTATACAATGAACCCAAATAAAATAGCTTCCATAACAGCTAATAAACCCTGGAGAAAAACAATTCTAGAAATGCCAGACTACCCTAGAAGAACCGCAGTTGTATTGTTCCTCCTAGCAACAGGGCACGACTTGCTGGCAAAATATCTTTTTTGGTCTTGGAATAATGCAAATACCACATCATATGTACTATGCAACAACAACTTGGATATATACCGACATCGCCTTACAACATACCCTGGCCTGCAGTTACACACAGAAGTAGAACGCTACTGGGACGCTAGGAGGAATATGTGAAATTTCCACCACAATTGATATTATGTTAACTGTTTGTTATTATGTTATTTTCCTTGTAGGTTGATGGCCTTATTGCCACAATACTAGCCATTAGATAAATAAATAGTATTATCTTCTTCTTCTTCTTCACTTCACGGGCTAGGCAAATTGCCTGTTCCGCCTCACAGTTGTTCTGTCCATCTTTTCACTGGCCTTCCTACATTCCTTGAACCTCTTGGCTTGTAGTTGAATGCTGCTCTTGGTAATCTTGTTACATCCATTCTTTCCACATGTGTAAACCATTTCTCTCTATATTCTCTGATTTTCTCATCCAATGGATATATATTTAACTTTGTTCTTATATCTTCATTCCTTATCCGATCCAATCTTGTGCAGCCTTTTGTTCTTCTAAGGAAGTTCATTTCTGCGCTTTGTATTTTACTTTGCAATTTTTTGGTCATTACCCAAGTTTCGCTCCCATAAAGTAATGCAGGAACTGCCAATGTTTTATAAAACTTCAATCTAGTATCTCTTCTTGTTTTATTCTTTAATGTTTTATGTATAGTTCCGCATATCATTTGAAATTTCGACAGTTTCATATGTATGTCTCTTTCAGTTTTTGTGTTTATAGTAAAATTACAACCCAAATAATTAAAATTTGTTACTTGTTCCAGAGATTTGTTGTCTATTACGATTTTTGATCTTATATGATCGTTTCCCCAAAATGCCATTGTTTTTGTTTTTTCTTTTGATATTTTGAAATTATATTCTTGGCATAAATGATTCAATTGATGTAAAGAATACTGCAAATTATTTTCATTTTTTTGAATACTAACCACATCGTCAGCATACATTAAAACATTTAATATTTTAAAACAGTCCATTCTTATACCTATATTAACAATACTTTTCCAATACATACATTATCATATATGAAATTATTCATTTAATACAGAGTACATCTAAAGTTACTATCCATTTCAATGAAGGAACGCAATGATGAAAAAACACAGATACTACTGCCTTTCTACATTACCGCCATCTAGGTGAAAACACATATTCCATTGTTAAAATGCGGTTAAGAAAATTGAATATCACAATTATTCACGTGACTGTCATTATTGCCAAATTTAGCAGCCAGAACAATTTCATCATCTTTGGCTCTTTGTGGTTCTCCGCTCGCCGGACAATATTGCATGAGGTTTTATTTATTTATTTATTTATTTTTGTTTTTGTGAATGCACATATTGTAAATTATTAGGCTTCCTTATTCAGAGCTCGGGAAGCAGAGAACTAAAATTTGTTGTAAGCTGTCACATAGTTTAAAAAGATGGATGTAATTTATTTTTTAACAAGCCGCTACTGTAAAATGTTACACTGGTAAACTGTGCGCTTTCCTGGTAGTTTCATTATCTCTGGCAGGACCACTTCATAATAATATACTTTACCACGTCAATCTTTGTAGAGCCGCGACTACAGAGCTCATTTTTCAAATTGAATCACAGGATTATTTTTCATTCAGCGAAATGAAAGGACCCCGCTGAGCGTTAGTGATGAAATGCGACTGTACAAATTACTTGATTCTCAGCCTTTCATTGTTCCTAAACACATTGTTATATGCAGAATAAAGAGGTGATAATACGTGTGTCAAAACAGCCGCTAGATTCTTAGCACAACGGTTTTGCGATTAGCAATATGTATTTATTTATAGTCTTCTAAGCCTAACTTTGGCAGATCATTGTTTTCATGAATGTAAGTTAAAAAAAGTACTGAAACAACATAATTTAATAATATATATAATGTATATTTTTTTAGGATGGAAAAGTCCAAGGAGCAAGTCCTCCGGGAGGGACTTTAAGCCGTGGGTCCCGAGTCTGAAGATTTTCATGCTCGTAAAAGATCCTTAAGCCTGAATGAAAGGGCCTCCAAGCAAAATTTACCGAATTTTCCCTTCCTAGTACTACCTTGGTTTCCTAGATGTCAGTATGAGGCGGAACGCTGACCACGGACTACTCAAATGACATCTATACGAAAACAAGTGTAACTAAATTAGTATGGTTCAAATTCTTCCCTGTAGGGGGAGAGCGCCTAATCTCTGTTAAGGGAAACATGGGCTTACAAGAACAAGAAGATATATATTATAAAGACAATACATATATCAAGAAGTGCCTAATCGTTTACTGTACTTCCAGTGAAAGATAGTCCCCGCGCGAGGATGACGGTCTAGTGTGGAACAGGGGATGTTGAATTTCCATTCAGGTAGATTACTTGAATACCATTGGCTATTTGAGAATAAAGTTTTTAAGAATTTGGACCATAGAGAGATGAACAGACAGGTGAATGGAGAAGACTACATAGCAGTGAACTACATGATCTTTATAGGAATCCAGATATAAGAAGAACGGTTAAGTCTCGTAGATGCGATGGGCAGGACATATGGCACGAATGGGGAATGAAAGACGTGCATGGAAGCTTTTGTAGGAAAACCAGAGGGAAAACACCCAGTTGGTAGTCCAAGAATGAGGTGGGAGAATAATATTAACTGAGATTTGAGGGGAGAAGGTTATACAGGGAATGATTGGAAAACATTAGAGCAGGATAGGGATGTATGGAGAGCTTATATCCGCGCGGGCATGAACCTACGGGTTCGATTGTTGTACATTTGCACTGTACATAACAAATTAGATTAGTTGATACAGATTCCTGCTATCGAGCAAGGTTAATTGTGTTAATTTGGCTGTTACACTCATATGGCGTCACACTAGTTTCAAATCTTATGTTAGTTATATGTGTAATATTACTTTTTAATTAATCTTACAGCGCATTCTCAAAATATGTTTTCGAAGTGTATAATACAACATAGACTCGCGTAACGTTTGGCTCACCGCATTACTTCTTGAAACTTTATTTCTCTGGGATATATATATATATACGGGAACCTTATTCTCCTTCTATTCGAAGAGCCCTCTAAGACCTTTTATACAGTAGGCCCTATATATATATATATATATAATATATATATATATGGTATGATAAGAAAAATAAATGCCTGGACGGGATTCGAACCCGGATCTCTGAGTCTGTACCTCAGCGTGATATCCATTACACTACCAGGCGAATCCAATTCAAACATTTATTTTTCTTATATATGTATTATACTCTCCATTATTACTAGATGTCGCGAGAACACTGTCTTCACTGCCATGTAGTAGCTGACTATATCAAGTAAGCAAATGAAAGAGAATATTTATTTTACTTTATAGCAGTGACGCTTTATCTTTATATATATATATATATATATATACATGGATTATAGACTTTACGCGGGACGTTCCAGGGTAGATACTGTACTCCCAGAAAAACTAAGTCCTTTTTTTTTAATCAGAAAGAGGGTCCTCTCAATTATCACTAGAGTCCGGATGTTAGGCACTTAAAATATTCAAAATAGGCAGGCAAAAAGGCACTAAAATCATTAATATAGGCACTAAAAAATTCAAAATAGGCTCTTACAAAAATGGACTATAAAGTACATTTTTACAGCATTACGTTAAAATAAAATAGCCGGTACTTATTATTTCGCCTAATGGGAGTGCATTGAAGCGGAAACCATCCACCTGCTAGGTTATTGTCTTATTGCCACTCTTATCCTAAAATATTCTAAGAGAGAATTTATAAAAATATCACTTGAAAATTTCGATCCAATGATATGTGTCGTGAAGTCTGTCCATTTCAATTGATTTCATGAAAATGCTAAGTCAATTTCGAGAAAAAATGGCAAATAGGCATTTATAGTCCCGCGCCTTAGCCGAGCGGTTAAGGTAGGAAGCCTTGGCGCAGAGCTACGGGACTTGCGCTGGTTCGAGTCTCCATGGGGGAAGAAATTTTCTCATGGTATTTCGGCCAGTATGGGACCGGTGCCCACCCAGCATCGTGAGGCAATTGGGTAGCTACAATAAGTAGCGGCTCCAGGTTGAGGAACCAGCTATAACGGCTGGGGGACTCGACATGCTAACCACATGTCACCCCTACACTGGCTGTTGATCATCTACCTCTGTGATTGACACATGTGGATGTGAAGGGCCAGCAGCCGGCTGGTAAAAGGGCAACCGCTGAAAAGTGGAAAGACCCTCAATCGAATCGGCATTTATAGGCATTGTAAGCTGAAATAGGCATTTGTAGGCAAAATGAACTTCATGGAAAACAACTCTAAGGCCGTAGGTATGAACTTATATGAAGTCACTTTTACAATATATATAATAAATAACTATAGGCATTTTCCCTATCATCCGGTCTCTAGTTATCACATATATTAGTTTGTTGGCGATATCTTGTCATACATAAATGGAAAAGATGTGGTTTTGCTATCGCAAGCCCTCCTCCAAGAACAAGGTACAGATATGGTCAGAGGGACTTTCGCGGAAAATGCAATATTTAATTGATATAATCTGAACGATTCTAGAGTCCAAACTACAGTGTGCTCACTCCTTCACCATATAATTGGTTGGCTTATATCTACCAATTCAAATTCCGACAAAATTCAGTCCCAAGTATAAACATGAAATGGGATCCACTAAAGGAGAATTATCATAATTCACAAATTACAAAGATAGGTTATATTGGTGGATCCGTTACTGTCTCGTTTCACTGACCGTTCAAAGTCCATGCAACGTTGTTTTATTTAGTTATGTAAGGACAATCTTTCCGCCTATGATTTCAAATTTGTGCTGTATTGTCGGATGTAGGCGACAACTATTGTATAATGCGAAGACTTTTATTATGCCCACATGTAAAGGAATTGTATAGGAATGGCACAATGATATCAACTTGCGTCCGCACGTGAATTCAATAAAGAAAAATGGAGTAGAATAAACACTCCAAAGTGAGTAGATTTCGTTAATTAAATATAGGTACGATTATCAGCAGAAAAATTAAGACTATATTAAATTAAATTAAATTTGAAGAGAAAAATATATGCCTAAATCGGCATTTGAACCAAATATCTCTGGTTCTGTATACCAATGCTTTAACGATTTAAGTTATTAGGCATCACGATTTAAACATAGATTTTTCTCTTATACTAATACGATTTCCGTGCGCCAGGTAGCAGTGAACTTTTGTTCCGCTAACGCCATCTAGAGGTCTCTTAAATAAGAGCACTTTAAAATGGAAATCAACACATTACATTTCTAGCAAGTAAAGCTAATATTCGATATTTAATATTAAATTTATCACTTCTCACTCAATGACAAATTAAATTTGAAGAGAAAAATATATGCCTAAATCGGGACTTGAACCCAATATCTCTGGTTCTGTGCGCCAGTGCTTTAACGATTTAAGACATTAGGCATCACGATTTAAACATAGATTTTTCTCTTATACTAATACGATTTCCGTGCGCCAGGTAGCAGTGAACTGGGTAGATACAAAATAAAATATGGTTTAAAGAGGAATCTGGTGACATTGCAAAAGAAAAAAAAAAGAAGGTAACAGGAATGGATTAGGTACATCACGCCTAATGAAATGAATGTGTAATAATTCATAGAGATCAGTAAGGGAACTTTGATATTTAAAGTATAAAAAGAGTGAAGTTTTGAGATAATATTAACGATCGCGAAAAAATAGGAACATCTGAAAATTATATCACGAAGTTAGGATAGAAGGGAAAAGGTTTCAGGCTAGAACAAATCTATTCAATGATACAAGTGATATATGATTGCAGATTACAAGAGTTAATAAACTAATTCACTGGCATTATCGAACCCATAGATTCATGGCCGCGGTGTGTCCTCCACTTGCGTAAAGGCAGTTACGACTCAAAAAAATAGGTTTACTGTAAGATAGCATGATTTGAAGATAATTTTTACATTGAGAAGAAAGTTTAATTTAATCAATAAGTATCTGTGTGAATTGAGTTGACTGTGTTCAATCAATAAGTGTAATAAATAAAACAAACAATAAAAATCTTGTAATCTATTCAGGTATGTTTATTGTTAAAGAAGTTACTACCGTAAGTAAGTTGTAAACCTCTACATAACAAAACACTCATTATGTGCCGACGACTGTTTTAAAAGTGTTTTACAATAGCTGTTTTAAATTCTTGAACCGCTTTATCCAAGTTTAATGGATTGAGCTCCGTTATTATTGCCTATTTACATGACTTCACTCCTTAGTAATCATCCCTTGTAATGAATGTAATGCTTATGAAAGTTGTAAACACACTCGCGTGCTTCATTGCAGTAATTCCATTTTACGTCACAAACATTTTCCATCTTAAATTAATATTAATTACACCTGTGTATGGAAGAATTATATAAATTAAATTAACTTGACACATAATTTTCTGTTCTAATAAATAATATATTTTTATCACTGTTATAAAATTACATCTGTTGTCACACCATCTGCAGAGATTATTTCTTGAAACCAAAAAAATACTTAGATTTACGAGCTGGCGGTCTAAAACAGTGTGTTTGTAAATGTTAGTCCATGCACTAAAGTGTCACGATTTATGTAAAATTGATTAATAATAATATATAATAATAATAATAATAATAATGATAATAATAATGCTTTATTTTAGCTGGCAGAGTTAAGGCCTTCTCTTCCACTCAACCAGCGAATAGTTGAATCATACAAAAATTACATACATATTACAATTTTAAGATATTATTAAAATACAGACTAAACAAAATACAATGATGATGTGATCTAATACTAGCTAATACTAACAAAAACATAGAATATGATAACATTAAAATTATATAAAATAAAGTAAGTAGCTTCCTAAATGGTTATTAATGGAATGCTCTATATAGTTGTTACGCAGTTAATGTTTTAATTGTGTCGAACTTAAGATATCAGTTAATTTGTATTTAAATAATGATAGTGATTGACAGTCCCTGACATGACTGGGAAGTGAGTTCCATGCTCTAGTCATAGATATTGTGTAAGATTCAGAGTATATACAGGTCCTGTGCTGTGGTATCAAAAGTAAAGAAGAGTCTTGTGATCTTGTTCCTAAATTGTGATGAGCCGATAAATTTTGAAAACGTGTTGTTAAATAACTTGGTAAAACTTGGTAAATATTTACCAAGTTAAATGATTGTAACCGAGATAGATGTATATCTCGGGGAAAAATAAAATAAAAATTCTGAAGTTCGAGAGGTAGGAATTCAAATTCGTCTATTTACCAGCGCGATTACACTTTTCTCAGGATTTTCGCTGTCGACAGGCAAATTCTGAATTATATTTTACATCCAATTTTATGGAAATTTTGCAGTAAGTAGTTAATTTTAATTGTGAATTTGTTATTTTGAATTAATGTTTTCCTTTTTTTTTTTCAGGTGAGTACTACGATGTGTTTCAACTGAATCATAGTTGTAAGTATATAGTATATTAACTATATATTTATAACTTCAGACAACTACTTATTAAATTCTTCTTCTTATTCTTATTAAATGGCACTATGACCCAATAAGGATCTTCACCTCCTCTGTGAACCTCCTCCTGATATCCCTCTCCATATAAAGTCTTTCGCAATGGTTTATCAGACATTTATTAAGATCCACCATCTATTCTTAGGTTTTCCTCTTAATCTGGTTCCTTGAGGTTGTGAACACAAGATTTGTTTCACCTTTCTATTATTTGACATTCTATTGATTGTCCAATCCATGTCAAACGGCCAAGCCTTACGTTTGAGACAGAATCGAGATCTCCTAATCATTGATTTACTTCTTTATTATATTTTCTCATTCAGATGTTATCTACACAAACTGCTATATTCTTCTCAGTACCTTTCTTTCAAAAATATTTAAATGATTACAAATGTAAGAGTCAAGTACCCAAGTTTCAGAACCATAAGTAACAATTGGTCTAATCAATATTTTATATGTTTCGATATTGATACATCTCTAAAAAAACAATACGTATTGTATTATTTTCTATAAATTCAACAATATATTGAAATTGTTCTTATTTGTATAAGTATCTTGTCTATGTGTCTGTCTTTAGACTGTTATATATATTAAGCAGAAATTTAGCAGTTTTTCTGGGTGAGGTTTTTATGGGGGTTTTTCCTCACCCGTAAGACAAATGTCAGGAAAACTTCAAGGCCCAAACGGTCCCCGAAATCATATGGCCATCATCACCATCATCATCCTTATCATTATCATAATCATCATCATCATCCTTCACCGGTGTAGAAAGCAATGGGAAGCTACCACACTTACCATTCCCTAGTAAAGCTGCAAGCATAGCATGAAAATGCTATGATTGCAGTGAAGAACCTGCCCTCGGGCACAATTACTATAAATAAATAAATATATATATATATATATATGTCCCGCGCCGTAGCTGAGTGGTTAAGGCAGAAAGCCTTGGCGCAGAGCTACGGGACTTGCGCTGGTTCGAGTCTCCATGAGGGAAGAAATTTTCTCATGGTATTTCGGCCAGTATGGGACCGGTGCCCACCCAGCATCGTGATGCATTTGGGTAGCTACAATAAGTAGCGGCTCCAGGTTGAGAAAACCAGCTATAACGGCTGGGGGACTCGACATGCTGACCACATGCCACCCCTACACTGGCTGATTATCATCTACCTCTGTGATTGACACATGTGGATGTGAGGCCAGCAGCCGGCTGGTAGGCTAAGGGCCTTGTAGGCCTGTCGCGCCAGGAGTTTATATATATATATATATGTATGTATGTATATGTGTGTGTGTGTGTGTGTGTGTATTAAAGTTTTGTCGGTGCTCGGAAAATATAGGTAAAAATTGATAAGAAATTAATCAGATGAAAACATATTGTTTCTTTGCTTATTTTAATTTCAGCACGTTAGCGGTTTCCGAAGGAATGAAGCTATTGAGATAGTTCTCATGAAATTATTATTTTTTTACACATCTTCACCGATCCTATCTAGTAGATACCAATAATGACTGATCAAAATGAGTGTGTGTCGTTAACGCTCCAGCGGACGCAGTTTTTGTTTCATCGTAACCAAACTTAGCATATAGCAACTAATTTAAAAAGTAAGATCGAGTCCGTTAACCAGCAAAATCGGATGTTAGGAGTAGGAGTTCACCTGGAGGGTAAATTTAATTATCGCTTTAGCGATCACAATTTTCGATGTATCAGAACGAATCTCAGTATATTCTATGCAATTAAAGACTTTAAATCCGTTTGACGTATACAAATTAATCTAACCAAACTAAACTAAACAGAGAAAGATTTGAATAAAAATAATAATAATAATAATAATAATAATAATACTTTATTTATTCTGGCAGAGTTAAGGCCATAAGGCCCTCTCTTCCACTCAACCAGCACAAATACAAATAAATATTCGACAAATATAGATATACACTGTACTAATTATAAACAGTTAAAGATACAATAAATGTAGCAATGTAAATGTCGTGTACAAACAACATTTTATAGGGTAATAACAATAATGATACGATAATAATAATAATAATAATAATAATAATAATAATAATAATAATAATAATAATAATAATAATATAAATATGATGCATTATACGGGAAACACCAATTTATATATATATATATATATATATATATATATATATATATATAATCTTACACTGGATAATAATGAAGTCGAGTTTAGAGCAAATATAAATTTAGATTTCTTTTAAAAGATGCCAATGTCCGGCAGCCCCTTATTTCTTGTGGTAGGGAATTCCAGTTGCGAGAAGTGGAGATGGTATATGACATGGAGTGATGTGATGTCCTATGTTGCGGTATATTAAGTAGGAGACTATGTTGTGATCTTGTGTTTAGGTTATGGTTTGAGGATAGATACTGGAAACGGGATGATAAATAATTGGGAATCGAGGTATGTAGGTATGAGAGAAATCCGCCCATTAGAAGTGGGGATTTACCTGAAACCCAAAATTAAAAATTTACTCTAACAAAAGTCATGTTTGCTTCGTCCGAATGTATCAGTGTAATATCATCATCATCATCAATAACAAGGATTAAGCCCAATGGCCTGTTCCGATCTCATTATAGGTCGAATTGGTCCTTCCATCTCTTCAATGGTCTTCCCAACATTCCTCTCCCTTTTGGTTTATAATTATACATTCTTCTTGGTATGCGCTGTTCATTCATTCGTAATACGTGCTCAAGATAAACATTTTGATAATATTTCATTCTTTCACAGAGATTAAATATATTAAGTTCTGTTCTTATATCTTCGTTTTTCTTTTTATCGGTCCTTTGGTATCCTGATATTGCTCTCAACATCTTCATTTCAGCAGCCTCTATTTGTTTACTATCTGTCTTTGTTAATGTCCAGGTTTCACATCCATAGATAAGAGATGGAACTGCCAATACTTTGTAAAACTTCAAAATAGTTTCTTTTCTAGTCTTATTCAATAAACCAGTATAATATATAATTAAAATTGTCCTTTAAATTGACAGTGTATCCCATTAGATACATTAGTTTAATTTATTTAATATTTTTAACAAGGTAATTGAAAAATTCTGTGGCAATCGGATAAAAGTACATAGGTCCAATTTTAGTGATATTTATTTTGTAGGTTAATATGTCAGGAATACAGCATTTTCCTTTCTCTATCATAAGGGTAAAGTTCTTAAGTGATAGCTAATTTCTTATGTTATATATATATTGGTAAGAAATAATGCAAATATCCAATTATTAATAAGTTACTTGAACATTAATAAGCTCTTGTAAAATGTATGATTTCAGACTTATGTATGTTTACCCTGTGGTCACAGAACTAATCAGTGGAATATATTTATACAATTATATATATATATATATATATATATATATATATAGATAGATAGATCATCGGTTGATTAATATGTCTTTGACATCGTCCGATTCCTAATAGCCAGTTTTTGTCGGTCCATCCAGTCTCCTGGTTGTAGATGTTTCTCTCATATATAAACATATTCCCTGACTCCAGGAGGTTTTAGGTCTTCCTCTGCTTCGTCTTCCCTCAGGTTTCCATTCCAAAACAGATTTTGGTAGTCGATCCTCTTCCATTCACTGGACATGTCCGTGCCATCTTAATTGCTGAGTTTTAATATAATCTAAAATAGTGTCTTCAAATCTTCATTTTCTCTCTTATAAGTGAGTTCCTAATTTTTTCTCTTCTTGAAATTATACAATTATGAATACAATAAAATTATACAATATTCATAGGGTAATAAGCTATGGTTATATTATGTTTGTTTTCTCTGCAGTACAGCACTTTTAAACAAGTTATTGTGAGAAATTGAGTTTCTCCAATTTAACAAAAAGAAATATATGTTCCGTAAATCAGCAAAATCGGACCACAACTTGTACTTGTTGCGCAGTTTGTTTAGTTTACACAGTTTTGCGTGATGGACTTTTTATTTTTCTCTTTTTTTTCCGTTTATACTGGTTTTCCTTCTTGTTTTACCTTATTCTTTTTTTTTGTTTTACCTGTTTGTTAACTTTCTTCAATTCTCATACAGACACAAGGACAGGACACACACACCCAGACCCAAGGCGGAGATTTAAAATCCCGTACCCCGCCAGAAATCGAACCCGGGTCGCCGGAGTGGAAGGTAGGGACTCTACCGACTACGCCACGGCGATGGTCTTTTTTCTTTCTTTCTTTCTTTCTCGTTTTCTTTCGTTTACACTGTTCTTACTTTTTGTTTTACCTTTATTGCCCTTTTTATCTTATCCATACATACAAACACAAGACAGGACACACACCCAGACCCAAGGTGGAGATTTAAAATCCCCTACCCCGCCGGGAATTGAACCCGGGTCGCTGAACCGACTACGCCACGGTGACGGACAAAGTTGAATCTATCCGAAAAGCTAAAAAAAATATAGTTGGTTTTAACTCTCACTTACACAGCACGTAATAATAATAATAATAATAATAATAATAATAATAATAATAATAATAGCTTTATTTTACCTGGCAGAGTTAAGGCCTTAAGGCCTTGTCTACCACTCAACCAGGTTTAAAAAAATACAAACAAAAAAAATAGTCTTAAATCTAAATTACAATATATACATAAACGATTACAAGTTATGAATACAATACAATTAATATTTGTAATGTATTTTGATTTACTCTAAATTTAACGAATTAAATATATAATATGTACGTATGCACGTTCAACACGCTAATCTTGAATAATAAGCTACACTCGTTATAGAATTACTGAGATAGTTATTTTTCTTGTGTCTCGAATCTTATTAACGCTTTAATCTTGGAATTAAATTAATTTTATGGCTTATTAATCATAACTAGTTATGTTGATGAAGTTGTGTCATCCATCTAACAATAGCGATGTAATTGTCCGTGAAAACTTAAAACGCCTTTCTAATGAAATTCATAGTTGTGGGTATAAAAACACATTTTCTAACAGTCATTTTAACAATCTAGAGCCCCATGGAAGAATGGACCAAGAGACAAGCATACGTTGTATAAATCCCATCCCATTAAACACATTTAGTGGATATTTCACGTTCAAGAAAATAAAATGCTTTATCATTATTAGAGTCCGGAATTTTATGTAATTACATACTTCCCTTCGGTTTGTATCAGTTTTGAGAAATTAAAATGTTGACATGTTAGGCTATTGAGACCGTTATATTTCATGTTCATGTTACATATTTTTACATATCCCGTACAATATACATATTTTAAAGATAATCACGCATTTGCATATTTTTACATACTATGTAAAATGCTTAATTGAATACATTGGATTATAAAAATATAATTTAAATTGTTTTTAATGCCCCAGGTTTGTCCTTTTGGACATTTCTGCTGATCTCTCCTGGAATTGGCGTAATTGTAATCCACTACTGACGGGTTACGTTGCCCCGATGATATGATTGGGTGATGATGATGATAGTGGTGCACCAGGAGAATCCTTAATCTAAGATGAGTATGAATGATGATAATTGCGATGGTCATATAATGTTCGGAGGCCATTTGGGACTTAAAGTTTCCTGACATTTGTCTTACAGGTGAGGAAAAACCTCACTCAGGAAATTGTCCCGACCGGGGATCGACAATGCAACACCCTACCTCGAGACCACAGCGGTGGACTTAATTTAAAATATTTAATGTTGTATAATACATTTTAAGCTGAAATTTGTCATAAGATGCACGGGATATATTTTCCAGCTTCGCGATTAAGCAACTACTCATGTATAAGGGTGTTTCTTATCACCTTGCCTTCACTCACAGTGCAACATGCTCTCTGATCGCCGACAAAAACTAACTCCCTAAAATATGGAGAAATATATTGTGACTTACTGTATTGTGCCAAGTTAACTTCAGGATTGTACTTTAGTCTGATGGTATATGCTGTATTTCTTCTTCTTACTTCCTTCCAAGTATTAGGCCAAGGCCTGTTACGATCCTATAGAACATTTTTCCATATGGGAAATTCTCTTATAAGACTTGAAAGCATAATAATAGTCCCTTCGATTGGTTGCTGGCCAAAGGAAGGTAAGACCAGTGATGGGGCTGCCATCTTATAGCCTCTGGTCAGGCTATTCTGGAGAAAAAAGAAAATAAAGGAAAGAAGAAATGGAAGAAAGGAAGGACTCCCTAGCCTCGGATGCCCTAATAGTGTCGGGGTCGAAAAAACAAGAGTTAACCAAGAGAGGTTAGATAGTAAAGTTAAAAGAGTGCACGAAATCAATTTGTGTAAAATATTTTTACCTTTTAAGTTACATAAAACATTATATATATATATATATATATATATATATATATATATATATATATATTAACGTTTCTTTTTAATTTTTGATATTAAATATTTGAGAAGACTTTTGACAGGGTGGACAAAAAGAAAGTGTGAAGTACTATAATGCTAAATAGAGGTATTCCACAACACTTACTTAATATTATTGTAAGTTTATATGTATATAATAAAATAATTATCAGAACGGGTCATAAAACACAAAACAATAAAACAGCGACAATAAAGTACGGAGTAAAACAGGGATTCTCACCTTCTCCATCACTTTTTAATATTTACGATGCTATAAGGAATTTACAAATTGTTTCAACTGAATGCTTTATAATTAACGATATTTTATTAGATACTTCACTTTTTGCAGACGATCAGGTTGTGATATCTGAGACAGAAGATGGCTTACAACAGGCAATTTACAAATTGAGTAAAATATGTAAAACATACAAATTGAAAATACCTACTTCAAAAACAAAAGTTTCAACTTTTAGAAAGTATGAACTACTAGAGTAAAACTCTAATTAAAGAATAAAACATTAGAACAGGTGAACAATTTTATGTATCTGGGATCCATGTAGAACAAGTGAAGATATTTCAAACAAAATAAATAAATTTAATTATATGTGTGGCATCATAAAACGAAGTCCAAGGTAACTAGAAAGGAGACATTTATAAATTTTCATAAAACAATGGCAATTCTAACATTACTATATGGATCGAAACACAGGGTCTTTATCAAAAACCACAAACGAAGAACAGAAACTTCAGAAATGAGGTTTCTGAGGAGTGTGGCTGCCTATACAATAGCAGATCGTAATCGAAATGAAGATACACGAACAGAAATATATTCAAGCTATTAGATACGATTGCACAATAAAGAGATGAATGGATGGACCAAATCAATAAAATGTATAACAACATAATGCTGAAACAGATTCTTTACTGCAGATCACTTGGACGAAGAAATGTAGGAAGACCCATCAGGGTTAATTAAAATATATATTTTTGATAAAAGTTCTCTCGAAGTATTTGGAGCTATTAAATTAATAGGAACAATAAAAATCGTTCTTTTCCGAAAAGTACGTCCAGATACAATTCTAAAATTTTATAAAACAATGGCTCTTCCAACTCTACTTTATGGTTCTGAAACCTGGACTCTTACTACAGGTAAATTAAATAGGATAGTAGCTGCAGAAATGAAGTTATTAAGACCTTTAGCGGGTTATACGCTTTATGATCACATACGTAATGAAGATATCCGCAAAGCTCTTAACACACCAGCAATAACTGAAATCATTCAAAAATATCAAAATAATTGGCATGAACACCTTCTGAGAATGCCAAACAATAGACTACCTCTGCAGCTATTGAACTACAGATCCACAGGGCGAAGAGACCCAGGAAGACCTAAGAAGAGATGGAGGGATCAATTTCTTTCCTGAAGCGGAACAGGCCAATGGCCTAATCCATGACTGCCATTGATGATGAAATTAATTTATTTATTGTTTCAAAAATATTAATAATGGCTTGTTAGTGGTGATATGTTAGACGACAAATAGGATATATAGTTTTATGGGGGAAAAATTGAATTTAAAACTTTCCTTTAATATTTTTATTATTAATTGATGTTTAGTAAAAGACCAATTCCAATATGAGATCAGATCAGACCTTAAAGTTCAATCCTTGATGCTGGCGATGATGATAATTGGTACACATTTTGAGTTGTTATGTATGGCCTCACTTTAAAATTAAGAATTTCTGATAATTAATATTACATTTTCTAATAATCAGCTGTTCTTTTTTAATAAAAATACTATGTACATGACGCAGAAAAAAATAGTGCTGCCTAAATACAAATGAGATATTTGTGTCTTACCTGTGACTAAAATTGGACAGATGTCCAAGTGATATTATCAGTCCTGCATTTTTGACATTATGATTCAGAAACTTTAATAATCTAAAATTAAAACATTCTACTTATTCCCTTTACCATTCACTTGAGTCATTTTAAATATTTAAATCAATTTATATTCATTTCCAATTATTTTTCCTATGTTTTATTCTAATGCGACCAATGCGTAGCCAAGAATGAAGTGGCAGAATAACATTAACCTTGATTTGTGATAAGATAATTAATGCAGACTGATTGGAAAATACTGCCTTAGGATAGGGATGTATGGACTACGTATGACTACGCGGCAATGAAGCTCCGGGTTCAGTCGAAGTTATTATTTATTCACTGGTAGAATGAAAGAGAACATTTATGATCTTAACTCTTCCAGTTATATATATATATAAAGCAACGGGAAGCTACCACACCTACAATTCCCTAGTATATATATATGGTGAACGGAACGGTAATTACACCGATAAACTTCAGGGAGTGATTCCTGGCTGGAAATGAAGGAAAAAATGCCCTATAATCATGTGTCCGGAAATGAACGATGTGCGTGCGACGACAACAAATCGTCCCGGAACACAGACCATAGCATAATCGCATCCACGTCACAACAGATGTTCAAAGTGGCCTCCATGGGATGCAATGTACGCGGCACAAGTCGTATCATGGATTACCTCACTCTCTCGCATGTTCCGGCATTTCTCCGAATAGCGTCACAGGCGACATGGACACACTGTTGAAGGGCATGCATATCAGGAACTGGTTCAGCATACACAACGCTTTTTAGATGCCCCCAGAAGTAAAACTCCAGGAGGTTTAAGTCCGGTGATCTAGCAGGTCATGCAACAGGGCCGAGAGAATAATTCCATTCTTTAGTGCCACCTAACGTGGCAACGATACATTTATAGACACTAATTCATAGTACATTTTTCCTCCTTTTCCAGTCAGGAATCAGTCCTTGCAGTTTATTGGTGTACTTAAAATTCACCCTGTTTATATTCATCAAGTTGGAAAGTCGGGTTTCAAATTTCGATGGGGATGGGGTCTTTAAATTGATATTTTGTAGCATCATGTCCCTGAGTCGACTCAACTTCTAACGGAACTGAGTATGAGACGTATGTTTTGTGGGTAAAGACGGTCGTCTTACAAGACTGACAGCTCATATTGACTGCCTAAAGAAGTGAGCTTCAATCGCATACTATCCCAAGGTCCTCATAAAGGCTGCAGCAGGATCACTTTAGCTGTACCTTATAGCACATAAAAATTAATATTAAATATTGTATAGCCGATTATGTAAGATAGAAGCAGTTAAATTAGTACTCGAATGACCACGTACTATGATTGCGAGAAGAAAGGTTACCAAGAAAAATGTTTGAATGGTGTCCATCTGGAAGAAGAAAGAAAAGAAGACCTCGAAACTCATGGATGCAAGAAATAAAGAACTGTAATGAGAACAAAAGGACTGGAGGACATGGAGTGGTTGAATAGGGTTGAGTGGAGAAGGAATATATCATTTTAGGCACAGGAAAATGTGTAAACAAAGAAAATCTGTATATAAATTAAATAAATACATACGCGCGCGCGCGCCTCATATATACGATTTCCACAAATATATTAAAATGCCAAAAATTAATGCGGACAATTAAAAGAACTTTCGTCAGGAAGATAAGACAGCCATAGTTCTGGAAGTTTTACAAAACGATGGGTTTACCAATATTGATACATGTCTCGGTGGTTTGGAATCTAACTAAAAATATAAAGACTTAATCTTATTGCCAACGCTTAACTTAGAAATTTCAAACCCAATTCAGCCCCCAATGATTCTAACAAAAATTACTAATTATTAGGGCATGATCATGAAAATAAATTAATTGCTCTATAATAGGATAAATTGGTTTAAGAGACCATTACTTGCTTTCAGTTATCTGATAACCGTCTTAATTTAGAAATTCAATTAATAAATTCATTTGTTGAAATTCTTTCAATAACAATTGGCATATATCTATGATTATCCCCGCAAATCTATGATTAGAAGGATGGGAGTAGAAGATATGAAGCTTTTGAGGCCGCTGGCGGGATGTGCACTATTAGGCTATTAACAAAACGAACACATTATACAGAAATTGATCATTCTAAATATAGTAGACGTAAGTAACAGTTATATAATTAGATGGTATGAATTTGTGCTCAGAATGTCACCAGGCCAAGTTCCAAGAATATTATACAACTACAGACCCAGAGGGACTACGAGATATGGGTCGACCAAAACGACGATAGAGTGACCAGTTCTAGACTCTAGTTAACTATTGGGACAGTACAAGCCAGATGACCTATGATGTTTTTAATAATAATAGAAACTCGTGTCAGGATCGGGTCGAAGGATGAGATGAGATGAGATGAAGCCCCTTATATAGAGGTCTGTGAATGACAGGGGTGCCGACCGACCACGCCTGATGCACCATTACGGAGGCAGATAAACGAAATGGATGAGATGAGTATGGAGAAATGGTGGAATCAAATTGTGGCAGGGGAAAACGAGTGAAAATCCGAGAAAAACCTACCCAGGCTCTGTTTCGTCCACCACGAAACCCATGTAAGCCTATATAGTCATTATATTATTGAGTAGTCGAGACTTGATCTCGGGAATAGGTTTTAAAATATTTAATAATTAGTCCTGTTTTTATTAAATTTCAATTTTACAGTATATCTCATTTTTAGGTTTTGTTCATCGGAAAAATTCAATCTATCTTGGTCTAATCTAACGCAAACCGGCAATGCCAAGGCAAATCTGCTACTTTGACATACTAAGAACAACATAATGGTCAGATCGGGGGAGGGAAAGACGATGGTTCGTAAGCCTGGATTATATCGTCGTTCTGGCAGAAGTCGCTTTAGTCCATTACATATGTAGGATGTTAGACCTGTATTTTTAAGAATATTTCGAACACATATGAAAGGAAATCTAGTTTTAAAAAATATATTAAAGTGGTGTGTGTGTGTGTGTGTGTGTGTGTGTGTACGTATGTATGTGTGTACGTATGTATGTGTGTACGTATGTATGTGTGTATGTATGTATGTATGTATTTTTTTTTTAATTTATTGAAAATCAATCAACATGCCCCACTGCAGAGCAGTATTACATGCATTATTTTACAACACCTTATTAACTATAAGTTCATAGAGTTTATAAATTTACAAAATTGTTTTAGATGTTTAGTTACTAATTCGTTGTTAGTAACCGGCCAGTTCCCTCCATTTTTATATATGTCTGCTATTAAGGTAGTTCTCTGCTGCCGAAATTCTTTACACAAGTAAATCATATGATTCGCAGTTTGTCGCGGGCAGCCACATGCACATCCCGGGTTATCTATAATATGGAATCTATGTAAGTAGTCATTTGTTTTACCGTGGCCTGATATCAATGCAGTAAACTGCGGTGTTATAGGAATTTTAATGTTAAGTCTTTCTTTGATATATGGGAAGAATAGTCTGCATTGAGCACCCTTATTTGTTGCATTCCACCTATTCTGCCACAGCTGGTGTCCGTTTTCTCTTATTCTACACTTTATTAGTGATTTTGGAATCTTGTTATATATTACGTGCAGGTTTAGGTCTTTTGCTGCCTCCTTTGCAAGCTCATCGGCATACTCATTTCCAATATCACCTATATGTGCTTTCACCCATTTAAAATGAATTGTCCATTGTTTCTGTTCTAAATTTTTTATCGTTTTTAGAATGTCCTCAACTATGCTATTATGTTTGCTATTTTTCTGGAAAAGGGCTAGGGCAACTTTACTATCAGAATATATAGCTGCAGTCTTCTCTTCACCCGAAGTGTTACTTATATTCTGTATTTCTTGTAGAGCTTTCAATACAGCTAGTTGTTCGGCCTGATTATTTGAACAATTTCCACCAAGTCTATATTTGAGATTTAAAAAAATATTGTCAAATTTGTATATCACTGCTGCGGCTCCGACATTTTCATCCTTTTTATTACTGCCATCTGTGTAAATTTTTAGAAAATAATTTGTACCTTCCTTAGCCTCTTGTATTTGGGGTATTTGTGCAGGATGCATCCAATCACTTGGTGTTAAGGGTGCATCATAATTTACATCTCCATGTATAGAATCATACTGTTTGATTATTCCTTGTATTGTTATATCAATAGGCTGAATACCAGCCAAAACGCAAGAAGCTTCATATGAAATTGTTCTGTATGCCTTCGTAATTTTTATGTTGAATAATCTCTGAACTCTCTGAATTTTTGTTAAATTAGTTTTAATTTGTAAGCGTCTCCCCACACTGGAGCTCCGTATGTCAGAATCGGTTGTATAGCGCCCATATAAATTGTATGTAGTGCTTTATTTCCAATACCCCACTTTAATTTTGCTGCTTTCGATAATGTGTGAAATATACTTATTGCTTTATCATGGATTTGATTAATATGATGATCAAATCTAAATTTTTTGTCAACGTAAATTCCAAGATACTTTAGTGTATCTACTTGTTCTAGCGTTTTGTTATTAAGATAAATGTTTATAGATTCATTGTTTATTTTCTTTTTCCTGGTTATCATCAGAACTTTCGATTTGGAGTCATTAAAGTTTATTTTATTTTCATTAGCCCATAATTCAATTTTCTTTAAATCCTGATTACAATAATTTCCTACGTCTAATTTACTCTTCCCTTTTGTCATGATGAGGATATCATCAGCAAAGGCAATTACCTCTGTTCTTTGTGTGAATTGTAAGTTAAGCATGGAATTATATAAAACATTCCATAGACCTGGTCCGCAACAAGATCCTTGTGGACAGCCCTTCTCAACTTGTTTTTCTGTTTGATATTCATTTGACGATAGGCTTGCTGTTCTATTTTTGAAATAATCCTGACATAGTCTATATAAGTTACTTGGACATTCAATTTCTCTTAGGTTATTTAAAATGGTAGGCCACCACGCAGCGTCAAATGCACCTTTAACATCCAGGCTTACTAGAACGATGTATCCAAATTGCGGTAAATTACGTTTGACAAAGCTTTTCATTTCCATAGCTGCATCCACCGTACTTTTTTGGGCCATAAATCCAAACTGTCTTACATTAAAAAGTTTTCTTGAATTTATGTATGTATGTATGTGTGTATGTGTGTATGTGTGTATATGTGTGTGTGTGTGTGTGTGTGTGTGTACGTGTGTGTGTGTATGTACGTGTGTGTGTGTGTGTGTGTGTGTGTGTATGTACGTGTGTATGTGTGTGTGTGTGTGTGTGTGTGTATGTATGTATATCTTGTCATATATATGTATATGTTGCAGCTCAATGGTATTAATAAGCTGTTAGTTTATGCTGAGGATGTAGTACTATTGGTCGGTAGCGAGGAGATACTAAAGGACAACACGCACCACTATTCAGTAACACTAAGAAATTAGGACTGGAAGTAAATATCAATAAAACTAAATATATGGTCACACGTAGAAATACATTATATAATGGAAATGGACAGCTAATGAAAAATGAGGGAAATTTTGAGGAAGTGGCTGAATTCAAATACCTAGGAACAATAATCACAAATAGGAATGAGATGCACAAAGAAATTAAACATAGGCTCAATTTTGGAAATGCATGCTATTATGCATTGCAGAGACTCTTGATGTCCCAACTCCTTTCAAAAAACGTTAAACTGAAAATATATCAACTATTATTCTACCAGTTATATTATATGGATGCGAAACATGAACTTACTTTAAGGGAGGACTCTTCATTTTATAGTAAAATTACTATTACAATAGTAACAATATAAGATACTTTGCCAGTAAATAATATGATCTGGTTGTAGTGATACTGTAAACAAGTGAAACATAACGTTTCTCATTTATTTTCAAACATCGCCATTTACATTAAATATATAAATATTTTAAAATAACTATATTTAAATAATGATTTGTAAGTAAACATCTTAATTTTATTCGTTAATTAGTCCTAACAAATGCCACTCTTGATTTCCAAATTCTCTAGATAAATTCGCTCCTTACTTCGTGAGTCGTGAATTTATCGATAATTTGGAAATCACTCGTGACGTTACTTATGACTATTTAACTGATGCCACAAATGCCAGTCAATGACCAATCACGTTTCAATAAATGTTTTACAACCAATGACAGTCGTGGTTCACCTCGATTTCTCTTTATCAGCTCCTGCTTTTGTGATAAAGAAAGCTCCTCCTTTTTAATGTTCTGAACAGGTCAAAGCATTATTTTTTTCCAACAAATACATTGAATATAGCAAATAATGAAGATTCCTTGATTTTACTTAGTTGTTTACTAAACAAATAAATGAATAACCCGTAATGTTGATTATGATATATAGTTTGATGTGTTTCATTATTTCTCCACTTGGGTGCACTCTTTCAATATTGCGATCTTATTTGGCAATAAATAATATGACCAAGCAGCAGTGAATGAACATAACCTCACATTTCTGATGTTTTCAAACACCGCCGTTTACATTAAATATATAAATTTTTTAAAATAACTATAGTTAAACAATGATTTGTGAGTAAACAGCTTAATTTTATTCGTTAAGTAGTCCTAACAAATGACACTCTTGATTTCCAAATTCTCTAGATAAATTCACTCCTTACTTCGTGAGTCGTGAATTTATCGATAATTTGGAAATCACTCGTGGCATTACTTATGATAATTATTCACAAATTACAATAGTAAATTGAATGTTTTCAGTTTTTATTTTAATTTATGCTGGTGGCATGTTTGGCATATAATCCGCGAACTATATGCTTTGCTAAATACAATAAAATACTCACCTCATTGTGTAATAGTTGTGGAAGGTTGATATCAAGTGCGTCCTTAAACATTAGCGGTCTGCTCTACATGAGTGAAATTGACATGACAGGTTGTATAGCTATAAATTAAGGAGCGGGCTTGTGTTGGTAATATTGCAGGATTAGAACGCTACTTGATTCCCACACGAGTTACGCTCTAGTATAACGTTAACGTTACTGTCAGTAATTTGTCACCGGGATAACTTGTGTCGGTACATATTTCTGTCTTTTAATGTTGTAATTTGTGTGTCATAAGTAACTTCAGACACGTTTTATAAAACCGCTCAACTTGGACCATTCTTGCACACACTTTTGATATGCGGTATGTATTACATTACAATATTTTTCTGTGTTTTTATATCTGATACATAATTCCCTGAATTATAAAGTATCTGGATAATTACTAACCCCCTCTAGTTCGAATTGAAAATATTTTACTTTGATGTCATATTTATTTTCTATCTCTAAGGCTAGAATGTTATCATATAGGCCTACGAAATAAAGATATCTGATTCTTGTTGGCTTATGTCTGTCTGTTGCCTTTGTTTAGGGAAATAAAATAGTTAATCGACTTATGCTATCGTTAAGTTAATTTACTGCTGCATGCAGAAAACCTGGATTCGATTCTCGGTTGGGACAATTTTCCTGAGTGAGTTTGCCCAGAATCATTCCTCGCCTATAAGAAAAATGTCGGGAATAAATAACATCAAAATGATTAAAGTTCTTAAGAAAATGTTTGGCCCAAAGAGAGATGAACAGACAGGTGAATGGAGATGGCTGCATAACAGTGAATTACATGGTCATTATAGGAAGCCAGATTTAATGAGAACAGTTAAGTGTAGTCTGCGATGGGCAGGACATGTGGCACGAATGGGGAATGAAAGACGTGCATGGAAACTTCTTGTAGGGAAACCAGAGGGAAAAGTCCAGTTGGTAGACCAAGAACGAGGTGAGAGAATAACATTAACTATGATTTGATGGAAGTAGATAATACAGGGAATTATTGGAAAACATTAGCTCAGGATAGGGATGTATGGAGGGCTTATATCCTCGTGGCCATGAACCTACGGGTTCGATAGTGCCAGAGAGTTAAGTTATGGTTCCCAAATATTTTGTGGTCATAATTGCCCATATCATTTTCTCCGTATTTGATAGATTTTATAAACGTGCGATTTGATTGTATGTCTTCGTTTTAGGTCTACATGCTATTTTTATTAGGAGGTGTCCCTAGACATAGAACTGATCATTCATCCGGAGAAATCATCCATATTCTTGTCTGGTCAGAAAATTAGATACAGTGTATGATCCCGGTTATTTCGCGCATTAGCCGAATGGTCTGAGACATAATGCTACCGGGTTAACCTTAAAATAATGTTGATTCTCTTACTTCTTATTTCAAATCTTCCTTGGAAGAATACTTGTATTATTTATGTTCCAAGATTGGCATGAAATAAAATGTTTAACCTATCAACGAATTAATACTATTTTCATTTATCCTAACACCCTATTACTCTTAATCGTCAATACATTCCCACCCCCAATCTTACTTACTCACTGGCACTATCGAACCCGTAGATTCATGGCCGCACTGACATAAGCTCTCCGTACATCCCTATCCTGAGCTAATGCTTTCCAATCATTCCCTGTATAATCTACTTCCCTCAAATCATAGTTAATCTTATTCTCCCATCTCATTCTTGGTCTACCAACTGGGCGTTTTCCCTCTGGCTTTCCTACAAGTAGTTTCCATGCAAGTCTTTCATTCCCCATACGTGCAACATGTCCTGCCCATCGCAGTCTACGAGACTTAACTGTTCTTATTATATCTGGCTTCCTATAAAGACCATGTAGTTTATTGTTATCTAGTCTTCTCCATTCACCTGTCTCTTCATCTCTCTTTGGTCCAAAAATGTTCATAAGTACTTTATTTTCAAATACTTGTAATCACCTTTCCTCCCTTAAACTAAGAGATCATGTTTCGCACCCATATAATATAACTGGTATAATAATAGTTTTATATATTTTCAGTTTAACGTTTTGTGTTGGGACATCAAGAGTCTCTGCAATGCATAATAGCACGCATTTTCAGAATTGAACCTATGTTTAATTTCTTTGTGCATCTCATTCCTATTTCTGATTATTGTTCCTAGGTATTTGAATTCAGACACTTCCTCAAAATTTCCCTCAAGTGTAACTAAATTAGTATGGTTCAAATCCTTCCCTGAAGGGGGAGAGCGCCTAAATCTCTGTAAAGGCTTACAATACAAATACAATGTCATTAGCTGTCCTTTTCCATTATATAATGAATTTCTATGTGAGACCATATTTTGTCTTATTGATATTTACTTCCAGTCCTAATTTCTTAGTGTTACTCAATAGTGGTGCGTATTGTCCTTTAGTATCTCCTCGCTATCGGCCAATAGTACTACATCATCAGCTTAAACTAACAGCTTATTAATACCATTGAGTTGTAAGCCTTCCTCATTCTCTAAAGATTTAATGGCATGCTCTAGTACAAAATTAAATATTCCCAATCTACAGTCAAGAAACAATATATTTCTATTAATCAACAATTGAAAATAATAATAATAATAATAATAATAATAATAATAATAATAATAATAATAATAATACGTAATAAGTAAAAATAATACAATAAGAGAAATAATGAATGTAGAAAAGAATATTGTACATACAAGAGATTGAAGAAATCTAACTAAGATTGTATGGACATATAATGAGAAGAAGAGGCACAGAAACAAACAAAGAAGTATTGAAATGAATACCTCCTGGGTAAAGGGAAACGTGGTAGACCAAAGCCAACATGGATAAAGGGAATTCAAGACAACATGAAGAAGAGAAATATGAGAGAAGCAGATGCGCAAGACCGGGAAGTGGGGAAGAAAAAAAAATTATATTTTGATTGAGGACACCTGTGTAAATAACAGAAACTATCCTGAAAAAATACAATAATAAACCCCATAATTATATAATTTCCGTACAAATATAATTATATACCTTAATAATATCTTCTCATACCTTGCTTTTGCGCAGAGCAACTGAGCATACGCTGATTCGAGGATCCGTCAAGAAATAAATTTTATCATGGAATTTCAGCCAGTATGGAAATTATGCCCATTCATTATGCCCATTCATCACCATGATGAGTTTGGTAGCTACAATAAGTAGCGGCTCCAGGTTGAGAAAACCAGCTATAACGGCTAATGGACCCGACATGCTGACCAAATGTCATCTCTACACTTTATGGATGATCGTATACCACAATGATTAATCGCATGTAGATGTGAGGCCAGCAGCCTGCTGGTAGGCCAAGGGCCTTCCAGGCCTGTCGCGCCGAGGCGAGATGTAAGCGAGTGACATGTGATTCGCACATCGCCTTAATGAGACATCTAGTAGACAACTAAGATATCACTTTGAAGGATGATGGTCAGTTAAAATTTGCTTAAGGCTTTTTTATTCAACTTAGGGTTTTTTTAACGAGTCTGAAAATCTTCAGTCTCGGGACCCACGGCTTCCCTCCTAGAGGACTTGTTCTTCGAGTTTTTCTATCCTAAAAATCCTGATTTGAACCTGCGACTCTCGGGACTAAAGACAAGAAACATAACGCCTAGACCACTGCGGCCAACTTACTATTTTAGCCCATACTCAATATTTTTTGTGTTAAGGTGTGTGTGTATGAACCGAAAGTGCCTTTCTGCGGTTCAGTATGGTATCTTTGTTCTCCTCCCTACTACAGAACATTTATGAAATATGCCAATGTCCTCTTTTCCGTGTGGCTACCCCTTCCCTTTTCATCCTTTCTGCCGCGCATCTCTACAGCGCATATCCCCTCTACTTGTGAACCTTTATATGCAGTGTACTCTTACCGAACATCATCATTCGATCAGCCTAGCAAGTGGCGTTTAGTTACTTAAAAGCTGATTCAATATTGGAATCCAATTCTAACTCACCATGCAGTTAAGAAGTTAATATGGTGGTCTATGTATAGACAAGTTGATTAAGACCGAGAAGAGGTCGATTTTGAGTTAGTCCAGCTATGTACGGAAGAAGTGTTTCCTAAAAGCTTGGACATCTGTGTGAGTGTGGCATTATGTCTGGTACGTTATTTGTTTAGTTATTTCTGCAAGCTATGCTTGATTGACTGATCAAGAACTATTTTATGTTATTAATTTATTATTAGTTTTAATATTCAACTTGTTTATATTAAAAGCTTATCTTTTATACAACGCCCCTTTGTTATTATTCAAGTATAGTAGTTGATCACTATCCTGTAACAAAATCACTCACTGTATGCATTTAGTAATCAGAATCTATAGGCTATTTGTATGTATGTTCATCAGGGAAAGAAAGATGAATTAATAGCTGCCTTTCATGGGCCCGAGGCAGGCTGCTTTCTTACCGATAACATTTTTGAATATCACGATCACATTAATAAATACAGCATTAACAAAACTCGATCCCGGACAAGTGTTACGCTGAGCGTGGTTTGCTTTTCTAACGTCGTAAAAGGTAGCAGTCAGCGTGGTTTTGGGTTTCGTAAACCCCACAAATGGTATGCAGAGCGTGGTTGGTTTCCAAAAGTGCCACATGTATATATATATATATATATATACAAAAAATATATAGCCTACTTACTTAATACATACTTTCCACTTTACAGCAGTTTGCCTTTGATTCCTGCTTTCCAGAGATTCCTATCTCCCCATTGTCCATCTTCCATACCCCTCTTCATCACGACATCATATATTCCCTCATACCATGCTCTTCTACTTCTATACTTCTAATATATACAGGGTGTAAATGAATTATACCGCACAAATTTAACTATGAATAGAGGGGTATTATAGCCTATAAGGTAATGAACTAATGGTTTACGAATAGAAATGTCCAAGTTATAATTCAATTTGTAAAATGGTTGGCACGCCACTGATTATTTGAAATTAAAATGGAAATAATATGATACAGAGACTGTAACTTGCAACAAGTATGCGCCTTTAGCTCAGTGGTTATACGTAGCAGTCTTACTACCGACGCAAATGTAAGATTGATGCATCATGCTCGAAACTACCTACAGTATGTGTACACTTTATTTCCTTTCTTCCTTTATTATGTACGTACTGTAAATTAGTTAGGTACGTAGATTTACTTCTGGTTTAATTGTTTATTCGTTATTTTACAGAATACGATATTGTAATTACAGAGTTACAAAACTATTTTAACCAAAATGCAGAAGATGAAACATTTTTTCTGAAAGACCTCCATATTGGAACTACTTAATGAAGTTTAATAATTTAGTTGAGGACGACTGACCTACCAGGTACCAATTTTATATTTAATATCTTATTACATAACCTCAACACTACTTTAATATGAATTTAAAAGTGTTGAAAATTCAGCATGACTGTATAGATGTTCCAGTATCATTTCATGTAATGCGACCTTGGCTTCCAGACGGCTGCTGGCATCACATCCAAATGTGTTCATCACAGAGGTAGATGATCATCTAGCCAGTTTAGGGGTTACATGTGGTCAGCATGTCAGGTCCCCCAGCCGTTATAGCTGGTCTTCTCAACCTGAAGTCGCTACTTATTGTAGCTACCCAACTGCCTCACGATGTTGGTAAGGCACTGATCCCATACTGGCCGAAATTCCATGAGAAAAAATGTTCCCCCATAGGGACTTAAACTAACGCAAGTCCCGTAGCTCTGTGCCAAGGCTTCTTGCCTTAACCACTCGACTACGGCGCGGGACTTTCTTATAATATAACTGGGAGAATAATCGTTTTATATAGTAGGCCTATTATTGATTTTATCATTATAATCATCATCAACACAAAATATTTCTACGGCTATAGTTTATCAACTTGGAGGAGAGGCGGGCATCTCTTTTTTTTTTTGTCCCATCACCCTAGACCATTCGGAATATAAGGCCTTAGTATTAGGTTGTACAGCCGGGATAGCTCTCAGGATCTCTTGGCCTTACATACCTCATCACGACGTCAAAATAGAGATACATTAGGGGAGATGGTAAACTTATTGATTATAATTCTAAGCCTATTCTAGCTGCTAATTTAACATTTTCATATTTGTCATTCTGTTTTCATAGCATCTCATTTTCATTGGAATGGACCTCCCAATTTGTTCATCCCTGTCATGGACTCTGAATGGTCGCGACATGTCATCATTGGAAACATGCGACGAACTTGATGCTTCTCTTTCAATAACAGAACAATGATCAAATCATTGATTAATGTGTCATATCCATTGTGACTGTTCTTAGAGACGACTATTCTTTGTTTTGACATTGATTCCATTCCCAGCAGTCATTTCCATGTCACATCTTTCTCTAGGTTTGTTCTGACCATTGTGTCGATGGACGGCAGCAAACTAATAATTAATTGTATAAAATTTACAACTCTTCATCGTCACTTTTCATGTTATAAAAATATTAACTCGTGACAGGTTCATCCATGGTTGATCGAACACTCACGACTCTGAAATATCTGAGAAATAAGAACGGAAAAGACAGAGAGAGAGAGAGAGAGAGAGAGAGAGAGAGAGAGAGAGAGAGAGAGAGTCATATATATAAAATTCTGCGTCAAAATGTTTTCAGGCCTGTGGGAGTAGCATTGGTGACTTGCATTCAGTTGTCCCCAGTTCAATTCCGAAGTTCATCTGCCTCTATGTCTGGTTTTCCTTAGTTCTCAAAGGATATAACTAACTCACTGGCTCTATCGAACCCGTAGGTTCATGGCCGCGCGGACATAAGCTCTCCATACATCCCTCTCCTGAGTTAATGTTTTCCAATCATCCCCTGTATGAACTACTTCCCTCAAGCCGTGGATAATGTTATTCTCTCACCTCATTATTGGTCTACCAACTGGGCGTCTACCCTCTGGTTTTCCTACAAGAAGCTTTCATACACTTATTTCATCCCCATACGTGCCACATGTCCTGCACACCGCAGTCAACGTTCTTATTATATTTGGCGTCCTATACATATCATGGAGCTCACTATAATGTAGTTTTCTCCATTCACTTGTCTGTGCACCTCTTTTTGATTCAAACATTTTCCAAAGGACTTTATTCTCAAATACACGTAATCTTCTTTCCTCCCTTAAAGTAAGAGCCCATGTTTCGCATCTATGTAATATAAATGGGAGAATAACTTTTATATATTTTCAGTTTAACATTTTTTGAAAGGAGCCGGGATGACAAGAAACCCATAATAGCATGCATTTCCAGAATTGGGCCTATGTTTAATTTCTTTGTGCATTTCATTCCTAATTGTAATTATTGTTCCTAGATACTTAAAATCAGCCGCTTCTTCAAAATAGTTCTTCATTTGTCAATAGTTGTCCATTTCCATTATATAACACAATTCTATTTAACATGTAGGCCTACTTAGTTTTATAGATGTTTATTTCTAGTCCCAATTTCTTAATGTTACTCAATAGAGTGTGCGTGTTTTCCCTTAGTATCTTCTCGTTATCGCTCAATAATACTACATCATCAGCATAAACTAACAGCCTATTAATACCATTGAGTTGTAAGCCTTCTTCATTCTCCAAAGTTTTGATGGAATGCTCTAATACAAATTTGAATATTCGAAGAGATAGCGCATCTCCTTGCTTTAACCCATTGTGAATTTCAAAAGTATCCGAAAACTGTTTGCATACACGCACCCAATTCTTTGTGCCATTTAGACACATTCGTATAAATCTAACTAACTTTTTAGGAATTCAGAACTCCAGAAGGATACTATATAATTTCTCCCTCTTAACTGAATCGTAACCCTTTCGAAGTCTACATATAGTTGATTTACAGTACCATTATATTCCCATTTTTCCCCCCCAAAAATTTGTCTAATGCAAAAAAATCTGATCTGTTGTAGACCTGATTCTTCTAAATCCATATTGATGATTTCCTAGAATGTCATCAATATAGGGAGTAAGTCTGCTTACTAATGTATTTCTTAGGATTTTGTACGAAGATGAAGAGTAATGACATGCCTCTGTAGTTATTGCAATCAGTTTTATTCCCTTTCTTATAGATTGGTACGATAATAATCGATTCTTTCCATTCATTTGGAAGAGCCTCTTTTTCCCAAATCATACAAAGTAACCGAAGTATCTTGTCCATAAATTTTTCTCCCCCTGGTTTTATCAGTTCTGCTGGGATCCCATCTGAACCTGATGCTTTATACATCTTCAATTTTTCTATCACCATTTCAACCTCTAATGCATTTGATTCTGTGACTATCATTTCTGCTGCCTGTAAGTTATTCTCTTCAGTATCCTGTTCTGTGTGTACATTTAATATCTGATTAAAGCAACTTATACATTTAATAATCATGTTTGGACACAGCTCAGTTTAAAATTGAAATAAAACAACTTTTCCATCTATGTAATATACTCCTGGAATCTGCAATCATATATCATTTTCATTCCTAATTGTGTTTGTTTTAGCCTGAAACCCTTTCTTCTCTATCCTAATTCCTGATACAAGTCTCTGATGTTCCTATGTTTTCATTAATTTCAAGTTCATTAATCTTCCTTTCAAGTATTGCCTCTTTTTATTAAAAACGTGGTGTTTCCCGTCTAATAGTACCTATTTTTTCTAAATTGTCTTCATTTGGCTCGTGTAGCCAACTAATTTTTGCTTGCTTTCTTTCTTTTCTTTATAATGTCGGCACATTCCTCATCGAACCACTTCTTGTTTTTCCCGTTTTTTGAGTAACCCATGCTTTTTGATGCTGACACTTTAATAGAATCTCTTATATCCTTCCATTCTTTATTTATATCCCTTTCTTCTTCGGTTGCCACATTCTCATCTGAAGATTACAGTATCTCAAATCTATTAGCAATTTTGATTTGGTATTCTTGCCGCAGTTTATCATTTTTCAAGTGTTTCAATTCAAATTTTTCAGAATCATCTTTATTTTCTCCCTCTCATCAGCGATAGCTTGTATCTGCTTTTCACTCTGACCATATATCTCCAGAGCCACCAGATCAGTAATAAGTACGTGAAAACAGGCCGAAGAACCAGCTCCAGTGAATACCAACACATCGGTATTCAGGACAACTTAGTAGACTGTTTAGAAAAAGAAGGGGGCAAAGACACGACGTCAGAAACAAAATATTTAACTTTCGCTGAGATCTAGTATCTACTAAGTCAGTGTTTAACATGACCTCCATCATTATCAAAACATGTTTCCCAACGACACACCGTCGCCCGGAAAACATTCATCAACATACCCTCTGTAAGATTTCACTCGTTTGGCGTATGCGTCCATTCAGAACTTGCAGATTAGGGATCTTGGTTCTGTATACCTGTTGCTTGATGTACCCCCAAGCGAAAAGGTCCGGAGGTGCGAGGTCTGGCGAATGTGGTTATCAAGATACGAGCAGGTGCCTTTCGAAACATTTCAGTGAGATACTCATGTACAGTCAGAGCAGAAATTGGTGGTGCTCCACTTATTTCGGGTGAGCTGCTTTCCCACTGAGTGGAAAAGGCATTTTCCTAAAGATAATGTTTGGCTTTGCTTGATTAACCTAAACGTTTACAGCCCATACATGTGGCCGAGAAAACAATCACGGGAGACACGTATCTTAATATGTTCTTACAGCCACAGTTACTGCAAGATGATATTGTGCCGGACCGAACCACGCTCTGGTAAACCATTATTTGCACCGGCGTAACCACGCTCAATGCTACCAGAAATTGCACCGTATAGGTGCTGGATCAAACCGTTATAGTTGATAACTATTTTGATTGGAAAGCATAGCTTGTTCAAATTGTGACATCTTTGCCCGGGCCCATAGAGGCAAAGAGGAATTCAACTTTCTTTACTAAATTCTCCCAATATGTAATGCTTACTGACTTATAAAATACAATCGTGGAAGCTTTGCGATAAAGGAACTAACACACGCTTGAGTAAGCTTTTGGAATTTGACTTAGACATCTGGCTATCAGTAAAAAAACACAACTAAAGCTTTTAATGCGAGTCAAAATTTAGTCAGATATGATATAAAGATAAATAAATAAGTAAATATTCGCTTTACAAAGAAAATAAATCATAGTTGATCACCTATACAAAAAGAAAATATGATATAAATCAACTTACATACACACATACATGATCAATCACTCAAGTCCAGCTTCGGGTTGGGGGAAATACCGTCCCGGCGTCCCCACCCTGGCTTACTGGACTAAACAAACATAATCAGCTCTCCTGAGCTTTTGTGACCAGACTCCAACGGTGACTAAGTAGAAGATCCCTCGATGTTACGAAACATAGCTATTTATGAGAGTTCACAGGGAGAGGGGGAATGCGCGATAGCACAGGGTGCGAACTAGGAAAGGGAAGGGATAGATAGGAAAGCATTTGGCACTGTTCATAAAGATGACACTCGAGATGGAGACGCGATGACGCATAGTTTGCGCAGTAAGACGTAATTCCTGTATCGAAATATCCATTTCGGTACAATATCATGGATACAGTGGTGTTGACAAGATGGAGCACCACCTCACTTTGCTCTGACTGTACGTGGGTATCTCAATACGTTTCCAAACAGATGGCTTGGAAGGGCATCTCCTCGTATCTGGACACCGCGTTCGGCAGACCTCACACCGCTGGACTTTTTCGCTCGGTGGTTTATTAAGCAGTGGGTGTACAGGACCAAGGTTTCTAATCTGCAAGCGCTGAAAGAACGCATGCGCAAAGTGAGGTGAAATGATTAGAGACGGTACGTTGATGAATGTTTCCGGACGGCGGCTCGTCGTTGGGAAACATGTTTTGAGATTGATGGAGGTCATGTGGAACACTGACTTTGTAATAGATACTGAATTATAATTTTTCTTATCCCAAAATGTACTGGGACTTTATGGGCACACTGTAGAAATGTGTGAATATTTTTCTTACCAGTTAGGCTATTTTTTTACTGTAATAATGATATACTTGTACATTTAATCACGACAGTTCTGGCCCTTAACAATAATATAACTTAAGAAATAAAAAAGTTATTGTTTCTTGTTACAATGAATGGGTTTGCTGATCTAGTGTAAAAATAATTAACAAAATCCAAGAGATCGCATTCCGCCTCCTCCGTAAACCGGTCCTGTATTTCAAGAGTTGACAGTAAGAAGAAACTTGTAGCTCGCCCACTGCCTTCTATATAACTAGAATCGAGCTATGTCGTCCAATGGAATGCCTCAACGTGTTACATATTTTAGAAAAATGAATGAAAAAACCTATTGCCCTTCACACTGTAGAATGGATTATTATCTGAAATTAACAGCTACAAGCTACTGGAATTTGAATGAATGATTACTGCAATGTATTCTTTTTTTCTGTCTCTTTTCTTTGTGATTCTCATTATGTTTAATTTGGTTTTCAAGAGAATTTTAATAAAGCAAAACAACAACAAAAAAAGGATGGAAAATAAGAAAATAACAAATGTTTATGTCCTCAATTTTGCTTAAAGGCAGAAAGTGTAGTTATTATTAACATTTTACTGTCTTTTCCCCTGCAGCGATTCAGATACCTGAATTTCATGGAGAAAAAATAGTCGCTCCAGGTTTGATATTCGAGATTTTAAAATTACTGTCGATTCTCTGTATGCTGCAAATTGCCTATAAGCTATTAATATTATTTTACCTCCAAAATTTCTCAACACATTCTTGCATTTCCGAGGTTTGAAATTCCTACCTATTCACAATTATTTTAGATTAAAATAATATATTGTTTGGAGAATGTGAAAAAGAACGCCATGACAAAACCAATGATCTAACCCTGAGGTCAAATCTAGTTTAATTTTGCAGGCTTTCTCCAAGCATTATATTACCCGATGTAAAAAAATTAATGATATCATCATCATCATCCAGGGATTAAGCTTGTTGACTCGTTCCGGTTTCATGAAAGCTAGAATTGTTAAAATTGTTCAGACCATCTTCTGTGTGGGCGTCCAACATTTCTCCTTCCGCGCGGTATATAATTTAGCAATAATATTAATGATAATAATAATAATAATAATAGTAATAATAATAATAATAATTTAGACGCTGGCCTCCCTCACCGCTCAAGTCTCGATATAGTGTCACTGTCACTCCATGTAGGTTTGGTTCTGGACGAAACGCAGTTTCGGACAGATTTTTTTCGGATTTTTTTTTTTTGTTGTGTTCCCCTACCATATATTTCATTTCAGCTCCATTCTCATCTCAACCATTTCGTTTTCTGCCCATGTGACTTTGCGACAGGTGTTGTCGGCCCGTACAGTTGTCGTTCACAGACCTCTAAAATATAGATGCTTTCTCATCCCTCGATCCGACACGAGTTGATGATATAATAATAATAATAATGGTTTTGCAAGTAATAGATCGAGATCTTTGGGAAGAAAATATAGACTGTAACTGATCTATCCAATGAGAAACCTAAATAGAAATATGTATTTGAATATTCTAGAAGGATAGAAGAGATCAAGAGCAAAAAGTGAAATAAAAGAAGTTTCAAATTAAACTTTATACTATTTAGGACAGTAGTTCTTAACTTAAGTATGGAATAGACTTACATTTTAATAAAGGTTCTCGGGAAATCTAGAGTAAAATATATTGAGGAAATAATGATAAATAATAATCTAAAGATATTTGACTGTCTTGGATTTAATCAATTTATCCATATCATTGGCCATCTCTTCCGAATTATAAATTATTAATAGCGATACACAATTAAGTTGATAATTATTAATAATTATAATTAATCCAGTGATACTTGGATAATTTGAAGCTGAAGGGACGGGGTGAAAAGTTTGAATTATCGAAAAATTCGAATTTAAAAAAAGTTAGGAGAAGTTCCGTAAGGGTATTTACTTAATTTTAAGACTCAAATACCATAAAAATACATTAATACGTAGAGCAATGTTAAGTTGTTTGACTGTGCATATTATTTTTCCATATACACATCCTAATAACATAAAAATACAATTTTATGAAACTATGTAGGCCTATTTCAGTCGCTTTTGTCTTGGTGCCCGGGCAAAGTGATTATCTGATCCGGTAAATTAAATAATCATTTCAGCCAAAGCAATCATCACAGAAGAGGCAGCCGCGACCACTGTAGTTTGTATAAGAATCGTGACACTACAAGGTAAACTGTGAACAATGAATCCAATATACTTTCGGTTGTTCACCATAGGGTTCTCTGCACACTAGGCAAACATGTCTTTAGTAATGTTTTGTTCGTGTGATTTAGGCTTCTTCGAAAAATGTTCGCAGGTTTCTAGCAACCACTGTCGTTTTTTTTTTTCTGATTGGATAATCAGTTAGCTTGTTCACATTTTATTTCCCATCTCTTTGAGCAAGAATTTTGAATAGTTGGACAAAGTCAAACGTATGTGGACTATAGTAACTGTTGGATGGTACATATTAAATTGACTATCAAGGTTGAAACATTAACTAGGTCTGGGCTTTCATGACGAGTTCTGGTGTGAATTCAAGACAATCGATGAGAGAAGCTGGTACATAAACATTAGAAAACATGGGATTACAAACCAAACATTTGGTTTAGCATATGTCGCTATCAATTAAGTAGGCCCAAATAATTTCTCAAAATCATGTTGATTAACAATTTTTCCAATATGGTTTCTTTGGAATGTACAAATTTCTTGTTCAAAAATTTAATTTTTAAAAAACGCATATATAGCAATATCCAATGTTTCCATTTGATATGTCATGTGAGGGGCGGAATAGATTTTTCCTCTTCGATTTTACTCCTGTTTGCCTAATTTGTTTTTATTTTGTAATTGTACACAATCTGAAACAATGTTAGTATATAAATAAGTATATAATCGCTAAAACCAGATATGGGTTTAAAGAAGCTGTGCTGATATTAACATTCATCATTCTTGTCAGGGACTCGGGGAAAGCGAATAATAATTATTGACTTTACCCTGTTCGCTTTACCTGGTGTGTGGCCACTAAGCCCGGAGATGATACGTATATCGATGTAAAATATACCAGAATTCAATTTTCTTAGTATACTAACATATAAAATATAAATGTTAATGTGAAACAAATCATAATTAATATTCTGATTAAATTTTTATATACTTGCATTGGAATATTTTAACAAAACTATGGAAACACCAAATTGTCTTTTGCTAAGAAAACAAATACTTCACAAAGGAGCAAACGCTTTCCCTGGAAGCAGAAATACGTCGCTAGTGTGGTGATAACTATTGTATTTATCAAATATTAAGCATTTTGTCTTTGCCTGGGCTATTCATTTTGCTCGGATCTCCCCTACATTTAAAATCAATATAGTACAGCAATGTCCATTCATGATTTTGATTATAAAGTAAAAAAGAACTGTCTATTTTACTACATTTTACAATAACCAAATTTGTTTTTGACACCAAGGAGAATACTGTAGAACAGTACTGCAGGTACAGTATTAAAGAGAATATACCGTAAACTATATTTACACATTTCACCCCATACATAAAATAATGAATTACTGTTTTAGAAAGAAGCTTGAAATATACTATTGTTTTTTTTTTCCCCAGAATTTGATGTATTAAGTTTTTAAAATTCCTCAAGCACGTTTAGTGGCTATAAAACAACTTCACTTATGTTAGTTTCGATGAAATTCATCCAGATAATGAAGTGTCTCCGATGATGAGGAAATCTGCTTCTCTTCAGGTTCAAATTCTTCCTCCTTCCTCCTCTTCACCAGGCGAATTACCACTTTTCTTATTTAAAACTTATGATAAAATATCTTGGTCTGAGATATCACACACTGCCACGTTTTCGTCCAAATTGACATGTTTATTAAACATACTTCCCATACTGTTGTCCCAGGCATCCGGTGGAGGGGCATTTTCGTCAATGGGCTCAACACCCTCGTTTCTTTTATAAACTCTGCCTTTTCAAACAATTCACTGTAGTTTAAGACCACATACTGCAACCCGTTCGAGCTGAGTCAAGAGTAGGCCCTACTTATCGTCGAATTCTTGTTTTTGATCATGGAAATATGTGACAAAAGAGTTTGGACAACAAGACGTCCAAAAAAATGCTTGAGATTGGTCCATCGGCTGCTCAAGTCACGTTCGGAAGGAAATTATATAACCTTTTCATCGTCCATAAGAGGCATAGAATTATGAGCGGTGCACTTGTAAATAAACAGGAGAATTTTTCGATTTTATTTATGGCACATTTTGTCTAGATTTAACAACAAATCTCGAAAATGTCTGCAGTCATCTAAGCTTCCTTGTATGTTGTTTATTTTACGGCTTCTGAGATTTTTAAAACATCTTGTGTTTGCAGATTTCCTAAATGAGCAAAGGTAGCTTTTCACTTCCATCATGTGAGTTCTTCCCAGGAATGTGACTCTTTCTTCACTGTTCACCCTCACTCCCTTGAAAGCTAACTTTTTCTCTGGTGTATATTAAAACAAAAAAACTGTTTCACCAACATTGAAGATGTTTCTACCCGGCGGCGTTTCTTCAATATTTTTTTTTTCCAAAACATCCTCTTCCAAGAATTTGCTGCATCCTGATTCACCCATGCACTTTCACCACTTTCACCCCTATCAGATACTCAGTCTACTATAAACCTAAGCCCAGATGGGTCCCGGTCAGAGATTTCATAGGGTTTCTCTCTTCCCCTTTCAGGGAAAGATGCCTTCCTTCTCCTGTTCCGAGAGCCGGAGGAAGACGGACCCGAGGCATGTTCCTTCCTGGCTGTTTAGAGACTTAATATACAGTCTTCAGCCCTAGGGTGACGTATGTTGCTTCAAGGATTTCAGATAATCTGTGACTGATAACTCAGCAGCAGTCGAAAGCCCTGGCGGGGAAAGGAAGACGCCATCCAAGCAATGTAAGCCGTGCAGTTGAAGCGCATGTCTGACTCTTGACGTTAATGTTGATTTAGATCGTGACGTCCAGCAAGTCGTACCCTCTACGCCTTCAGAGGTCAAGCATCGATACTTCGGGTTTCATATGTATTTTTTCACGGCGGTTAATGGCTTTATTTTATTCGAATTATTATTATTTTAATCAATTGAGTTGGTGTTTACTTGATGAAAATCCATATTTATTAATTAAATAAAAATAAAACGTAGTTTTATTTGATTTTCATATTTATTATATTATAATTCAGTGACAGCTGTTTCGGTACACTGTACCTTCTTCAGACATGTTAACAAATTATGAATTGTGTTGCAACTGATCTAAGCAACAATACAACAATATTTATTTATTTTTTTAAATTTCTTCTTCTTCTTCCTTCCAAGTATTAGGCCAAGGCCTGTTACGAGAGAATTTTCCGGATTTTTTTAATTTAACAAAGGGAATTCATTCAAATCAAGTTGAGAATTTAACAGTTTGTTACTACTTTTAAATTTATTAATTTCTATAGCCTAATACAGTAGTAACAAACTGTTAAATTCTCAACTTGATTTGAATGAATCCCCTTTGTTAAATTAAAAAATTTAAATAAATATTGTTGTATTGTTGCTTAGATCAGTTGGAACACAATTCATAATTTGTAACATATCTGAAGAAGGTAGAGTGTACAGAAACAGCTGTCACTGAATTATATAATAAATATGAAAATCAAATAAAACTACGTTTTATTTTTGTTTAATTAATATTATTATTTTGTTTTAATCGGTACCGATATGGGGGTAATTTCTTGAAGTGGTACAGTACTTTATATATGGTAACTGTAACTTTAGCAAATTGGGTTGTTCAAGGCCAGCGTGGGAACAGGGAAAAGTTAACATTCTAACCCTGAGAACTGAATAGGGTAACAGGTAGAATGCGCAAGTATTGGAACAATAGCGGGTGTGGATCGGGAAAGCCAAACCTCGGAATGATAACCTATTATACAAACATATAGATAAAGTATAACATCTTAAATTTCTTAATTTTCTGGGGGGGAAAATCGGATTAACAAGACGTTACATGCGATTTTATTCTACATTGTTTTAATTCGAGGGACCGATAAAATATTCGAATTATCTACGATTTCGAATTGTAAACGTTCGATTTTTCCATGTCCCACTGTAATAATAATAATAATAATAATAATAATAATAATAATAATAATAATAATAATAATAAAGTAGGGAACGATTACTATATAGGCTATTTAGTTATGCTATCGATACACCATTATACTTTTATTATTATTATTATTATTATTATTATTATTATTATTATTATTATTATTAATTTTAATAACTCCAAGCAATTTAACGTTCTTTAAATATATCTACTGATTATAATTTCTAATATTAAGAGTTAAGTCTCATAGACTGCGATGGACAAGACATTTGACACGAATGGGGATGAAAGAGGGGTAAGGAAGCTCTTTGTAGGAAAACCAAAGAGGAAAGGGCCCAGTAGGCAGGCCAGTATTGAGGTGGGAGAATAACATTAACCATGATTTAAGGGAAGTAGATAATACAGGGATGATTGGATAACATTAGTTCATGATAGGGATGTAAGGCGAGCTTATGTTCGCGCGGCCATGAACTTGCGGGTTCGATAATGCCAGTGAGTTTGTTAGATAACAGGACCTTACATAATGTAATTTAATCATATGATGTAATCTAAACTCAGCAATTAAGATGGTACGGACATGTCCAGCGGATGGAAGAGGATCGGCTACCAAAATCTGTTTTGGAATGGAAACCTGAGGGTGGACGAGACAGAGAAAAACCTAAAACCTCCTGGAGTCAGGGAATATATTTATACATGAAGGAGAAACATCTACAACCAGGAGATTGGATGGACCGACAAAATTGGCTGTTGGGAATCGGACGATGTCAAAGGCATTAATCAAACGATGATATATCTATCTAATTGGAGAATAATGGAAATAATAACTGGTTATAAAAACTTTAACAATAATAATAATTGTGAATAGGGCATCGTGTTTTCTACTTTTGTATTATATAGTTTAACAACTGGAATGTACAATTAATTTAGATGTAAGCGGTAGGAGATTGAAACAGTTATAGAGAACTTGATATGAGTAATGAAGGAGGTGTGAAAATAAATAATTACCAACGCAGTAGAGCACGTGACATCCCAGATACAAGCGATTGCAGTTAATTGGCTCAGTAGCGCTGAGCATTTTCCGAGATAAATTGCGTTAAAATGCTGTTCGTTTCAACTATGACATAACTCTATACAATCGATTATAGTTTTTTTTTTGTTTATCTGCCGCATCTAGAAAGGAACCGTCACGACTCCGGTGTCAAGTGTCTGCTATTATTAATTTAAGGTCCTCCAGTTGTTACAATTAGTTTTCTGCCTTGTCAGCACCTTCTCCAAGACTACTCAACTGCTTTGTTAATTGTAGACTTTTCTTCTTTATCTCAATTTAACCTCTCACTTTATTAGTATTTTTTACATACCACAAACCACTCGGGCCTTATGCTACGGTTTATTATACAGCGTGTCGCGCCTGACGTGACGCATTCTCGCGTTACACTCGGCGTGATGCTGGTTTCGCATGGAGCGCATACGGTACAGCGCTTATGTTTATGGAATTGTCGCCAGATGGCACCACATACGTATATGGGAAATCGAAATGACCAACGTTCATAATAAATTTCCAAATGTGTTTACAAACACTAATGTAATAAATGAAATAAATTACATACATACTATTTAGTAAACTATAAACTAATCTGATGTACACTAAACTGACCCATCGGAACCTAACAAAATGAAGTTATTGGACATTTATTTCGTAAAATATGGTTTGGAATTAAATGTAAATGTTTATCATTCACACATATGCCCTGCCATCTGGTGGATTTAATTTTATAAGCCTTCACGTATGCCAACTTCAATTCTAATAAAGAACTTTGAAAATAATTGACACGAAAAGTCATAATTTGTGTACATAGATAAATATATTAAAATTCTTAAAAAAAGTTTCAAGAATCGTTGCAAAACGTTTAAAATAGTACGAAATATTAGTAAAGACAGAAAAAGTACCTAGAGCAACAGCATCATATGAATGTTGTATGGAAAATTATAGAATAAATTATTCTTTAGTTCTTAAATAAACATATGGTTGATGAAAATACCAAATTTTAGAATACTTCAGATTTTCGCCTGAGCAGTTTCATTAGGTTTTGAATTTAATAGAAGACGAAATTTATGTACATCCATAATATCCCCGAGATACAATATTTACAGCTTTTATTTATCTCTTGACTAAGTTCAAGCCACAATAACTCTTTTTTTTTCTGTAAATCTATGTACTCCTTCATGCTCATATTGTATAGCACATGTATAGAACTCGATGATTTGCAACAAAACTATCTAACTTTCGTCGTTAAAATTGGAAAGTTATAAAATAAGTACTATATTTCCGACATTTTGTCATAAGATCTTTGTTTTTAGTAATTACACCAATGAGTACGGGTAATATCTTCTATATTCTTTGTTTGCGCTGGCAAATTGCGTCACGGATTCAAGTGATTCAAATACACGACGCGACATGTCAGCGCAAAATGTTTCGCGCCAGCATTTTGCGTTGTAGATAAACCACATCCATTTAAATACATGGGGAGCAATTTTTGCGCTGGCGCTTTGCGTCGTAGATAAACCATAGCATTAGAGTGGCACGATCTGTCGGGAGAGGGATTTTAAACTTCAGATCATCGCGTACTTTTTTTACCACAAAGGACATGGAGATCCTTCCCGAATGAGTGATCAGCTAAATATCAGGGCCTCCCAAGTGATATCACAACATTAAGATGAAACATACTATTGACACATACATTCACACTAAACATGGCGAATATGATGATGGTTACGATAGCCAGATAATGGTCGGGGACCGTTTAGACCTTAAAGTTTCCCTACATTTGTCCTACAATTGGAAACACCATCTTGAAAAAATGAGTTCAAATCGGATCCCAAAGCTGTTTATAATTATATACCAAGAGGACGAAGATCTCTGGGCCGTCCTATGAAACGCTGGAGGGAAAAATTTCTGTAGGATCGTAACAGGCCTTGGCCTAATACTTGGAAGGAAGAAGAAGAGTCTGTCGTCTCTCCCCTCCCCCCGACACAAAAAATACTGTATCGAGTATACGAAGTAAATTATCACCCAGAACCGAGTATAAATTCCATGTAGGAAGTAGGCCTCTAATAAAAATGTATCTTCAAAAATATGAGAGAAATGCAGTATACTTTTGGGTTTTCTCAGAAATAAAAAAAAATGTTCAGAAACGTACTACGGAGTGCGTTACTTTGTAATGATGGCGAGTATTCGTCTGATATTTAACACTGTGTATACGATATCAAAAGAATGCTTAAAGGTCGATCTGCAATAGCAATGTTGAGTGGAATTTTGTGGACTATTTAACTCATGCCCCAAATGGGAGTCAATGACCAATCACATCTACTCCATAAAAGAAATATATTTAACAACAAGATACAGTGGAAGGAACATGTAGAAAGAATGGAAGAAAGTAGATTACCAAATAAAATCTTCCTTTATTTTCCAAGAGGAAGAAGAGATGTCGGACGTCCTCGGAAGAGATGGTCTTAGATCTATTAGTGAAGACGGAACAGGCAACTCTTGCCTAAACCAGGAAGTGAATAATAATAATAATAATAATAATAATAATTTCTCGGCTCCTGTGTACTGAGAGAAAATTAGATCATAATTGTAAAGCAATACACTAACACGTTTCTTCGATGGATTCGTGATCATCAGGGATTGTCTTGTTCTGAATGGAGAGAAGCGATTAAAATGCAAGCCAATGTATCGGCGGTACGTTCTTTGTCAGGCAGATCTAGGGACGTTGTCGCAGAGAGCACGAAACCCTTGCACAAGTCCTTGGGGCCTGTCCGTTTGAAGAAACACTGAGAAACATTCGGTACCACACTATTCGAAATATGATGGCAGAATCCTTGCGAGATTATGGATACACAGTTTATGAGGAAGTTCATGGTGTGGCCACTATTGGAAGTAACAGCACAGACGAATAGATATTATTGCATTTAGACCATCATCTAAAATTGGTATGATATTAGATCCCACAATTCGTTTTGAGACTCATAGTGGCCAACCTGAGGAAGTTGACTCTGAAAAGAAAGCCATAACCTATATGAGCCAACAATTGACTATTACAAAGATAAATACCAACTAGATAGTAAACTGTCACAGGATTGATGATCGGAGCAAGAGGTACTATACCAGGATACTTAGCCAAATTTTGGAATTCCTTAGATTTGGACAGGGTGTATCTTTCTAAAATTGCCATCGCTGCCATTAGAGGATCAATTTCAATTTTAAGAAACCATATTTACAAAATTTCTACTTTAGTATGTGTACTTCAATTAGGCCTACAATTGGATTTTTTAAAATATATTTACAAAATGTATTTCATTAATTCCAAAAAATTAATTGTCTGTATCACTTTGTCCTTGAGGCAATCCTCTAATGAGGAAAATTGTATGTAATAATAATATTTTTTTTTAGAAAATCGTACATTTGTGACTCATAGATAACAGTACTTTTTTTTTAAATTTACTTGCCACAAAAATAATTCACAATTAAAATCTACGCACTTATGTAACTTCCACTCTGTATACTTCAGACAGTGGATTATCAACATCCTTATTATCATATTTATTTGATTCCATCTTGGATTTACGCTTTTTTTTTGTGTAGAGAGAACAGAAAATGAAAAAATATAGTCTCTTATTGTTAGCCGAGGGTTTAATTTTGTACATCCAAGTTTGAGTTGTTCTTTTAGAATTTCCCCTGGAAACGTACATGGCCTGCAGCGTTTTATAATACTGATAAACGTGCCAAATTCTCTTCAATGATTGAGACAGCTTGAGGCTAAGATACGTTTTGATATTGCATATCTCTTATTTGTGTGCTAGACTCTCATACCAGAGGGTCAGTAATGGAAATTTAATTAAATTAAGGTCCTTTCTTTTCAAAGCAACTGCGTTCATCGCAGTGCCTCAAGCATCTGTCCTAGAAGCGTAAAGTTATATTTAATTTGTGTATGTGTGTGTATATAATAATTGTATACATTGCTCCGGTATTACTACCTCTAGATACTATTTTGTTTATTAACCTTTGGTTATGTCGTAATAAATGTCATACTTATTACTCTGAAGCGACCTGTAAATTAATTTAGTATTAAGTACTTAAGTTTAGGTGCCACGGGACACAAATAAGTTCAAAATTTAGCACACAAAAGTAATTTACATTATACACATTTCATTGTGTCATTTTAAAATTTCAAATCTACATTTGGTGTATTCAGAACATGTAAGCACAATATATAATATTTGTTAAGGCCCTATACAAAATTAACTACTATCAGGTTAGTTGACTTGCGATATTTCTGTCATTCTCTCCTGATATTTTTGGAATTGTAACCCACTTCTGAGTCTGGGGCACATGAAAGTTTAGTTACATTTCATTGACGATATGATTGGGTGATAAATGACAACGAATTCCCAGGATGGTTGTTAAACCTAAGCTTGGACTAAATTGTTGATCACAGTAGACCATGCGAATAATTTCCTTAAAGAAAAAAATCCACGGTCTGAGCAGGAATCGAAGCCGGGAACTTATGAACCGTAGTCAGAAGTTCTGTCCACAAGACCACGAGGCTGGTCTTAACGAACTAACTCACTAGCACCCGTAGGTTAATGGCCACGCGGACATAAGCTCTCCACACGATTACACTTTTTTTTAACATTAATATGTATATTAATAAATAGGATCTTCTTGGTGACTATTTAACTCGTGCCCCAAATGGGAGTCAATGACCAATCACGTTTCAATGATTTTTTATTTACAACCAATCACAGTCGTGTTTCGCCTAGAATTTACCAACTAAAGTTTATCATAATAAAGAAAGCACCTCCTTTTTAACATTCTGAAAAGGTCATAGCATTATTTTGCAGTGACTGACTCTCCAAGAAATACGGCTACCAGATTGTATATATAGTGCTTGAATGTCAACACATAGCGCATGCGGAGTTAATATAAAAATATTTGTAGCAATTGATTATACCACCAAAAAAAGAAACCACTATGGTCTTGAAGAAGATTTTCGGGCTGTAGGCCGTGGTCGTGAGGTTTGTAGTTCCCCGACGTTTCGCCAGAGACTGCGTCTGGCATCCTCAAGGGTTGTCTTGAGACTGGCAATTCTGATGACGACGATTGAGTGACGGTGACTTGGCACCGTCCTAGGCTCTGCATTCTGATGCACACAGTGCTTCTTGGCAGTTAATTCCGTAGTGGCTATCGTTTTAGGATTGTGGTTCGTTTAATCCTAGCCATTGTGACAAGATGGTTTCTTTTAGTCTACGTATCTGGATGATAGATTGTGGATATGTCCACACAGTATATAGATATCAAGTCGCACTGAGTAGTGCAACTTGATATCACATTCTATGCGAGCAACTCGCACAATCTATATAGTTTTTGGTTCACTTTAACTTTAACCTATATTACATAGGTTAAAGATCCTGTGTAGGAAAAGGAATCTCTCCATAGGAGAGGGTAGTTCAGCCAATAATGGCTGAAGACCCTGGAGATATTCCTCAACCTGCTGCCCTAGTTGTAATTTAGGAAATTGCTGGCCCTGGCCTTGAACATTGCTGTTCACCTTTTGGTTTAGTGAAGAGGTGCCCTTCTTTAGGGATTGAGAAAAGGAAACATTAGGTTGGACTTTCACCGAAGTGAAAGTCCTAGGTTGAGATATAGGTTGTTTGGGTTGAGCTGCCCTATTATAACTCACAAGCGCCGCCTGGAAAACAGGGCAGCCACGATAGGATGCTGGGTGTCCGTTAGCCCCGCAATTTGCGCACTTAAGCAAATTAGCATCTCTCTGTGCTGAGGCCTTAATTGGACAGTCCTTATGTCCATGGACCTCAGCATAGATTACGCAACGTGGCTTCCGGCAGCATGCGGAAAAGGTATGATTAAATGACTGACACCTAAAACATTGTTTAAGGCCAGTCCTTGGTCTATAAGATTCCACCGATACGACACAGTAAACCAGCCGCTTCAGGTCATAAATTTTTAGAGCCTCAGCTGTCCGCTCGAGTTCAAGAATGAAAATGGGGAGAGGTTTCTCTACGTTATCTTTTTTAGCAAATATTTGCCTGGTACTTTTCAGAGGAAATCCCAAGGACCTAATTTCCTCTTCTATTTCGTCAATGGGAGTGTTTGAAGGCAGCCGTTTTAGCACTACCTTCAATGTAGTATTCCTTGTGAATGGATTTAAAATACTGTCTAAGGACTAAAAAGTCCTCCATTGTAGTTGCGTAATAACGCAAACCTTCTCTTATGTTAACAACTTTAAGTGGTCCACTTACGAGTGCCTTTATCTCTTTATTCATGCGAAACAGATCCCCATGACCAGTGACAGTGATTGGTGGGGGTCTCTGTTTCGCAGAGTCAACAATTTGAGAAGGTGTAGTATTTGTCGTATCGGTCGATGGACCAGCAATAACAGGTGGAACCACTGAAGAGGAAGTTCCAGAGGTTGATGCTTCCATATTTGTATCAGCTAGTGCTGCAAATTTATTAGAAGTCTCAACCCCTGATACTACAGTGGGAGACTTCACTTTGACTAGTCTGGATAGATCTTGGTTTTCTTTTCAGAATTATTTTCAGTTGTTTTTGATACTTTTATACCTTTACTTTACTTTTATTCCTCCTCTTTTTAGGAGTTGTTGTTTCTCTAGGCTCAGATTCAGTTTTCAGAAAAAATTGAGGTGTGGGTATGTCAAATTGGCCCATTCTTTTAGGTTTTACTTGTTGCTCTGAATCTGTTTCCGAACTTGCGTCATGTTCTGGGAGAAAGCTATGCGCTTGGAGCTCAAGCGCAGTAGCCTTCACTTCCTTCAACATGAGCGAGTACAAAGTTACACTTTCCGGTATTTGGCCATATATTTTATCTAATTTCTCCATACATGTCAAAGTGATGTCACACACTGCATCAGATCTTTCACTGCTGGGGAAAGTAGCCAGACTGTTAGTGATGAGTAAGAATACTCCGCGTATCTCATGAATATATCTTTGATATCGAGTATTTTCCTAGCTTTTCTTTTTGGCAATATATGACTCGAAAAATTGTGAGGCTTCTTCCCACAACGTGAAAGGTCTGATGTCCTCATTATCTTCATCCAGGTCCATAGACCCTGGAAAAAAATCAAATTTAGCAGCCATGCTTGGTTATACCAAGACTTAGTCTACTACTTCACTTGACTTTATTAGAAAACCACATGTCACTCGGATAGAATTACACTGCACATTAGTGAAGAAACCACAACACTATAACTTTAGACACTACAACCCGTGGATTTATATAACTTCTAGAACACTAGAACACTATACACTGGACCGGGCCGGTAAGCCCGGTCTGGTATTAACTGCCCTAACCGCCGATTGGTTGTGTAGCGATCACTTTATTTATGACAACCAATCGCAGAGCTCTAGAACTACCAGTAACCGCACTGAATTAGATGTTGATGAAGCACTACGGTGTGTACTGATGGTCACCCATCAATGCTTGATCCAAGCTCGATGTTACTAACGGTCACCCATGCAGTCTCGATGCAAGCTTGTTGTTACCATTAAAGACGTCGTTCTTCTTCGAAGTTCTTTATAGTAATGATGATGATCCGATGGGCAATTCTGTCCGCTGTCTGTCTTATTTATACGTTCACCGCGATGTGTTCGTAAGTTGTATCTGCCTTCTGATTGGTCAGCGGTAGGGACTTCCATTGCTCCAATGAGATTGCTGTTTGATGGTCTAGTCGACTGTACGTTATATCTGTCACCTCTACAAAAGAAACCACTGTTTGCACTTTCTTAAATTTATTTTTTCCCAGGTAATAACATTCCAGAAAAATATAATTGTCATAGAACATCAGAAATGAATTAATATACAGTTTGATGTGTTTCATTTGTTCTCCACTAGAGTGAATTCTTACAATATTGCGTTCCTTTGGCAATAAATAATATGATCTGGTTGCAGTGATGAACAAAAGAAGCAAATGAAGCGTACCAATCGTTTCTCATTTGTTTTCAAACATCGCCGTTTACATTAAATATATAAATATTTTAAAATGACTATATTTAAATGATGATTTGTGAGTAAACAGCTTAATTTTATTCGTTAAATAGTCCTAACAAATGCCACTCTTGATTTCCAAATTCTCTAGATAAATCACTGCTCACTTCGTGAGTCGTGAATGTATCGATAATTTGGAAATCACTCGTAGCATTACTTATGATAATGAAATTGTATTACATATTATCAATAAAACTCAAATCACCAAATTAAAATATTAAAAGAGTCAACGCGTTTTGTATTTGGTGATTTGGGTTTTATTGATAATATGTAATACAAATTAACAAGTGTTATATAGTTACCAAATTGTTCTTCCTGCGAAAGTAATTACATTTTTACTATGCAATTATTTAAACATACTTCTGGAAATTTCTGCTAACAGCAAATTTATATTTCGTTTAATTTTATAAGCACTGTTCTTCAAAAGAGAGTAGGCCTATCTCCATTTATTCTAAATGATGTATCTCTCTCTTACTCTCCTTATATTTTGGACATTAAAACAAATTGTTTTAGACTTTCATCAAAACCTGGAAGATTGCTTATCTCTCGTAAGCCAAAATACCCAACCATCGTTTCAACTGTCTGCCAACACTAGGGTCTGTTTCAATTTAAATCATCATTTATTGCAATTTCTGCGATTTGCGAAGGGTATGAGTTACTGCATATCCTTCCGCTGAAGATGGAAGCTAGTTTTCTGAAGGCCTACATATTTTTAAAAATTATCCTAATTCAGATACTTTAATAGTATCTAAGTAGTATTAAATTGCGTGTTGAGTAGCCCATAGTGTTAAGAAATAGTGGATGTAAACGATATCCTTGCACGTTTTGGAAAATAGCTAATATACAGGTTCGATTTGAAGTATCTTCTCTTTCCTTTTCAATGCAATTTGTGTTTGTTTTCTTTTATCAACAGTAAACTGATATTTTCAAATTGGGTTTACAACACTTCCCTTGGTCAGCAAAACTGTATGGCAACGGCAATAAACATACTCCGATTGGGTACCGACGAAGATTATATACCGTATATATATATATATATATATATATATATATATATATATATAGAGAGAGAGAGAGAGAGAGAGAGAGAGAGAGAGAGAGAGGTGATCTATTAATATTAAAAATATATTTTATATACAGTATTTAACGGAAATGAGTTCTAGATGTACGTTTTATGGGTAAAGACAGCAGTCACTCAGGGCTGACAATACGGCTGTCATCTTGTGGCAATTGTCCAGGAAGGTAAGACCCCTAACCTCCTACTACACCAAGGACCCCTAAGGCCTTGTAATGGAATCACTTTACCATTTTAAATTAATATTATAACACAAAAACCATGTTTACCAAATTCAAGCACCCGTTTTAGACGGTAGGCCTAAATTTAATGAGTATTTTTTTCTCCGATTCCACCATGTTGTCTTTCATGAGATTTTACTCCCTGGTATTGGCGGAATTGTAATCGATTTCTTAGATTGAGGCACCTGGAAGGCGGAGTTACGTTAATTCGATGATATGATGGATGATAGGAGAGTCCTTAATCTAAACCTAACCTAAATTCCAGACTATGGGCAACCATAGGAATGATTCTCTTACAGAAAAATGTCTGTGGTCCGACCTAGAATCGAACCCGAGATCTCTGAACTGTAGTAAGAAGCTCTGACCACAATACCATGAGACTGTCTTAACTAACTCACTAGCACTATCTAACCAGTAGGTTCATGACCACGCGGACATAAGTTCCATACATCCCTATCCATACATCTACTTCATTCAAATCATGGTTAATGTTATTCTCCCAACTCATTCTTGGTCTACCAAACTGGGCGTTTCCCTCTGGTTTTCACTCATGAAGCTTCCATGCCCTTCCTTCATTCCCCAATTCGTGTCACGTGTCCTGTTTATCGCCGTCTACGAGATTTAACTGTCCTTATACCTGGTTTCCTATAAAGATCATGTATATAGGCCTAGCTCTCTGTTATGCAGTCTTCTCCATTCGCCTGTTTGTTTATCTCTCTTTAGTCCAAAAAAATCCTAAGAATTTTATTCTCAAATACTCGTATTTCATGAGGCTGATATTAATATGTAATATTTACATTAGCAAAATATTATGCAATATATTCAATGGTTATACAAATTTAAACAATAAAATGGAACAAGAAACAAATTATGTACACACTTGACCAGAAAGTTTTGCCGTTTAATATTGAAGTTAACATTGGAGAAGAGTCATGATGACCTCCTGAAGAGCTTAATAATAGTGCCGATGAGGAAGTATGTTCTCTATTTTAATTAATTAACGTTAACATAGTCAACATTCCATAACTTATCTGTGGCTCGGGTTTTAAATGAATAAAACCTCATTGTTGTGACAATGAAAGTCATTGTAATTGATTTTGTTTTCACAGCAGAATCCGTCACTTGTTTTCATTTACATTCTCCTTTCATTCTTCTTCTTATTTCTTATAAATTCCTTTCCGTGCAAAATGGCGCTATGTGAAGACTTAAAAATGATTAATTTAAAGAAGAAATATATTTGTACACTTCTTTTTAATGTGAGCTTACATCAGAGTATCTAACACGAAAATGCTTTATCATCAGGATTCTTCGACAGACAGAATGTTGATTTTTAACACATTTTCCAAAATAAGTTCTTATATAAACATATTTTCTGTACTTCACATGGATTTATATATGGAGCGGTAATTTGTCCTTAAAGAGATTTATTCCTGTGGTCGCCCGTGGTATGGAATTTAGGTTAAGTTTAGGTTTAAGACATCTCCTGGTGCTTCCTTAACATTTATTACCCATCATATCACCGGGGTAGCGTAACTACGTTATCCTGGCGCACCAAGATCAGAAGCGGGTTACAATCCCCCCCCCCGCACAATATGTTTAAACATAAACCCTGAAAGATCTATAGTACGTGAGCACATCGATTATCTGTAATTGATATATCTAGCGTGGAAGAGCTTCTTGCCTTTATCTTTAAATTATTTATTATTTTTTACGGGGTTTAAGCTTTTTTTTATTTCACGTATTATTTAGTGAACATATTTAAGTAGTCTTGTATTTGTTTTAAGTCCATTCTTTAAAATACTTATGAGGCTAATGTATGTCCCATGTTCATGTGCAATGTTATAACAAATCTGGAATTCTGATATTTCGATTATTGATGTCGTTAGTAATCGAAATAACAAATCCCTGTTTTATTCTTACAGTGTCCATGTACGTTGATTATTATGATTATGATTATTATTATTATCATTATTATTATCATTATTATTATTATTATTATTATTATTATTATTTATTATCCAAAATTTATAAACCCTATTTCACCTAAGGTATATTAGGATTATGGTTTGTGTCAAAGTTGTGATTCATTATACAATTTTATCTTAAGTTAATTTTTTATGAAATTTATTTATAAAAACTTTAAAAAGTTCGTACGAAGTTAAAAACACTTTTATAATTGCTGGTTTGCTTAAACAGGCGGTATTATTTAGAAGACTGGTGATTCCGAACTTTTCGTTCCAGAACAAAGGACAATCATAGATATCATAATATGTTCATCACTTTGGTTGCTAATACCACATTATAACTTGTAGGTCTATATGTACATGCGGGGGGGGGGCACGCCGTAGTGTAGTGGTTACGGTACTGCACTATAAGCCGGAAGGACGAGGGTTCGAGTCCCAGTGGGGTCAGGATTTTTAAACTTACCCAAACCTTGTGGTGGCACTATGGCGCTGGGTGCAGCCAACATGTACACGAGATTTGAACTCGCTTTGCCAATGAACCTAAAAGGTAACCTACTGCAATTTCAGTACTTCAACTTGTGAAAGACCAACATAAATGCTAACCTAATGCCATTTAAGTACTCTATTCCAAGAGTTCACCTACATTTGAGGACAAGTTAGGATGAGACAATTGGTATTTTTTTGTATTGTAAGTCTATGTTTTTCCTTTACAGAGATTTAGGCGCGGAAATGAGTACCGGACGCTTGTTCTGGGGGTAAAGACGGCCGTCACGCAGGGCTGACATCAAGTGCCGATTGTCCAGAAAATTGGAAGTCTTAACCTCCTCCTACCCCAAGGGCCTCCCGAGGCCTGTAGTCGGATACATTTACCTTTACCTTTTTTATATGTAGCCTACAAGGGACATTCACTTCATCTATCTATCTATAATGGCGAGCCCTTTGTTGAGCCATAGTCTCTCATTTGTAAGGAGTTTCTAGACTAAGTTAATTTTTAGTTAACTTATTTGCTTGTAGATGTCATAGATGCCATGCGGTCAGTACACCGACCCAATGAGACATCTAACAGGAAACTAAGGTATTACTAGGACGTTGTTGTCGGTAAATTATACTTAGATACCTATGTATTCAGGCTTAAGGATCTTTTACAAGCCTGGAAATCTTCGGACCCGGGACCCACGGTTTAAAGTCCCTCCCGGAGAACTTGCTCCATGGGTTTTTTCGTCTAAAAATGTATCGACCCCGGGTTTGAACCCGCGACCCTCGGAACTAGAGGCAAGGAACATAACCACTAGTCCACCGGGGCCAACTATTCACTTCATAACAAGAATTTTAAAAAATTACTTAGAACAATACGGTTCTAGGCCATATATATATCTCGAACATATAGGAGCATCTAGTGTACATATATAGCATGCTGGACAACAGTGAAAGAGGAATGTTGATAATATGATAATAATGACTTACTACCACTAGTAGAACAGACAAGTTGAACGTAATACAGGCGGCTGAGCATAACGGATCGTAAGTATTAATATTCATAGAGACAAAAGTGTAAAGTGTCAGCACTTAATAATTTACATGTTCTATCCCCGACATAATAATAGTTTCTCAGACAACAGCAGTCGGTCACTGAATCTAAAGGAGGAGGGTCTCTTGAAAATGAACCTGTCCTCATCACATCCCAGAATGACAGATCACGAATGCAGTTAGTGTTATGAAAAACTACCAATTAATTCCAACATCTCTCATTAATTTTTTTTGGCAGCACTTTCACTTACTGCATTACCTAACAATAGTTATTCTACCGGGTGCGGCAGCATAACTTCCTTTTTTAAAATGTGCGCCATTTAGTCGGTTGATGTCGTAGCGGAGCGCTAGTGGTCTCGTTCGAGAGGGGGGACTATAAAGTTTTGTCCTGACACAGTTCAGTCGCCATCATGCGTTGGAACAGTGAGGAGCGTGCGTTTGCCATTGAGGCCTAATTTTCGAGCGGATGTTCTGTGATCGCAACCCGGCGCGCCTTTCGGAATCGCTTTAATTTAGCCCCGTTGGCCCCTGTCCTGGACCGGAAATCAATTGTTACGTGGGTCACTACGTTCAGACAAACTGCAAGTGCGACAAGACGAAGAACTGGAGTCCCTCGGCCGATTAGATCACCTGAGAACATTGAGGTAGTGAGAGCTTCAATGTTGCGATCACCACGGCGTTCTGTGCGCAAACATGCGTCTGCCCTTGGACTTTCCGATCGTTCTGTAAGGAGAATACTTCATGATGATCTTCATTTCCATCCATACAAGATGGCAATTCCCAGAGCGCCTTATCTCAATTAGGGGCGATTTGAAGTGGCCGGCCCGCTCTCCCGATTTGACCCCTTGTGATTTTTTTCTATGGGGTTATTTGAAATCCCGTGTTTATGTGAACCGTCCAAGGACCCTACAAGATTTGAAGACCAACATCCAGGAAGAAATTGCCAACATAACGCCTGCTATGCTGACAGGAGTCATGACAAACGCCAGAAATCGGTTTTACTCAGTGTATGGAGAATGGGGACGTCACCTACCTGATTTGATCTTCAAAACTGAGAAAACAAAACTTTATGTATGTGCCTATATTAAAAAAAACGAATAAAAATTTTCTGATTCATACAATGCATTTTATTAAGTTTTAAAAAAAGGAAGTTATGCTGCCGCACCCTGTATCAGCAATTTCATTTTTGTTAGAATACTTAGGCCTACAATGAATATTTTAGGGTCTGAAACATCTAACTGTGGTTAGATCTTTCAAAGACAATGTTTAAATCTGGAGTTCTAATTTTCATTATTTAAAAAAAAACTTCATTTTTCATTGTGGATTAATTTGTGGACAGTAAACACATTTGGGATATTTTTCCTTTGTACAAACATAATTCTGCACGATTCATTATGCTGCAAAAATAGTTACTGAAATAAGTAAAATGATTTGCTTTCCACAAAATAATAGAGCTATAATTAAAATAATTGTATTTATTTATCAACATTTTGCAGATGATCAATTTTTAATTAAGATTATGAAGATTTAGAATTTATGACTAGAAAATTAATAGAATAATATGAAAAATGGGGTTTAAATTTGAACATGAACAAAATATTTATTAATTGGTGAACCAGAACAAAATTTAATTTTGAAGACTGGAGAAACAATAAAATCTTGTAGTGAGATCACATATTTAGGAATTAAAATAAATAAAAATGGGAGTTATGAAGAGGAAATAAGAAATATAAATAATAAAGGAAAATCTGAAATTGCTTGCCTCAATGGAATATTGTGGGATAAAAATATAAGTAATAAAAATAAAATGAATATATGCCTATATCATACAATTGTTAAAAGCATCATTACTTATGGAGCAGAACTTTGGCCATTAACAACAAAAACAAATAAGTATCTTTTGGCAACGGAAATGGATTTTATACGAAGGGCAGCAAGAATTTCAAGAAGAGAAAAAATTAGGAACTCAGTTATAAGGGAGAAAATGAAGATTGAAGACACTATTATAGATTATATTAAAACTCAGCAATTAAGATGGTACGGTCATGTCCAGCGAATGGAAGAAGTCGACTACCAAAATCTGTTTTGGAATGGAAACCTGAGGGAAGACGAGGCAGAGGAAGACCTAAAACTTCCTGGAGTCAGGGAATATGTTTATACATGAAGGAGAAACATCTACAACCAGGAGATTGGATGGGTCGACAAAATTGGCTATTAGGAATCGGACGATGTCAAAGACATTAATCAACCGATGATCTATCTATTTATTTATCAATTAAAATAGACCTAAAGTTAAACAATCCGGAAACCAAACAATGTTGATATCACATAGAATCTATCTTACGTATAAAATATGCTTACATTTCTAGCAAGAATACATTTTGAGACCTCTAACTTTCTTCTGAAATATTGGTGGTGTTAAAGAATATTGTTACGTACTGTACCCTAGCGAAATGTAGACCGTATAACCCGAACGACTTGATGCATTGAAATGTTCCTTAATTAAACAGCAGGTTGCATGTCCTGAAAAATAACTAAATATACCCTATCAATATATGCGTATGTACATTCGTTTTGTAGGAAACTTATCTCCCTGTTTAATCATTTCTAATTTTGAATTATATGGATCAATTCTTAACAAATTATACAGACCTATTTCATATTTTATTTGAAGGTCCTCTTTAACAACTTAGATTATTAGTGTCAAATCATGGCGTGAAAGGGCAATTTTGTATTTGCAACAAGAAACAAATGAAGGTTGGTTCAATCGAGTATTGCCAATTTACAATATTGAAATTAAGGCAAATTTTATCATAACTGTTTAAATTACATTTTGTATAAAGTGAAATAAATAAATTTTAGCGTGCCTTTTAATCAAATTGCCTCTTGTCCCTAGAGGATTGAAACCTGACCGAGATCGATGGATTTTTAAGATGGAAAAATCCAAAGGACAAAACTTCCGGGAGGGACTTTAAGCCGTGGGTTTCGAGTCTGAAGATTTTCAGACTCGTAAATGTACCGCATACCTGAAGAAGAAAGATCCCTCAGTGCAAAATTTAACCGATCTTCATACATCTTAGTAATGCCTTAGTTGTCTACTAGATATCACTTAGAGACGATCTGCTAACCACATGTCACTTATTGACATATATAGGTAAATAAGCGTAATTAAATTTGCTTGGTCAAGAAACTCCAGCTAAGGAGCACTCGTGTCCCCATAAGGAACATTTGGAATATATGTATTCTTGTATTAAAATAGTCCACCGCTGTGGTCTCGAGGTAGCGTACTGCCTTGTCACGCAGCGGGCCCGGGTTCGATCCCCGGTCGGGGCAGTTTTTCTGGGTGAGGTTTTTATCAGGGTTTTTCCTCACATGTAAGACAAATGTCAGGAAAACTTTAAGGCCCAAACGGTCCCCGAAATCATATTGCCAACATCATCATCATCCTTATCATTATCATCATCATCCTTCACCGGAAAGCAACAGGAAGCTACCACACCTACAATTCCCTAGTAAAGCTACAAGCATAGCATGAAAATGCTATGGTTGCGGTGAAAGACCTGCCCTCGGGCAGAATTATTATGGATGGATATTAAAATTAAAATAAGTTCTTATTTCCATATAATTCATTGCTTGTTTACTTGTAAAATGAGTAATTTAGTTCACCGTGATTTCTTCATTATGTTCACTGAAAGTTGCATATTTTCTTATAAACATTAGAGTACCGTTCTCCATTTATGCGTTTTCTGGCCACTTTTTAAGGTCGTGAACTACCGAAATGAAACGAAGTATCGGAATGAAAAAAAACTTGTGGAGGTTGGTGGAATATGTGCCGTTGTTGCTATCGCTGGTTATTAGTGCGAAGTCATCGGCGGACAAGCATCGCTAATACGTGAGGTTAGCGTTACAATGTCGTGGCCAGACGATCGCGTTGTAAGAATGCATTCATGCAGAAAGATGTCAGGAATATTAACTACCGCCACTCGCATCTACGTAATGAAGGAGAACTATTGGCAAGCCGCGTACCTGAGTCAACGAACTTCTATCATCATTTTTTCATTTTCTTTCTCAATTTTCTGCTTGAAATATGATCCCTTGTCACTAGAATACGCTAATTGTCACACGGAACCAATATATATTAATACCCACGATAGTCAAGCACACTATAGTCTATTTAGAGATCGATCTAAATTATCTAAATCAGTATAAAAAAAGTCATTGACCTTTTGGGCAATTTAAACGTGTTTTTTTCTACCATGGTTATTCTCTTACAAATCAAGTTTAAGAAAAAGAGATTGTTACAGTAGTTTACGTCTTTCTCTAAATAGACTACAAACGTGAATAAGATCTGGCAATTCTGTTCCTTTAAATCCTTCACAAGTTTGATTAACTCTAATTAATTTATTATCATTGTTATTATTATGATTATTATTATGATTATTATTATTATTATTATTATTATTATTATTATTATTATTATTATTATTATTTAAACATAGGCTCAATTCTGGAAATGCATGCTATTATGCATTGCAGAGACTTTTGATGTCCCAACTCCTTTCAAAAAACGTTAAACTGAAAATATATAAAACTATTATTCTACCAGTTATATTATATGGGTGCGAAACATGGACTCTTACTTTAAGGGAGGAAAGGAGATTACGAGTATTTGAGAATAAAGTACTTACGAAAATTTTTGGACCAAAGAGAGATGAACAGACAGGTGAATGGAGAAGACTACATAACAACGAACTACATGGTCTGTATAGGAAGCCAGATATAATAAGAACAGTTAAGTCTCGTAGATTGCGATGGGCAGGACATATTGCGCGTATGGGGAATGAAAGACGTGCATGGAAGCTTCTTGTAGGAAAGCCAGAGGGGAAATGCCCAGTTGGTAGACCAAGAATGAGGTGGGAGAACAACATTAACTATGATTTGAGGGAAGTAGATTATACAGGGGATGATTGGAAAGCATTAGCTCAGGATAGGGATTTATGGAGAGCTTATGTCCGCGCGGCCATGAACCTACGGATTGGATTGTGCCAGTGAATTAGTTAGTTACCTGGTTAAAAAGTTAATTACTCGTATGAAGACTATTAGGCCCCATATTCCTAAATTGTTATTACTGTCTAGCAGAAGACAGTACAATGGGTCTCATGATTACGATTACGTAGATTTAACCTCAGTTTGTTTTCTTAACCGATTTCCGCTACTTTTCATATCAAATGGTAACTCGGTTGTCTTCAGGAAGCTTATGGAATATTTCTGCAGTCTATAAACTGAACTGCATTGCGTTATATCTCTATCAAGCCCATGACCTATAAGCCCCACATTAACATATGTAATTTGCAGAGGTGAAGATCTACCAGTCAGTGTAGGGGCGATATGTGGTCAGCATAATATGTCCTGCCGTTATAGCTAGTGTTTCTCAACCTGAAACCTCTATGTATCCAATCAAAATGCTGGATGAACACCGGCCTATACTGGCCGACACTTGATGAGAAAGTTTCTTATACAGAGGGACTCAGAAACAGCATGTCCCGTAGCTCAGCGCCATGGCGTCTTAAACCACTCGGTTCACTCTAAAGACTACACAAAAAATAGTGTGAGGAAACGAACCCAGGATTCTCGGTCTCATACTATTTAAACTGAGCAGTATAGCAAATCTTTAGAGGATGAGAAAGGCCTACAACTCAATGGCATTAATAAGCTGTTAGTTTATGCTGATTATGTAGTAATTACTATTGGCCGATAGCGAGGAGATGCTAAAGGACAAGACGCACACACTATTGAGTAACACTAAGGAATTAGGACTGGAAGTAAATATCAATAAAACAAAATATATAGTCACACGTAGAAATGCATTATATAATGGAAATGGACAGTTAATGACAAATGAGAGACATTTTGAGGAAGTGGCTGAATTCAAATACCTAGGAACAATATTCACAAATAGATGCACAAAGAAATTAAACATAGGCTCAATTCTGGAAATGTGTGCTTTTATGCATTGCAGGGACTCTTGATGTCCCAACTCCTTTCAAAAAACGTTAAACTGAAAATATATAAAACTATTATTCTACCAGTTATATTATATGGGTGCGAAACATGGGCTCTTACTTTAAGGGAGGAAATGAGATTACGAGTTTTTGAGAATAAAGTTCTTAGAAAAATTTTTGGACCAAAGAGAGATGAACAGGCAGGTGAATGGAGAAGACTACATGACGATGAACTACACGGTCTTTATAGGAAGCCAGATATAATAAGAACAATTAAGTCTCGTAGACTGCGTTGGGCAGGACATGTTGCACGTATGGGGAATGAAAGACGTGCATGGAAGCTTCTTGTAGGAAAGTCAGAGGGAAAAGGCCCAATTGGTAGACCAAGGTTGAGGTGGGAGAACAATATTAACTATGATTTGAGGGAAGTACATTATACAGGGAATGATCGGATGGCATTAGCTCAGGATAGGGATGTATGGAGAGCTTATGTCCGCGCGGCCATGAACCTAGGGGTTCGATAGTGCCAGTGAGTAAGTAAGTATAGCATTGAATAAAAGTGAGGTTTTTTTAATCCTTACCAGACGGCATTAACAGGTAGCGCATATCTGGTTTTTATAGAGGGAGTGTTGTGGCAGTTATGGGATAAAGTAATGGAGAAAACAGCTTTCCCCTCCATGCCGCAACTTATTGGGTTCGTGGGGGATGTAGCATTGGCATTACAAAGGGGCGTCGAGTTGCTTGCTTAGGGCGAGTGACTGATAATGCTGTGGGTAACGGTCCATTAACTCCGCTCAATAGCTAGGTGGACACAGTTAATTCTACGTTAATGGCGAGCTAATGTTGCTATAACATCATTATTTATACAGGCCTGCATGTCATATACTATTTCATTTATCAAATTTGGTTGCTCGTACTTTATAAAGGCGTGGATTCTGTCTCGTTATTTTAGAAAAATAATAATTTGCACACAATGGATATGACTAAGATGCCAAGTGAGTAAGTGCGTGTACATTAATTCACTGTGATTTGTGAAACACTTATAGGCCTATATGATTCTAATCCAACAGGACAAGATTAAAAGTCACACAATTCAAAATGCTAATTAACTCACTCAATGGACTCTTACTTTAAGGTAGGAAATGACATTACGAGTTTTTGAGAATAAATTTCTTCGCCGTAGCCGAGCGGTTACGGGACTTGCGCTGGTTCGAGTCTCCATGGGGGAAGAAATTTTCTCATGGTATTTCGGCCAGTATGGGACCGGTGCCCACCCAGCATCGTGAGGCAATTGGGTAGCTACAATAAGTAGCGGCTCCAGGTTGAGGAACCAGCTATAACGGCTGGGGGACTCGACATGCTAACCACATGTCACCCCTACACTGGCTGTTGATCATCTACCTCTGTGATTGACACATGTGGATGTGAAGGGCCAGCAGCCGGCTGGTAGAAGGGCAACCGCTGAAAAGTGGAAAGACCCTCAATCGGAAGAAAAATATTTGGACCAAAGAGAGATGAACGGACAGCTGAATGGAGTAGACTTACATAACAATGAACTACATGGTATTTATAGGAAGCCAGATATAATAAGAACAGTTAAGTCTCGTAGACTGCGATGGGTAGGACATGTTGCACGTACGGGGAATGAAAGACTTGCATGGAAGCTTCTTGTAGGAAAGCCAGAGGGAAAACGCCCAGTTGGTAGACCAAGAATGAGGTGGGAGAATAACATTAACTATGATTTGAGGGAAGTAGATTATACAGGGAATGATTGGAAAGCATTAGCTCAGGATAGGATATATGGAGAGCTTATATCCGTGCGGCCATGAACCTACGGGTTCGATAGTGCCAGTGAGTAAGTAAGTAAGTAATTAACTCACTCATTGACACTATCGAATCCCTTGGTTCATGGCCGCGCGGACATAAGCTCTCCACACATCCCTATCCTGGGCAAATGCTTTCCAATCATCCCCTGTATAATCTACTTCTCTCAAATCATCGATAATCTAATTCTGCCACCTCATTCTTGGTCTACAACTGGGCGTTTTCCGTGGTTTTCTTACAAGGAGTTTCCATGTAATTTTTTTTTTCATTCCCCATTCGTGAAGCATGTTCTGCCCATTGCAGTCTGAGACGTAGGCCTAACTGTTCTTATTATATCTGGCTTCTTGTAAATATCATATAGCTGACTGCTATGTAGTCTTCTCCATTTACTTAAATAAAGTTCTTAGGATTTTTTTTGACCAAAGAGAGATGAAGAGACAGGTGCATAGAGAAGACTACATGCTAATAAAACACATTTTTAAACAAAACTTGTAGCAAGAGTACAAAAATCTTCTTCTTCTTCTTCGGCTTTCCCCCACTTATAGGTTTGCCGTCTTCAGTTTCCATTTATCTCTATCATTCCAATCTCCCTCTTCCAAATTCCTATCCTCCATTATTGTTCTGACGTAGGTTTTCCATTTCCATCTTGGTCTACCACGTTTATTTCTTCCAGGGGGTGACCAATGGTATATATTTTTTGGCCATCTTTCATTTTCCATTCTTTGTACATGGCCATACCATTTAAGCGTTTGATTTTCAATCCTCTTAACAACAGATGTGGTGACCTTCATTTCTCTCCAAAGGAATTCATTTCTTATTTTATCCTGTCTTGTTTTTTGGAGGCTTCTTCTAAAATAATCGAATTCAACTGTTCTAATTTTATTCTTTTGTAATTCCGTCAAAGACCAAGTTTCGCTTCCATATGACAAAATATTCTGTATTATGCTCTTATAAATTTTCATTTTAGTTTCCTTTGTAATATTTTTGTTCCAAATTATTCCATGTAATGTCTTAGTTGCATTTTTTGCCATTGCAATTTTAGCCTGTACATCTCTCTCACAGTTGTGATTATTGTCCCAAGATATTTAAAAAATTCACATTTTTTTATTTTCCCTGTTTCAAGTATGAGGTCATCCACATCCTTTCCCAAACACATATATTCTGTTTTCTGTAAATTTATATTCAGTCCTCATTTTTTATATTCTTCCATTAATTTATTTATCATATATTTCATATCATCTTCATCCCCTGCAAAAATTATTTGATCATCTGCAAACAACAATGAATGCAGTACTTTTCCTCCTATAGGAATACCCATTTCAGAACATTTTTTATACCACAAGTTAAGAGCCTGGTCTGAATAAATGTTAAAAAGGATTGGTGACAAAAACTGCATCCCTGCTTAAGGCCTTTATTCACTGTGATTTCCTCTGTTAAATTATTCTGTATTTTTACTTTAGCTTTTGTATTACTATAGATCCTCCTAACAATATTAATCCATTTATCACAGATATTCATATTTCTCATTGCCATCGATAACAATTGTCGAGGTACACTATCATATGCCATCTCTAAATCAATGAAGGTCATATGTAGTTCTTTATTTTTTGCTAGGATTTTCTCTTGTAATAGTCTAATACAGAAAATATTATCAATACATGATCTTCCACTCCGGAATCAACATTGTTCTTCTCTTAAGTTATCTTTTATCTCCTTAAGTTTAAAATTTATAATTTTACTAAAAATCCTAGCTGTTGAAGGTATAACGCTTATACCTCTATAATTGGAACACAGTTTTTTTATCACCTTTTTTAAAAATAGGAGTAATGTACGATAAATTCCAGTCTTCTGGGATATCGTCTCCAATTTCAATTTTATTAAAAAGTTATGTTAAAAATATTACTAAAATATCTCCCCCATATTTTAGGAGTTCCGTCTGAATATTTCCTGGTCCTGGTGCTCTCCCATTTTTTGCATCTTTCAAAGCTCTTTTAACTTCATCTTCTGTTATCTCTGGAGTGTCAAATTTATATTCTACATCCGTATCTTGAAGTTGAAACTCCTTTCTATTTTCTTGAAGTAAACCTTTATAACGTTGCAGCCATTCTGATGGTCTTATCAACTGAATATTTATCTTCTTTCTTTCTGATTTCCTGATATTTTGTAATGTTTTCCAAGCTTCTTTGGATCTAGCATATCCAATCGAATGATCTATATTCGAGCATATATTATCCCAGTACTCAGTTTTTGTTCTTCTCACTTCCGCCTTTGTTTTATGTTTTAAAGTGATATATTACAAAAATCTAATTGTATAAAATCAGTGTTAATGTTTGGCAGTGAAACATATGCACTTTCAAGAGAGATACGTCAAAACTGATGGTTTGTGAGACCCAAACTGAAAAAAAAAGAGAAAAAAGAAACAGTATGTGATCGAGAAGAGTGGCGGATAAGTCCATATTATGAACTCTATAATGTATTTTAAGTCACTACTTCTAAAATGCATTATGAAACACCGTTGAGATCACTGTGTAAAAGTTAAAAATGTAAAATCAATACCTGAGATCTTTGTCGTTCTCAACAAGATGAAATAATTCAAATATTTTGTAAGCCTTTCGGAATGTATGTTCCATCTTCAGCTTATGAACTGGTACAATTTCAAGGACTTTCTAGGTGTAAATCGGAATTCTAGATGCGCTCATATCAAATACCATTAATCTGCCAAAAAAAAAAAAAGTAGTGACATTTTCTATATATGTAACTACAGTTTCATGGTGACATGTGCCTAGAATAAAATCTTTAAACTGTTCGAATAATTTATGTTCACTCCATTTTTCAAGATATTGTAGAGCAGAAATGCATTTTCAGATGATATTGAAGGACGTCAGCTGTGTGTTTAAATAGAAAGTACCTGTGGAGACCAATAGCTAATTACAGAAAAATTCTTTTGTTTCATACTAGGTTTGCTTAGATAGTCCTTGGCCTACCAATAGGCTGCTGGCCTCATATCCGCATGTGTCAGTCACACAGGTTGATGGACATCTAGCCAGTACTGATGCGGCATGTGGTCAGCATGTCGGATCCTCGATTCGTTATAACTAGTTTCTTCATACATGTTTTATTATGTAATTTACACCGTCCAATCACGACACTCGCAATTAATGTAATTTTTTCTTGTTATTCTAGGTAAGATTTTACTATTCAGAAATCAGAGGTTCTTCATCTTCAATTAAGCTGTAAGTTACAACAAAAATATATTATTTAGTCTAATTCTAAGTGAAATAGTGATAAGAAATACCAAAAATAACATTTGATGTGCTAAAATTGAACGTAGCAGGATTTAGGCTACGTATTTTTACACGCTTTATATTAGCTTGACCTGTATCTATCTACCTACTAGTCCACCGCTGTGGTCTCGAGGTAGCGTGCTGCCTTGTCACGCAGCGGGCCCGGGTTCGATCCCCGGTCGGGGCAGTTTTTCTGGGTGAGGTTTTTATCGGGGTTTTTCCTCACCTGTAAGACAAATGTCAGGAAAACTTTAAGGCCCAAACGGTCCCCGAAATCATATGGCCATCATCATCATCCTTATCATTATTCATTATCATATTCATCATCATCATCCTTCACCGGTGTGGAAAGCAACGGGAAGCTACCACACCTACAATTCCCTAGTAAAGCTGCAAGCATAGTATGAAGATGCTATAATTGCAGTGAAGGACCTGCCCTCGGGCAGAATTACTATGGATGGATCTACCTATTTATGTAACGGAATTTTTCAACGCGATTTTCACCGATTTAAAATTATTGGATCGACTTGAAACTTTGTATACTTGTAAAGGACCCGTGACAATACAATAATTTCATATTTTTTTCATAACATCCTGGCCAGAATCATCAGAAAATCAAAAAAAGTGTCTTTGTATCTATGCAACGGAATCTTTGAACACGATTTTCACCCACTTAGAAACATTGGATCGACTTGAAACTTTATATACTTGTAAAGGACCCGTGACAATACAATAATTTCATATTTTGTTTCTAAAATCCGGGCCAGAATCATCAGAAAATCAAAAAAAATGAAAACTGGTATAATAGGTTGCGGACTTGTCGACGTTTTAGTCATTCGTTGTAAGAGCTCAGTTGGTAGAGCGGTGAACTCTAGTGGTATATAATATCGGTAATCCATAGGTCGCTGGTTCAAATCCGGCTGGGAGGATTTTTTTTCGAAGAGTTACTTTTAGCTCATGCTACAATAGTATCGAATTTAAAGATATTTACATTTCTGTCTTATTCTGTAAAATATTAAAACTAAAAAATAATTAAAACAACACGGTTTATTAGAAAACCGCACTAAAAAAATGAAAAATAATTTTAATTTCAATACGCTTGGGATAAAATTAAAGTGGTCAACAAAAAAATCATCTCCAACACATATAGATTAAAACTAGAGTTATCAACAAAAAGACAATAATTTTACCATCAAAAGCGTGGGGTGCTTTTTATGATTTTTACGTTTTCTTCTTAGAGACTTTACTTTTACCAATATCTGTTTATTATCAAATATATTAATTAATATAGAGCACTCCACGCTTTTGATGGTAAAATTATTTTCTTTTTATTGATATCTCTAGTTTTCATCTGTATGTGTTGGAGATGATTTTTTTGTTGACCACTTTAATTTTATCCCAAGCGTATTGGAAATTAAAATTATTTTTCATTTTTTAGTGCGGTTTTCTAATAAAGCGTGTTGTTTTAGTTTTTTAAAACTATTATTTATTTTATTACCTACCACCGATTTATGTAAAGAAAACAACATGTTTCTTTACACATTTTGTATATTAAGGTTGTTTATATTTGCTCCCATTTATTCAGTTGCAGAAATTTAAATCTCATTGTAGTTAATCTCTCTCGGTCTCTCTTACTTTTGAGAACTACAAATTCAGCCCCTATTTGTAGTCTTCGATTTATCGCGGGACGTGCTCTGGTTCGAGAAATTGTCTAAAGTGATGTTGACTGCGATAAATAGTGGCTAAATGTTGTGAACATCAGTTATAACGGCTGGGAGTCCCGAGATACAGAATACTTGTCACCCCTATAGGCGTACTGCCCGAATGATTGTCCATCTTCGTGTCATCAAATTGAGGCCAGCAGAAACCAGAGGGAAAACGTCCACTTGGTAGACCAAGAATGAGATAGGAAAATGACATTAACCGTGATTTGAGAGAAGTAGATTATATAGGGAAGGATTGGAAAGCATTAGCTGAGGATAGGGATGTATGGAGAGATTATTTCCGCGCGGCCATGAATCTACGGGTTTGATAGTGCTAGTGAGTTAGTTAGATTGTTAATTAGCCTGATAGAAGTTCAAGTGCCTTATAGGCATGTAACGCCACGAAGTTCAGTGCAGTTTTACTACTTGAATCGGTTCGTCCAGATAGGGTCTCAATCAGTTTTTTTTCCCCCCTTAATTTTTTTTCTCGTACATTTATTTTACGCTCACCACAGCGTAGCCAGATTCAAGCCTTTCTATTATAAAATAGCACGTAGAAGTGCAGAACACGAAAAAAAAGAATGGATTGAGACTCCTTTCACATGAAGCGATTCAATGTATTTGAAACTCTCTTTACCATTGTAAGCATCAAGATTCAAAGCTGAATTTTGGATTTACTTACCATGTGAAGAAAGCCTGCGCAGGGACTTTCGAACAGGACTATCGGTCAATTTGGATGAGTGAACTTCTGTTTCACAGGAGTGTGATATCACCATGACCATCGGGACCGCAAACATTCCATACTGTATAGCCTACCATTTCCATATGTAATTCACTTTAAAATAATATTTAACTGTTTACCATTCAATGCAAGAAAAACGTAACATAAAAACACACGTAGCCAAACTACAAATTGAGCATTGATACTGAAATATGCTTGTTTAACAAGTTGATATATCTTCTATGCCTAGTATGGTGTTAATTGCGAATCCAGGGAGTAGCCAAACTACAAATTGAGCATTGATACTGAAATATGCTTGTTTAACAAGTTGATATATCTTCTATGCCTAGTATGGTGTTAATTGCGAATCCAGGGAGTTAATTGTCACAATTAAATATTTTCATTTCTGATAATTATTTGAAGTATCGCTATTTCTTTAAAATGGCACAACGCCTTTAAATTTTCCACTTCCAAGGATCTTAGTTCTCGAAATTTCGTCACCCTAAAATGTAATGTAATTTGACCACGGTCAAGACGCACTCTCGAAATTCAAAGACACGACTAGGAAAGACGACATAAACATAACTATTCGGGCATCGAAGTGGTCACCATTATATGACATTACTGCAATATTTTCCATTATTAATAATTTGGTTTGCTTCATTACTGATAAGTTGCTCGTTTCTTTTATCTAATTATATTTATTTAATATATACGGCCCTATTACGTCTACAGATTTCCGGTTGTTTACAGTCCGTTGTACAATTAATTTTTGTGTTATTAATGTTTTTATTGTCTTAACTTGCCGATTTAATTATAATTTCATCATTAAATGATGATCATGGTGACGTAGGCCCTGGTAATAAAATTTCAATCCAACTTAAACCTTTCCGAATAAGGAGGAAAGAAAAGTGAGATTGAGCGGTGAGACTTGAACCCGATATATTCCAAATGCAGGACTCAAATGTTATTCTCCGAATCAACTTGCTAAGAAGTGAATTTCTTAGACATAATTATATTTTACATAAGGTTCGTTTGTTAAAAAACTTGAGCTGATCGGAACCTGTTTTATTTCATATTATGTTGGAAGAAAATGTCTCCTGGAATTTGAGTAGCTGCAATTTGAGGATGAGGAAGGCCTACAACTCAATGGTATTAATAAGCTGTTAGTTTATGCTGATGATGTAGTACTATTGGCCGATAGCGAGGAGATACTAAAGGAAAACACGCACACACTATTGAGTAACACTAAGGAATTAGGACTGTAAGTAAATATCAATAAAACTAAATTTGTGGCCACACGTAGAAATACATTATATAATGGAAATGGACAGCTAATGACAAATGAGGGAAATTTTGAGGAAGTGGCTGAATTCAAATACCTAGGAACAATAATCACAAATAGGAATGAGATGCATAAAGAAATTAAACATAGGCTCAATTCTGGAAATGCATGCTATTATGCATTGCAGAGACTTTTGATGTCCCAACTCCTTTCAAAAAACGTTAAACTGAAAATATATAAACTATTATTTTACCAGTTATATTATATGGGTGCGAAACATGGACTCTTACTTTAAGGGAGGAAATGAGATTACGAGTTTTTGAGAATAAAGTACTTACGAAAATTTTTGGACCAAAGAGAGATGAACAGACAGGTGAATGGAGAAGACTACATGCTAATGAACTACATGGTCTTTATAGGAAGCCAGATATAATAAGAACAGTTAAGTCTCGTCGACTGCGTTGGGCAGGACATGTTGAGCGTATGGGGAATGAAATACATGAATGGAAACTTCTTGTAGGAAAGCCAGAGGGAAAACGCCCAGTTGGTAGACCAAGAATGAGGTGGGAGAACAACATTAACTATGATTTGAGGGAAATAGATTATACAGAAAATGATTGGAAGGCATTAGCTCAGGATAGGGATGTATGGAGAGCTTATGTCCGCGCGGCCAAAAACCTACTGGTTCGATAGTACCAGTGAGTAAGTAAGTACAAAAAGCAGCGGTTTTAAAGTTAAGAAAACTAGACATAATGTCTCGGGGACGTGACATGATGACCTCTATAATGGTGCATGATCACCCACCTCTGTGATTAGCACAAGTGAATGTGAGGCCAGAAGCCGGCTGATAGGACAAGAATCATGTAGGCATGCCATGGTTTTTTTTAACTTCTATTGGAATTTTATGTATTTTCTTTCTCTACTTGAATGAATGCAAAAAAAAGATTGGTATAATTTGCAACGAAAATTAGGCCTATTGGAAACATAAACATTTACATGAATATTCATCATCGTTTCTTTTATATGTATTCGTGGTGTATTAAACGTGACTTTTTATAACAGTGAGGGGGTAATATTGGTAACTTTTGGATTGTAAAATTGTCATTTGTGTCGTTATGTTCAGCAGCTATTACAGACTCACCTTGAAAGAACAAGTAAAACTTTGTCGCCTCAAAGTCCTCGGGCAGTAGCCATAAGTGGGAGTACATTTCTTTTATTTAAAATAAAATCCCACTTGTGATGCAATGGTCATGCTCGCATGGGGTGTGTACCTCCATATAAACTCAAAACTTTGTCTTTCCCGAGATTAATCTGAATTATAAGACATATTTTTGTTGTTAAATCCATACCGTAATAATAATATTGTGTCTTGTAAGCCCATGTTTCTCTTAACAGAAATTTAGGCGCTCTCCCCCTACAAGGAAGAATTTGAACCATACTAATTTAGTTACACTTGTTTTCGTATAGATGTCATTTGAGTGGTCCGTGATCAGTGTTCCGCCTCATACTGACATCTAGGAAACCAAGGTAGTACTGTAATAATAATAATCATCATCATCCTCATCACTCCAAGGATTAGCAAGGCAATTGCCCGTTCCGAACTTAATATTGCATTCAGCCCAACGTCTTCTAGGTCTTCCAACATCACGCCTTCCTCTTGCTTGATAATTTCTGGCTAAACATGGATATCTCTCCTGCTCATTCCATCCATGTGATCAATCCATTTCTGTCTGTAATTCGTGACTTTATCCAACAAAGGCTGTACTTTCAATTCTTCTCTTATATCCTCATTTCTTATTCTATCAAGTCTTGTACATCCTTTTACTTGTCTTAGGAACCGCATCTCTGCCGTCTGTATTCTATCCTTCTGTCTTTTCACTGGAGCCCAAGTTTCACATCCATACAATATTGTGGGAACCGCCATAACATTATACATTTTTATCTTGGTTTCTTTTCTAATTTTATTTTTGAATGTTCTCTGTATTGTTCCACACACCGTCTGAAATTTATTTATTTTGGAGTCAATATCTCTTTCCACATTGTAGCCAACATCACAGCCCAAATATTTGAAACTAGACACTGTTCTATACTTTGATTTTCTAAAATAATTTTGGTTCTCACTGGATCTCTTCCTCTAAAAGCCATGGTCTTCGTTTTCCTTACAGAAATTTTAGATCGTATAATTTACATATTTCATTTAATGCATGCATTGATTTCTGTAAGTCGTCTTCATTTTTCTGTATTATGATTACATCGTCAGCAAATAAAAGATTATTTATGCACATTTTATTATCCATTCTTATTCCTGGATTTACTAAAACTTTCCATTTATTAAAAATATCGTCTATATATATATTAAACAAAGTGGGTGATAAACTACATCCTTGTCGTAATCCAGTATTTGTTTTGATTGCATCTGTTCTTTTGAATCCGGTATCTATAATTATATTTGTGTCTTCATATAATGTCTTTATTGTTTCTACAAGACACAGCGGGTATCCTTTCATTCGTAATATTTCCCATAATTTTTGTCTGTTTACTCGATCGAAGGCCTTATCCAAATCTATAAATCCTATGTGAGTTTCTAAGTTATGTTCTCTTCTCTTTTCTATGAGTTGTTTCAGTGTAAAGACATTGTCTATACATGACCTTCCCTTTCTGAATCCACTTTGATTTTCACTTATTATTACTTCTGTTATGTTTCTCAATCTATTATTTATTATTTTCGTATATATTTGTAGCCAGTATTCATTAAGCTAATCCCTCTGTAATTCTCGCAATTTCTCCGGTCTCCTCTTTTGAATATATTCTTGACAATTGCTGTTTTCCAAGTGGTTGGAATCCCATAGGTCTGCCAACATATATTAATTAGATGAAGTATTCGTAGTTTACACAATATTCCACTATATTTGATTAATTCCATATTTATATTATCTATCCTGTTGCTTTCCTATTCTTAGTGGTTTTCAAAGCCATTTCTAATTCATTTATGTCTATTACATCAATATTTTCCACTTTTATTTCTTCCTCATTGTTCTCTTTTCCTTCAATTTCCTCCTTTTTCCAAAGTTTTTCATAATGCTGGATCCATTCTTGTTCTGGGATTATATTCAATCTGGCAGAATCTTTCTCAGTCTGATTTAGATGTTTCACTAATTTATAACCTATTTCTTGTCTTCCATACATATCATGTTCTACTGAGCTTATAAATTTATCCCATGACTCCTGATGGGATTTTCTTATAATGCTTTTAGCAATTCTCCTTTTCATTTTATATTCTTCATAAGATTCTTCTGTTTTCAGTCGTAAGTATGTATGATATGCTTTTTGTTTTTCATTCACTGCATTTTGTATATTCGCATTCCAAGTTCTCAAGCCCTTCCTATTCCTTATTCTATTTTTCTTTCCTAATATCTCTTTGCTGTTTTTATGTATTACATTTGATATATTTTCCCATTCAATATTTATATCTTCTGACGTCGCTATCTCTGATATATATTTATTCATTCTGCTTTCATAATGTTGTCTAATACTTTGATCTTGTAATAAATATATTTTATATCTTCTTCTTGGTTTCTTTTGTTCTTTATGTTATTTTTCCGCCATTTAGCTATTATGTTTATTTTGCTTATCACGGAGATAGTGATCAGAGTATATATCGCTGCCTCTATGTACTCTCACATCTTTTACCAAGGCTCCTAGCTTGTTGTTTACGATTAAATAGTCAATTATTGATCTTGAGTTATATCCACTTCTTGTATATTTATGTATGTCCTTTTTTCGGAAATAGGTATCATTATTTTTAATTGATTATAGGCTGAAACTGTCTCAAATCCTGTCCATTTTCATTTATTGTTATTTCTCCATTATTTCCTATTACATTAGGTATAGGGACATTGCCTACTCTGGCATTTAAGTCTCCACTTATTATTAAATGATGATCTTTTGTATATTTATCAACTAATGTTTGTAATGTTTTATAAAATGTTTTTGTTTCTTCTTTCTTGCCTTCCTCTGGGGCATACACAGCAATTATCATCATATATCCTCTTTCAATTTTAAATCTGGCTATCAGGATTCTTTCATTTATAAACTCATAGCTATTCAATTTGTTCTTCCATTTTTCATCTATTAAAATTGCTACTCCACACTGCGCTCTTGTTGTCTGTTCTACTCCGCTATACAACATAGTATAGTGTTGTAAGTCCTTTGTTCCTTTAGTTTCTTTTTTGTTTCTGTTATTGTTGCTATATTTATTTCTTTTTTCTTTAATTCTCTTTCTAATTCTTCTTCTTTTGTATTTATTCCCCTTACGTTCCAATTTCCTAATTTCAAAATGTCCTTTATTCCAAATCGTATCCTTTTATCTTGCTTGGGTCGGTTCCTTTTATGACAATCCGGCTGATTTCCATGAAGCTTCTCAGTAAGATAAATGTCTCCTGGAAGCGTTACGAGCGCTTCGCAGGACAAGGATGGTGGAAGGGCTGCTTCCTCTGAGCCTCCAAACATGCTCCTCTGGGTATCCACCCCCAAGAGAGGGCTGCTTCTTCCGCTCTTCAAGCCCTACAAGTTTAGCTGTGCTATTCCTTGTCGCCCTGTTGACCGTTGAAGACTTGACTTGACGAAGATGTGGCCGCCCAATATGGATACAGACGCCATTCCTTCGTTGTGAGCTATACTTAGTTCCCCTCGCCTCTTACCCACCAGCAAGATTAACCTAAGTCAATCTTCCCCAGTAGAGTCGTCTGGTTCATCGGGTACTAAGCCCCCCCACCACGTCAAGGTGATAGCTCCTGGGGGGATAATAATAATAATAATAATAATAATAATAATAATAATAATAATGATGATGATGATGATAATTTTTTTATTATTCCGGCTTTTATAATGAATGTACATTTTTCCGGTACCCATGTTCACAGTTAACTACACATTTGTTTCAACACATTTTTCCATTCCAGTCTGTTCATCCATATGTCTTCTTCTATTTCCCATTTCCTCTTAGCTTCATTGATTCCCTGAATCCACGTAATAGTTGGTCTACCCTTCTTTTTCCTTCCCTGTGGTTCCCAATCCATGATTATCTTAGGTAGTCTTCCTTCTTCCATTCTTCTAATGTGTCCGTACCAATGTAATTGTTTCTTCTTTATAAAATCTAATATTGAATATTGTACCTGCATTTTTTCTTTTATATATGAATTTCTGATTTTATCCTTCCTGGATATTCTTGCAGCACATCTCCAGTAGTCCATTTCAGTGGCGAGCATTTTTTTTTTCATTGTGCATTTAAAGCCCACACATCAGCTCCATAGGTAATAATGCTTCTGATTATTGTATTAAAAATAGTTTTTTTTTTGTTTCTTTGAAGATATGTTTGTCCCATACTATTCCATTTAGGGCAGATAATAATAATAATAATAATAATAATAATAATAATAATAATAATAATATAAATGTTGTTTTCATTACTTCTGCCCTAAACGAAAAATATGTAGAGATTATTCACATTGTTCCGCTAAAATATTCTTTGGTCAGCCACATCCCTTTCTTAGAATAATTTCCCATTCGTCTAATAATTTAGAGATCTTTTCCCTCTTCATTCTCCGCACATAACCGTTCCATCGCAGGCTTCTTTATTTTGTTATCGTAGTTATAACTTCTTTTATTTTCATTGTTCTTCTAATCACTGTAATTTTAATATGTTCTGTTCTCTATTTTCTTTAGAATGTTTAAATACATATATTATTATTAATAATAATAATAATAATAATAATAATAATAATAATACATAGATAGACAGACAGATAGACAGACAGACAGATAGACAGACAGATAGACAGACAGATAGACAGACAGATAGACAGATAGATAGATAGATATAGATAGATAGATAGATAGATATAGATATATATAGATAGATAGATAGATCATCGGTTCATTAATGTCTTTCACATCGTCCGATTCCCAATAGCCAATTTTGTCGGTCATCCAATCTCCTGATTGTAGATGTTTTTCCTTCATGTATAAATATATTCTCTGACTCCAGGAGGTTTTAGGTCTTCTCTGCATCGTCTTCCCTCAGGTTTTCATTCCAAAACAGATTTTGGTAGCCGATCCTCTTCCATTCGCTGGACATGTCCATACTATAATATATTATAAAATAATAATCTATATAATATCAGTAATTTTGCTTTATAACAGAAGTTAGGCCTAATTTATTTAATGTTTTAATAAAACAGTTGAAAAACGAATGAATATAAATTACTTTAAGTTGTGTTGAATTGATAATAACTTACAGTTCTACATGATTTTATTTTCACTGCGATCTGACACATTTAAATAACTGACACGAGAAATTAGTGTTTCTCCAATTTAAAGGTTAACCGTTACATAATTAAATTTAAATATTTTCAGTTGGAAATTTAACTGTAATATTCATAACTACGATAAGCATAAATATGAAATGATTGCTTTAATTTGAACCATAGAGAATTGTATGAGTACTTTGAGTGATTTGAAAAGTATTATTGTTCTTATGGTTATTATTTTCAAGATATTAATTTATTGCGAAAAGAGTAATGATAGTAAAATGCAATAATTATGAAAAGCTAATCTAATTGTAGTCTTTGGGATCCGTGGGGATTTTCAAACAAATGTAGGATATATGCACCAAATTAGTTGCAGTGTTTATGAGAAGGACATTAAATATATTGATGTAAAAGATTCCACCGCTGTGGTCTCGCAGCGGGCCCGGGTTCGTTCCCCGGTCGGGGCAGTTTTTCTGGCTGAGGTTTTTATCGGTGTTTTTCCTCACCTGTAAGACAAATGTCAGGAAAACTTAAAGGCCCAAACAGTCCCCGAAATCATATGATCATCATCATTCTTCACCGGTGTGGAAAGCAATGGGAAGCTACCACACCTAGTAAAGCTGCAAGCATAGCATGAAAATGCTCTGATTACAGTGAAGGGCCTGCCTTCGGGCAGAATTACTATGGATGGATGGATATAAAAGAATGAGGATCGAATGTCTAATAGGCTATTTCATTCTTCCTAAAAAAGTTACTGAATATAATGATTGAAAATAGTGACATGAAAATAAATGTTCTTCCTTTAAACATTACATTTTCATTGTAAAAATATCGAATTTCAATTATAAATTTATTTAATTGTGCTTTCTCAAGATAAAAATAATTATTACTACTCCAACAAATGGCATTATTGACCCAATAGATGAAACTTTGGTTCAGGGTTCTCAGATCATTACTAGATGTCTTGCCGTCTTCATATCGTCTAGTATTAATTTAAATCTTTATACTGAATATTGACTCAATTTCAACAGATTTCCATCTAATGATTTGCATTTAACTAATTAGATTAAAACAGGAAACAATTTCGATATTAATATGCTACCCAATAAGCCATAAATTGATATTAAGGGAAATTATGTTGTCATAATATTAGCAGTTTAAGTAGGCAGTGTTCAGACGAAGCTGAATAGTAACACTGGTCAACATGATTTTTGTCTCATGAGTACCAATAGTTGTACTTAATGCAGTTTTTTATCGTGTTTTTTATTTCAGTTTCAATTAATGAATTTAAATAATTATTTTTTAATAAACTTAGATCTCTTCCCGGAAAAACTTGGCTCAGTGAGCGATGAGCACGGGGAACACTTTCATCAGGAGATTTCAGCTATGGAAAAGAGATATCAAGGGAAATGGAATCCTAATATGCTGGCCGATTATTGTTGGACCATCAAGAGTGATGCTCCACAGGCGAAATATAGCAGAAAATCGTCATTTCTTACCTTCTAGGTGAGTCCGAATGTTCGAATATTGTGTAGTTACGAATGTAGAAAATATTAAAGTGTTCAACATTATAAATGCCTGTTGTCTCGGAAACCTTGCGTGATGGAGAAAACTGACATCATAATTGAATTCAGGAGAAAAAATACTATCATAATCACATATTTTTCTTTATGAGACAAAAAAAAAGTTTACTCTTTGTTGCTCAATGTAATTATTATTAAACGAATTTAGAAAAAAATATGTATTCACGTAGACTTTCACGACCGGAGTTGCTATGATGATCGTGAAAAATATTTTCGGGCTGTAGGCCGTGGTCGTGAGGCTTGTAGTTCCCCGACGTTTCGCCAGAGACAACCCTTGAGGATGCCAGACGCAGTCTCTGGCGAAACGTCGGGGAACTACAAGCCTCACGACCACGGCCTACAGCCCGAAAATCTTCTTCATGATCATCTTAGAAAAATATGTTGCACAAGCATGGAAAGGAAACAGGTCCCTACTAACAAGGAAATTCTCAACCATTGCATGCCAAAATCTGACTTAAAATTTCTCCCAGAGAAGAGTTACGATGTAAGAAGGTCATTCCAAAAACGTTTCTGCCCTCTTTAATTGCAAGGCACTAAAACTAGATTGATTGGATAACCCACACTATCCGCGCCCCGCGCCGCGTCGCCTCATTCCATCCCGCTCTTACTGACGCAGGGAGTCCCGATCTGTTCCTTAAAGTGGGTTGCCATTACTGGATACTGACTTCTATTTCTGTGCCTTATAGTTAAAAAGGCAGATAATGGTTTGAACACGGCCGTAGTAGATAAAACATTTCTCAGGAAAAAATTTCTAGGTAACAATCAATTTTGCTTCATTCGCTAAGCATTTTACAATACACTCTCTCTTCACTCCAGATAACGCGATAGGAATAGAAAGCCCTTGGCTTAGCATCCGATTGCTGGCATCACATATGTATGTGTTAATCACAGAGATGGACAGTCATGCAACCAGTATAGGGGTGACATATCATGAGCTGTTTTTACACGTTTTATATTTTATATTAGCTTGACCTGTATCTATCTATCTATCTATCTATGTAACGGAATCCTTCAGCGCGATTTTCACCCACTTAAAATCATTGGATCGGCTTGAAACTTTGTATACTTGCAAAGGACCCGAGACAATATAATAATTTCATTTTTTTCTAAAATCCTGGCCGGAATCATCAGAAAATCAAAAAAAAAGTGTCTTTGTATCTATGTAACGGAATCTTTGAACACGATTATCACCCACTTAGAAGCATTGGATCAACTTGAAACTTTGTATACTTGTAAAGGACCCGTGACAGTATAATATTTTCATATTTGTTTCTGAAATCCTGGCCAGAATCGTCAGAAAATCAAAAAAAGTTTATTTGCATCTATGTAACAGAATCTTTGAACACGATTTTCACCCACTTAGAAACATTGGATCGACTTGAAACTTTGTATACTTGTAAAGGGCCGGTGACAATACAATAATTTCATATTTTGTTTCTAAAATCCTGGCCAGAATCATCAGAAAATAAAAAAAATGAAAAGTTGTATAATAGGTTGCGGACTTGTCGACTTTTTAGTCAATCGTTGTAAGAGCTCAGCTGGTAGAGCGGTGAAATCTAGTGGTATATAATTTCAGTAATCCGTAGGTCGCTTGTTCAAATCCGGCTGGGAGGATTTTTTTTAGAAGAGTATTACTTTTAGCCCATACTACAATAGTGTCCAATTTAAAGATATTTTCTTTTTATCTTATTCTGTAAAATGTTAAAAATAAAAAATAAATAATAGTTTAAAAAAAAACTAAAGCAACGCGCTTTATTGGAAAACCGAACTAAAAAAATTAAAAATAATTTTTAATTTCCAACACTCTTGGGATAAAATTAAAGTGGTCAACAAAAAAATCATCTCCAACACATATAGAATAAAACTAGAGTTATCAACAAAAAGAAAATAATTTTACCATCAAAAGCGTTGGGTGCTTTTTATGATTTTGTACATTTTCTTCTTAGAGACTTTACTTTTACCAATATCTGTTTATTATCAAATATATTAATTGATATAGAGCACCCCACGCTTTTGATGGTAAAATGATTTTCTTTTTGTTGATAATTCTAGTTTTATTCGATATATGTTGGAGATGATTTTTTGTTGACCACTTTAATTTTATCCCGAGCCTGTTGGAAATTAAAATTGTTTTTCATGTTTTAGTTCGGTTTTCTAATAAAGCGTGTTGTTTTAGTTTTCTCAACCTGAAGCTGCTACTTATTGTAGCTTCTCAAATTTCTTACAATCCTGGGTGGACACTGGTTATAATCTGGCCGAAATTCCATGAGAAAATTTCCTACCCATGGGCATTCGAACCAGCGCATGTTCCGTAGCGCTATACCACGGCATGATGCTTTAAACCGCTCGGCTACGGCGCTTATAGATTAGGTGCTCGAAATTTTGACACGTCTTACATCTTCGTTTAATTGTTTCGGCGAATAGCTTCGCTTCTAAGCCCTTAATGATTAACTAACTAACTAACTCGCTTGCACTATCGAAGCCGTTGGTTCATGGCCGCGCAGATATAAGCTCTCCACACATCCTTATCCGGAGCTAAAGTTTTCCAGTCATCCTCTGTATAATATACTTTCCTCAAATCATTATTAATGTTATTCTGCCACCTCATATTTTGTCTCCAAACAGAGCGTTTTCCCTGTGATTTTCCTACGAAAAATCTTCCATACCCATCTTTCATCCCCATTCGTGATATGTCCTGCTCATCGTAGTCTACGAGACTTAACTGTCTTTATTATATCTGGTTCCCTATAAAGATCTGTCGCTCACTGTTATGTAGTCTTTTTCATTCGTCTATCTGTTCATCTCTCTTTGAGGCACAAATTTTCCTAAGACCTTTATTCTCAAATACTCGTAGTTTCCATAACATGGCTAAGTAGTTTATTGAGGTCCATTTAAAGAGGCGTTATAATTTGCCAATTAATTTTTCCACACGTGTGCAATATTAAATAAATACATTTTTAGTGCTAAGGAGTCAAATCAAGGTACTTTGTATTCGTTCCAATTAAGTTTGCATTGACAATAATTGCATATTTTTTAATGAACCTGTTTTATGGGTGTATTGAAAATAACAGTTAAGCCATAACAAATTACGTAATTCCGTTTCCAGTAGCAAAGTCACAAATAAATCGTGACGTAACTAATCACAATTATTTTAAGAGCTTGTCGTGCGCTACATATAGAGAAAGATTTACACTCAGTCACTGTATAAGGTAGCCTGTTATGCAATGCTCCTTAGTTTATTATTATGTTCGATCCTATTACAGGATTTTGTAATGTATATATTTAGAGACTTGGAAATGACAGAGCATATATTTGTACAATAAAATATTTCATGTGAATGAACATGAAATTGTTAATTTTCAGGATACGGAAAATTGTTTTAATGTAAATACGTGACATTTTATAGACTGTAGGATGTTTCATAATAATAATCCATACATAGTAATTCTGCCCGAGAGCAGGTCTTTCACTACAATCATACTATTTGCTTGCTATGCTTTGCAGCTTTACTAAGGAATTGCAGGGGTGGTAGCTTCCCGTTGCTTTCCACACGGGTGAAGGATGATGATGATAATGATAAAGATGATGATGATGACCGGATTATTTTCGGGGACCGTTGGGTCCTAAGCCTCCTGACATTTGTCTTACAGGTGAGGAAAATCCCGAAAAAAACTAAGGAGCCTGTCCCGACCGGGAATCGAACCCGGGCCCGCTGCGTGACAAGGCAGCGCGCTACCTCGAGACTACAGCGGTGGAAATAATAATAATAATAATAATAATAATAATAATAATAATAATCATTATTATTATTAATTTATTATTATTATTATTATTATTATTACACTCATCTAACATGTTAAAGAAAGGTCTCTCTCGGAGGCCCCTCCCGGACGATTTTATTCTTAGAGTTTTTCATTCTAAAAGAATCCATCGTCCCCTCGCGACCAGAGGCAAGGAACATAACCACTAGTTTACCGCGGATGACCTCATTTAAACTATTGGGAATTAATGCAACACATTAATTGGTAGATTGGGTAACTCTCACTATCTTCCGTCCGTGCCGCGTTCCGCCTCACTCTACTCCGCTCATATTCAAGTATTGCCTTGCAGTTAAAAGTAGCAGTTTTTTTTGGAAGTGGCCTTGACATATTACAACGCTTCTCTAGGAGAAATTTAAGGTAGGTTTCATCATGCAATGGATGACAGTTTCCTTGTTAGTTTGAATTGTATTGATGAGGAACCAACATGTTCAAACGTACGTTCCGTGTATATAATGTTGATAAAAATGAAGGTGTCAATTATCCACTTTAAAACCTCTGACTTTACATACAAAGAGCGTCGTCTGCAGTCAGTTGTCTTCTGTTTGAAATGTGACAAGTCTAGGCTCTTGGTTTCCTGCAAAAAATAACTAGTAGAGTTATACAGTATGAAATGTTTTCGGGCTTTAAGGGTCAGTTTCACCAACACAAGTAACTGTATTGCGTCAGTTTACCCCATTATAATACATAGCTTAAACTGGCGTAATATAGTTACCTCTGTTGGTGAAACCGACCCTAAGTCGTGGTAATATAACTGCCTGCCAGGTGGCATCTTCTTTTGAAGCTGGAACAACCTCCCATACGCTGATTCCTCTTCCCGAAAAATCTTTGATGAACACACCTGCATATACCCACAAGAGACAATAACATGTTTAGGAAAAAATCCAGGAACCGAGGATATCAGAGTTTTATCAGAATAAACTTTAAAGCCTATTCCTTGTTTTGGTTGCCAACGGTTGAATATGCCGACATTTTCTACCATGAGACTTCAAAGTATATATTGATGTCTCATGGAGATGTTACTGGCGTCTCGCAGGGTAAGACATCTGATGGGGCTGCCACCTACGACTCGATGTCGAGTCGTCTGTTGTATGAAACCCAACAGAAGGGGTACCTCATCCGCTCTGCTGACTGTTTAGGATTTTCTCTTGTTACCCTGGAGTTGGACCTTCATATTTGTCCTTGGTAGAATGCCGGTAGGTGCCTCTTCCGCGTAGTTGTACTCCCCGTTGAAGGGTTTCACCCGTATCCCTGGGCAGGGGGCTCAACACTGTTATATGGATCGAACACTTGGTATTTAACCAAAAACCAGGAGCGAAGAATAGAAACGTCAGGAATGAAGTTTCTGAGGAGTGTGCCTGGCTGTACAATAACAGAAAAAAAAACAAAATGAAAATGTACGAAGAGAACTAAATATGTTCAAGCTAGTAGATGGAATTGTGCAAAGCAGGGATGAAAGGATGGACCACATCGATAGAATGGATAACAATAGAATTCCGAAACAGATTCTTCATTACAAACCACTAGGACGAAGAAATGTAGGAAGACCCAGTGAAAGATGGACAGACCAATTCTAGCATGAGATCGGAACAGACCTTAAGGTCTAATCCTTGATGCTGATCATGATGATGAAAACCTTACCACACACTTAAGTAATTTACTACTACTATCGAACCCGGAATTTAATGATCTTGTCGGCGTGAGCTTTGAGCTGGTGAAATGAAGATGTTGAGAGCAATAGCAGGATATCAAAGGACCGATAAAAAGAAAAATGAAGATATAAGAACAGAACTTAATATATTTAATCTCTGTGAAAGAATAAAACATTATAAAAATGCTTATCTTCAGCACGTATTACGAATGAATGAACAGCGCATACTTACTTACTTACTTACTCAATCGACGAATCCGTAGGTTCATGGCTGCGCGGACATAAGTTCTCCATATATCCCTATCCCTTTCCAATCATGCCCTGTATAATCTACTTCCCTCAAATCACAGTTAATGTTGTTCTGCCACCTCATTCTTGGTCTATCAACTGGGCGTTTTCCCTCTGGCTTTCCTACAAGAAGCTTCCATGCACGTGTTTCATTCCCCATATGCGCAACATGTCCTGCCCGTCGCAGTCTATGCGATTTAACTGTTCTTATTATATCTGGCTTCCTATAAAGACCATGTACAGCGCATACCAAGAAGAATGTATAATTATAAACCAAAAAGGAGAAGAATATTGGGAAGACCATTGAACAGATGGAAGGACCAATTCGACCTATAATTAGATCGGAACAAGCCATTGGGCTTAATCCTTGTTATTGTTGATGATGATGATGTGGACTTGAGCTCTCCATATATCCCAAATCGCGGCTAATATTCTATAACCATTCCTTGTATAATTAACCTACCTCGAATGTTGGTTAATGATTTTGTCCCATCATCGCTGGCACTATCAATCCCGGAGGTTCACATTTACGCGGACAGAAGTTTTCTGTGCATTCCTTTCTTAAGCTAATGTTTTCTATCATTCCTTTAGATAAAATAGTATTCCTCATATCATACTTAATGTTATTCTCCCACTCGTTCTTGGCATTTTCCTTCAGGTTTTCCTATAATAGTTTGCGTACATACTTTTTCATCCCTCATTTGTGCCACATCGCAGCCTACGAAAATTAACTCTTCTTAACACATCTGCAGCTCGTTATGCATTTGCTTCAATCATCCATATGTTTGTCCCTCCCCGTGTCAAATACTTTTAAAATTCATTCTGAATCACTGTTGGTGTTCTTATCTAAAAGTTTTTCTTCGGCTTTCCCCCACTTATAGGTTTGCCGTCTTCAGTTTCCATTTATCTCTATTATTCCAATCTCCCTCTTCCAAATTCCTATCACCCATTATAGTTCAGACGTAGGTTTTCCATTTCCATCTTGGTCTGCCACGTTTATTTCTTCCAGGGGGTGACCACTGGTATATATTTTTTGGCCATCTTCATTTTCCATTCTTTGTACGTGGCCATACCATTTAAGCGTTTGATTTTCATCCACTTAACAACATGTGGTGACATTCATTTTTCTCCAAAGGAATTCATTTCTTATTTTATCCTGTCTTGTTTTTTGGAGGCTTCTTCTAAAATAATCAAATTCAACAGTTCTAATTTTATTATTTTGTAATTCCATCAAAGAGCAAGTTTCACTTCCATATGACAAAATATTTCTGTATTATGTTCTTATAAATTTTCATTTTAGTTTCCTTTGTAATATTTTTGTTCCAAATTATTCAATGTAATATCTTAGTTGCATTTTTTGCCATTGCAATTTTAGTCTGTACGTCTCTCTCACAGGTACCAAGGTATTTAAAAAATTCACATTTTCTTATTTTCCCTGTTTCGAGTATGAGGTCATCCATATCCTTTCCCATCTAAAAAGTTAAAATATTAAAATTTGTACCTGAAATATTAATCATCCTCAACAAATTAAAATTCATTAAAATAGTGAAGGCCTTCCAGAACTTATTGTTTCATCCTCAGTTAGTACTTACCCAACTGCTGAGGATGGAACAAACATTCTTAAAGCACTTCACTATTTTAATGAATTTTAATTTGTTGAGGACGACTGAAATTTCATGTACAAATTTTAATATTTTAAATCTCTCGTTGGTCCGAAATTTGTCCCTAAGCACTTTATTCTCAAACACTTGTATACTTTACACCTCTTTTAAAGTAAGATTCCAGGTTAATTATTATGTGCCTTTGGATTTTCATGAGGGCGTTTCAAAGTGATGCTCAAAAGGTTTGTAATGAGAAGTAAAATGAGAAAAATCCATATAATCCCCTGTGTTTGTTCTTGTAGTTTTTTTCTGGTACTCTATTAAAATCGCCACTACTACTACTACTACTACTACTACTACTACTACTCTTCCAGGATGAAAACACTAATGTGCATATCGTTTAGTTGTCCATACACATACCTTGAAGACTAGGTTTTCACGTCACAAACAATAAAATATGGCATCATCTTAACTATGAGAGATTAGACCATAGGGCCTGTTCCGATCTCCTGTTAGAATTGGTCTGTCGGTTCTCTTACTGGGTCTTCCTACATTTCTCCGTCCTAGCGATCAATAGTGAAAAATCTGTTTCGGGATTCAGTTGTTATTCATTCTATGGATATGGTGCATCCATTCGTCTCTGTATTGTGCAATCCTATTGTATATATTTAGTTCTCTTCGTATATCTTCATTTCGTTTCCAATCTGCTATTGTATAGCCAGCCATACTCCTCAAAACCTCATATGAAGCTTCTAGTCTTCTTTTCTGGTTTTTGGTTAAGACCCATTGGTCCGATCCATATAGTAGTGTTGGATCCGCCATTGTTTCATACAATTTTAAAAGTGACCTCTTTATATTTTCGTTGAGAACACACACACACACACACACACATATATATATAGTCCACCGCTGTGGTCTCGAGGTAGCGTGCTGCCTTGTCATGCAGCGGGCCCGGGTGCGATTCCCGGTCGGGGCAGTTTTTCTGGGTGAGGTTTTTACGGGGTTTTTCCTCACCTGTAAGACAAATGTCCAAATGTCAGGAAAACTTTAAGGCCCAAACGGTCCCCGAAATCATATGACCACCATTATCATCATCATCATCATCATCATCACCTTTCACTGGTGTGGAAAGCAACGGGAAGCTACCACACCTACAATTCCCTAGTAAAGCTGCAAGCATAGCAAGAAAATGCTATGATTGCAGTGAAGGACCTGCCTTCGGGCAGAATTACTATGGATGGATATATATAGAGTCCACCGCTGTGGTCTCGAGGTAGCGTGCTGCCTTTTCACGCAGCGGGCCCGGGTTCGATCCCCGGTCTGGTCGGTTTTTCTGGGTGAGGTTTTTATCGGGGTTTTTCCTCACCTGTAAGACAGATGTCAGGAAAACTTCAAGGCCCAAACGTCCCCGAAATCATATGGCCATCATCACCGTCCTTATCATCCTTCACCGGTGCGGAAAGCAACGGGAAGCTACCACACCTACAATTCCCTAGTAAAGCTGCAAGCATAGCATGCAATTGCTATGATTGCAGTGAAGGACCCGCCTTCGGACAGAATTACTATATATTATATATATATATATATATATATATATATATATAATTAAATTTATTTATTTTGTTTGCGATGTATTCACTTTTTCTATATGGCACACTGTATCCCAGATAATTACAATTGCTCACCTGTTCTATTGTTTTATTCCCTAATGAGATTTTTACTCTTGGCGGTTAATACCCTCTACATAATGTGTATGGATCTATATTAAGCTTATCATACCTATATTTTCCGACTCCTTGTTGACATTTTAAATAGTAATAGTTCGGGTATGTATTATTTGAACTTGAAGAGCACAGTTTACAGCGAGGATGCGGGTATTAATTTTGTACAGGACTGTAAAGAGGTGATTGCGAAGCTCAAGGGCGAGGAGTAAAGGTGTGCAAGTTAGAAATTACAATGAAGTCAATGAGCGGAGTTTGATTTGTATGTACCACAGGATACCGATAAATCATGACATGGTTCGTTTTACGACACGGTCCGCTTAAGGCAAACTCACGAATGTCCTTATCTAGATCAACATCACATCCCATACGTTTCAGTTTTTAAAAATGTAATATAGATCAGGAAGTTACTTTTTTCCAACTTTTACAGCATATTTACGCGAATATAAATTTCTAATTTAATGTAGAAGTTACCATCTCCGCGTTACCTTCAAATGAATATTCACTATACCTGACCCCAAACTTGGGATTGAAATTTAAAGATATTTACATTTTTATCTTATTCTGTAAAATATTAAAACTAAAAATAAAAAATAAATAGTAGTTTTAAAAAACTAAAACGACACGCTTTATTAGAAAACCGAACTAAAAAAATGAAAAATAATTTTAATTTCCAATACGCTTGGGATAAAATTAAAGTGGTCAACAAAAAGGAAATAATTTTTACCATCAAAGCGTGGGGTCCTTTTTATGTTTTTTTACATTTTCTTCTTAGAGACTTTACTTTTACCAATATCTGTTTATTATCAAATATATTAATTGATATAGAGCACCCCACGCTTTTGATGGTAAAATTATTTTCTTTTTGTTGATAACTCTAGTTTTATTCTATATGTGTTGGAGATGATTTTTTTGTTGACCACTTTAATTTTATCCCAAGCGTATAGGAAATTAAAATTATTTTTCATGTTTTAGTTCGGTTTTGTAATAAAGCGTGTTGTTTTAGTTTTTTAAAACTATTTTTTATTATAAAAGTAATACTACTGTGCATGATACTCCTTTAAAACAGATCACAAGTTTAGGATGCGAGGTAACTTTTAAATATACTAGTGAATGTAAAAATAAACTCCCTCTTTTCCAACAAATTTATACAGTATAATAAATAGAATGTCGAAAGGAAAAACTAGAAAGGAAACTCAAATGAAGTTTTATAACGTAACAACAGTACCAGTTCTACTATGTAGATAAGAAACTTGGACCCATGACGAAACCTGACATTAACAAATTATAGGGTACAGAAATAAGGTTTTTAAGATCAGATAAGGGTTGTACTAGATTGTATAAATTTAAAAATAGGGATATAATAAAATAATTAAATGGAACATCATTAGAGAAAAGGATTCACCATTTGTAGAAATGAATGGATTGAACACTTAGGAAGAATGAACTACAGTCGTATCTAGAAGAATTCTTGATTATAACCTGAAGAAGGAGAGATTTGGGAAGACCACGGAAACGTTGGTTGGAGAATATCTGAAGCCGGAACAGGCGTAAAAGTCTAATCCCTGATTTAAAAAGAAGAAGAAGAAGAGGAAGAGATCACATATTTCCTACTCCTTTCATATCACAATTTACATCTGACTCAGAATTCGAATTCAATTTGCAGAGGAAGAAGAAAAAGAAAATGAGAGGGAGATGATAGATAGATAGATAGATAGAGAGAGAGAGAGATAGAGAGAGAGAGAGAGAGAGAGAGAGAGAGAGAGAGAGAGAGAGAACAGAGAGAAGGAAAAGTATTAGATATCATCCATTTTATGAAGATATCACATTCACTTGACCTGTATGATTTCAATCTTTGAATTGGGGTTTTAATAATGATGCGGGTTATAATAAGTTGAGGTCTGCGGGTTATTAAAATAAATTAAGGTCCACCGCTGTGGTCTCGAAGTAACGTGCTGCCTTGTCACGCAGCGGGTCCTTGTTCGATCCCTGGTCGGGATAAGTTTCGTGGATGAGGTTTCTTTTTGAGTTTTTTGTCAGGAAACATTAAAGCCCAAACGGTCCCCGCACAGCATCTGAAATCTTTATCATATTCGCTTCATTAGATTAAGTTTAGTTTAAGGCTTCTCCTAGCGCATCACCATCACTTTTCATATCCTTGGGGTAGCGTAATCCTGCCTTCCTGGGACCCAACTTCAGAAGTGGGTTAGAAGTACGCCATGCCAAGAGAGAATACCAGAAATGTCGTAACGACAATTGGTACCATTGATTAAAAAATAACTTAGGCGAATTAGGAGAAAAGAGAAGAAAAGGAACAGAAAGAAAGGTGGATTAATATAACGTTATGAGATTTATTGTAATATCACATTCTCCTTGAATCCTTTCCTATTAGAATTTACTATATGATCTTATTACGCCTAGCTTAGAATCGACTAGGTAATGATAATGACTCTAATGACAGTGGTTTTTGAAGGTTTATTTTATAAGAGGGAAGATAAAAATGAAGGGCAGGGAGAGAAGAAGAAAGATAAATATCGTCATCCAGATTATTATAAAGACATCACGAGCTCCTTTATATTTCATAATTTAATCTATTTCTCCAATTTGTGTGTCTCCAACTAAGTATTAAAATTTATAAACGATAATCTTGTCTGTGCTACTTTATGGGTGTGAAACATGGCCTCTTACGGTAAGCGAAGAAAACACGTTGAAAGTATTCGAATGACGAATATCCGGTCACATAAGGGACGATATTAAAGCAAAAATCATTATAAGGAATTCCTATACAATTTATCATCATCATCATCCAGGGATTAAGCCTGTTGGTTCGTTCCGGTTTCTTGAAAGCTAGAATTGTTAAAATTGTTCAGACCATCTTCTGTGTGGGCGTCCAACATTTCTCCTTGCGTGCGGTTTATAATTTAGCAATAATTTTGGAAATCTTCCTTCTGGCATTCTATCAATGTTCTTTCCAGTCGTTCCTATATTTAATTATTCGGTCTGTAAGTTTGAAAATATTTAGTTCCTTTCTTATATCTTCATGTCTTTTCTTATCCAGCAGAGTATATCCTGCTACATTTCTTAAAAATCTCATCTCAGCTGCTTCCAATCTTTTTTCTTGTCTTATAGTGATCGTCCAACATTCTGATCCATACATCAATACTGGAACAGCTTTATTTTACAAAATTTCATTTTTGTTTCTTTTCTTCGAAATTTCAAATGATATGCGGAACTATACATAAAACATTAAAGAATAAAACAAGAACAGATACTAGATTGAAGTTTTATAAAACATTGGCAGTTCCTGCATTACTTTATGGAAGCGAAACTTGGGTAATGACAAAAACTGCAAAGTAGAATACAAAGCGCAGAAATGAACTTCCTTAAAAGAACAAAAGGCTATACAAGATTGGATCGGATAAGGAATGAAGATATAAGAACAGAGTTAAATATAGGCTATGTCCATTGCATGAGAAAATCAGAGAATATAGAGAGAAATGGTTTACACACGTGGAAAGAATGAATGTATCAAGATTACCAAGAGCAGCATTCAACTACAAGCCAAGAGGTTCAAGGAATGTAGGAAGGCCAGTGAAAAGATGGACAGAATAACTGTGAGGCGGAACGGGCAATTTGCCTAGCCCGTGAAGTGAAGAAGAAGAAGAAGAAGAAGTTTATTTTCTTGTATTTTAAGGGTTATATTAATAGTGCCACACATTAGAATAAAAGTTATATCTTCATTAAATTGTCAGGGTTATTAACAAGGGAATTATCAACCATTGCATGCCGAATCTTACCTTGAAATTTCTTCCATAGAAGCGTTGTGATGTGCAAAGGTCGTGTCAAAAAACATATCTGCCGTTTTTTAACAACAAGACACTAGAATCAAACGCCAAATCTCTAATTTAAACTATAGGGAAGTAATACAACTCATGTATTGGCAGACTGGAAAACCCTCACTACGCGCCGCTTATCGCCTCACTCCATTTTGTGCTTAACTCACGCTGGGATGTATATCTGCTCCGTATAGTGGTCTGCCATTGGTGGATTCTAGCTTCGTTTTCAGTGCTTTGGCACTTTAAAACGCAGATTTTTTTCAAACACGGCCTTGCTACATCACAACACATCTCTGGGAGAAATTTCAAGGTAGGTTTCGGCATGCAGTGTTGACAGACCCTTTGTAAGTCTAGCAGATGACCGGGTAATGTTGCTAGAAAGGTTGAGAGTAAAAATGCTTCCATTGTGTACCGAAATGGACATTTCGATACAGGAATTACGTCTTACTTCGCAAATTATACGTCACCGCGTCTCCATTTCGAGTGTCATCTTTATGAACAGTGCCAAATGCTTTCCTATCTATCCCTTCCCTTTCCTAGTGCGCACCCTGTGCTATCGCGCATTCCCCCTCTCCTCTGTGAACTCTCATAAATAGCTGTGTTTCTTAACATCGGGGGATCATCTACTTAGTCACTGTTGGAGTCGGGTCAGAAAAGCTCAGGAGAGCTGGTTATGTTTGTTTAGTCCAGTGAGCCTGGGTGGGGACGCCAGGACAGTATTTCACCCAACCCGAGGCTGGACTTGAGTGATTGATCATGTATGTAAGTTGATTTATATCATATTTTCTTTTTGTATAGATGATCAACTACGATTTCTTTTCTTTGTAAATCGAATATTTATTTATTTATCTTTATATTATTTCTGACTACATTTTGACTCGGATTAAAAGCTTTAGTTGTGCTTTTTACTTACTCTGAGGCTATTCATTCAGTAGTTAGCATTAGTCAGATGTCGAAGTCAAAATCCAAAAGCTTGCTCAAGCGGGTGTTAGTTCCTTTATCTCAAAGCTTCCACGATTGTATTTTATGTTAGTAAACATTACATATTGGGAGAATTTAGTAAGGAAAGTCGAATTCCTCTTTGCCTCTATGGGCCCGGGCAAAGATGTCACAGTTTGAACAATCTATGCGTTCCAATCAAAATAGTTATCAACAATAACGGTTTGATCCAGCACCTATACGGTGCAATTGGAAAAAAAATAATTAGGAAAATTCACACGTAGCTGGGAATTTATAGTTAAGGAGTATCTTAGGGAACTGAAAATCAGAGATTCGACCTGGATTAAGTTGGCTGAGGGTAGGAAGGTCCTTAATGAAAGCGGAAATAACCTGTGGTTCCATAAGCTATAATTTTAGTTAGGCCTATACACTATAATTATATTCCAATAAGTTAGAATTAGACAAAGAAATGAAGCTGATTTTAAAATGTACAGATGATGATGATGATGATGATGATGATGATAAGGATGAAGAGAGAGCGAGAGAGAGAGAGGGACGGAGGGAGAGGGATAATTAGATCATGTAATTTATTAGTCGATCGCGGTGGTCTTAGTTGGTTATGTTCCTTGCTTCAGGCCCCGAGGTCGCGGGTTCAAAACCAGGCCGGAGTCGATGAATTTTTATGATGCAAAAATCCAACGGACAAGTCCTCCAGGGGGAGGGTTCAAGCCTTGGATCTCGAGTCTGAAGATTTTCAGGCTCGTAAAAGAAACGCAAGCCTGAATATAAAGGCCCTTATTCAAAATTTAACAGATCTTCATCCATCCATATAATACCTTAGTTGCCTACTATGTGTCTCAATGAGAAGATGTGCTAACCACATGTCACTCGTTAACATCAGTAGGTAAATAAGCGTAACTAAATTAGCTTGTATTTAATACACAAGTGATCTTCTTGGTGATATAATATTAAAATATATATGTAGTCAATATGCCCATTTCACCAATTAATGTTTTAAAATGGTCAACAAGTTTCTACAGCCAAGCTGTCATTCTCAAGACCAGATATCTGGTCTTGAGAATGACAGCTTGGCTTGTAGAAACTTGTTGACCATTTTAAAACATTAATTGGTGAAATGGGCATATTGACTACATATATATTTTAAATTAGCTTGGTTAAGGAACTCTAGGGAGCACCCGTGCCCCCACGTGGACATAGGGAGTATATATATATATATATATATATATATATATATATATATATATAGGGCCTATATATATATATATATATATATATAATATATATTGCCCTATATGTATTTTATTATTGAAATAAAATCTATGAAATGTTAATTAAGCACGCTGTCCGTTATTCCACAGAATTAATCCATAAGTAGGCTACATTTTTAAAAAATATATTAAGAATTAGACATTTATAATATAAAATAGAATAGACATAGGCCTATTGTAATTTCTGTAATTTGTCATAAGTAATGCCCCGAGTGATTTCCAATTTATCTAGAGAATTTGGAAATAAAGAGTGGCATTTGTTAGTACTATTTAACGAATAAAATTAAGCTGTTTACTCACAAATCATTATTTAACTATAGATATTTTAAAATAGTTATGTTTAATGTAAACGGCGATGTTTGAAAACAAATGAGAAAATATTCATACGCTTCATTTGCTTCTTTTGTTCATCACTGTAACCAGATCATAATATTATTTATTGCCAAAGGATCACAATGTTGTAAGAATGCACCCTAGTGGAGACATTTATAACCAAAGTTATAGGTATTAATTAATTTGGTGTCCTATGATATAAATATGCCAATTATATCTTTCTGCGATGTCATTTCCTGGAAAATAATTCGTTTAAGAAAGTGCAAACAGTGTTTTTTTGTGGTATAATCAATTGCTACAAGTGTTTTTATATTATCTATCGCATGCGCTTTCTGCTGACATTGTGCACTCTATATACAATCTGCCGTATTTCTTGGAGGGTCAGTCACTGCAAAATAATGCTATGGCCTATTCAGAATGCTAAAAAAGAGGTACTTTCTTTATTATGATAAACTTTAGTTGGTAAATTTTAGGCGAAACACGACTGTGATTGGTTGTAAATAAAAATCATTGAAATGTGATTGGTCATTGACTCCCATTTGGGGCATGAGTTGAATAGTCTAATTTAATTATTACTGATTTCTTTATGTTTGAAATTTAAAAAATATATTACATATTTGGACACAGGTTATATAATAAATATTCATCCATCCACCCATAGTAATTCTGCCCGAGGGTAGATCTTTCACTGAAATCATAGCATTTTGATGCTATGCTTTACTAGGGAATTATTGTTGTGGTAGCTCCCCTTAGTTTTTATACCGGTGAAGGATGATAATATGGATGATGATGGCCGGATGATTTTCGGGGACCGTTGGGCCCTAAGCTTCCTGACATTTGTCTTACAGGTGAGAAATAACCCCGAAAAAAACCTCACTTAGAAGCCTGTCCCGACCGGGAATGGAACCCGGGCCCACTGCGTGATAAGGCAGCACGCTACCTCGAGACTGGACTCATAAATATTGTGGGAATAAATAGATGAAATGAAAATAGACATTTATCAACTGAACGCTATTATTGTATAAAAGTCGTGTCTGATTAATTCCGCCATATGTTTTTTTTATTCCGTCTCAGGTCTAGTGTATGTTGACAGCCTCTCACTATGTTGCACCTACTTTCGTTTTATTGCTTTGTTTTTTTATCTCCCTCAAGTGAAGTAAAGAACAAACTAGACAGTGAACCATAAATATCTTGGTTCGATTGATTCCACTACGTTAGCAATAGTAATTAGTTCAAGTCTGCCTAGAAGCTGCACCCATTACTCACCCTCGAGCAATCTGGAAAATATTTCTGCTCAGCTCACTTCACTTATATTATAGATGTTGTGAAACAGTCCAGTTAATTATAATTAAGTTTCTTCTCAATAGTTTTTCTTTTGACATTTGAATCCAATTAGGCTATTTATTATTATTATTATTATTATTGTTATTATTATTATTATTATTATCAAGAAATAAGAACTGGAATGAGAAGAGGGCTGGAGGAAATGGAGTAGATGGATAGGGACGATTGGAGAAGGAAAATAAAACTTTAAGCAGAGAAAGATGTGTAAACATTGTAAATCTGTACATAAAAATAAATTATTATTATTATTATTATTATTATTATTATTATTATTATTATTATTATTATTATTATTATTACTATTACTGTTATTTTTTAATTGCGAAAAAGTCCATATAGAACTGTGCAAAATACTTAGAATACTTTCTTTGTTCGCATTTGAGTTACAGCAGGCCTACTCTAGTTCATTATTCTGTACCAGTTTTTCCCCACTCGGTTTGTCCTCTTGGTCTATTTGCCATTTATGAACATCGATTAAAAGAAAATATCTGTTTAGAATATATTCATAATCATATCTAATTTATACAATTGCAAGCATAGCATGAAAATGCTATAATTGCAGTTAAGGACCTGCCTTCGGGCAGAATTACTATGGATGAATTGTTAATCCATCGTTGTGTTCTAATGGTAACTCCGTTGCCTCAGACACAGCAGGCCCGGGTTCGATCCCTGATTGGAAAAGTCTCCTGGGTCAGTTTTCTTCGGAGTTTTCCCTCTTGTAGTCTTAACTGAAATATAAGAAAAAGGGGGGGGCACGAATAGTCCTCGAACACCAATCTAGCCGTCATAATCATCACAACATATTTCCCTTGTTTAATATGAATGTATGGCATGTCTTAAATGTTCAGATTGTGTCTACATTGAGCTAATCATTCATCTTGGAAGGCTTCTCCATGTCCTTATATGATCAGAAAAATACGTATGTGGTACAGAGTTTAAAACTGTTCTCTATATAGGTCGGTCCCTGTAAGGCCCGCGTGACGTGGGGGACGTTAAAGTACCTATAAAAGGGTTAAACTTAGTTAAAGAGAATTTATTATTATTGTTATTATTATTATTATTATTATTGTTGTCATGAAGAACCATTAGATTGGTTTACTAATGTTTCAAAGAACATAGAATCCATATTCGGCTACCACTATGATATTTGATGTAACAATTATGTCTGACTAGCATCCCAGGAGTCTCAGATTCGACTCCAAGTCTTCTTCTTCTTCTTCTTCTTCACTTCCTGGTTTAGGGAAGAGTTGCCTGTTCCGTCTTCACTAATAGATCTAAGACCATCTCTTCCGAGGACGTCCGACATCTCTTCTTCCTCTTGGAAAATAATGGAAGATTTTATTTGGTAATCTTCTTTCTTCCATTCTTTCTACATGTTCTTTCCACTGTATCTTGTTGTTAAATATATTTTCTTTATGGAGTAGATCTGCAGTTCTTCACGAATATCCTCGTTTCTTATCTGGTCCATTCTAGTGCAGCCTTTTATCTTCTTAAAAATTTCATCTCGGCTGCTTGGATTTTACTTTCTTGTTTGGTAGTGGTAATCCAAGATTCACTCCCATACAAAAGGACAGGGACAGCCATTGTTTTATAAAATTTTACCTAGAATCTTTCTTCAGGTATAGGATCTGGGAAGGGTACATTTAGCGTTGTAAGTACTTGACTTGCAACTTGATATGCGAAATAATGAAACCCATGTGAGAAAATTGAGACTGTGGTTGTCTGCACGTACTGTCTTCCATCAACTAGTAACAGTAACCACTTCAGTCGTCGTGGCTTTTAGAAGTTGTCGTGCCATAGATTTTTAATCACTTGACGTGATAAACAGCGATCTTCGATTGTTATAACTTCACTGTACCAGTAAAAGTTTATTATTATTATTATTATTATTATTATTATTATTATTATTATTATTACTATTATTATTATTATTATTATTATTATTATTTTATTACTGTTGATGGTAAAGTTACTATTTTATACAAAATCCGCTATTTTCAATGACAACCTATTTAATTCGACTTTAAAGTGAAGTTTCTATGTTGCGTTCATTTTAGAGGACTAGGTAGATCAGGTGGCAAGGTTTTTGACTCCGGTCTTAACGGCCTGAGTTTGATCCCGGGCAATGGAAAGATGCGAGATTTCTTCACTAATTCCTCTTCAAACGTAGGTTCACACGAGCTTCTATAAAATAAGCACCGGGATATTTCTTGCTGGTAAAATCGGCCGGAGCTTAATGTTACCTGTCCTACATCGTTACTTCGTTGGCTAAGAATCATGAATCCTTGCTCCCCGCCCCATGGGCGTTGATGACCTGTTGTAGGATAAACTATTAATATGCTAAATAAAGGCGGTAGGTCTGTATACCGCGTGTATATGACACGATATTAATATTGAATTCTTGAAGATGGTAAGTAGGCCTCTGTCTATAATATCTTAAACAATTCTTATAGGTAGTGGAATCTCAATTCATTCACCTGTGATTCATGTCAGTTGTTTGAGTGTAAGTAAATATAGATAATGATTTTACTACTGGTTTTAAATAAAACAGAATAGCTGTGTTTTTTTGAGAAGCTCCCAAATTTTATTTTATTCTTACTTATAGACACTTTATCATCTGAGATAATATCGCGTCTAGAATTTTTAGTGTATCCAGTAGGCTGTGTGTTCCTATTGTTGTGTTTTGTTAAGATCACTGACTTAATTTTAATATTATCATTTTTTTTTCAAATGCCCCAGGTTTGTCTATCGACATTCCTGGTTTCTCTCCTGGCATGGCGTACTTGTAACCCACTTCTGAGGTGGAGGCGCCTGGAAGGCGGGGTTACGTTGCCCCGATGATATGATGGGTGATGATGATGATAATGGTGCGCCAGGAGAGTCCCTAATCCTAAACTTAACCTAAGATGAATATGAATGATGATGATTGCGATGGCCATATGATTTCGGGGACCGTTTGGGCCTTAAACTTTTCCTGACATTTCTCTTACAGGTGAGGAAAACCCCCGATAAAAACCTCATCAAGAAAAACTGTCCCGATCGGGGATCGAACCCGGGCCCGCTGCGTGACAAGGCAGCACGCTACTCCGAGACCACAGCGGTGGACTATTATCAAATATTGACTATGATGAAATAGTTCCTAGTAATAAAATTCGTAACAGTTATTTCCTTTGATTACTGAATAAAATCAGAAAAAAAATCCGATTGGTCAGCAATCCTGATTTCCGCTTGCAGCGAATTCTAATAACGGGAAAAACTTCTACTAGTTTATAATATGCTTTTCCGTGGCAAAAAGTCAGTAGATTAAGTAGATGTAGGCCTACATGTTTTAAAACACAAATTAAAATCTATAACCATAGCTTTCTCATGACTTTCAGTACGGCCCTCGTATTTTTATGGATGCTGTATACGCTACTTTATCTACGTGTAGTTATTCAGTGCTGTATGATTGGAAGATAATCTGTAATTGAATGAGTCATTTCGAAAACGGATCATCTCCAGTTTTTCTGAAATTCACTTTTTTCATTATTCCATGTTTACATACCTACTTCCATGTTTCCGCGTGATAACGGGTCAACTACACTATTCTTTTACAATTTTCTGACTTTATTAAGTAACAATTTCAGATTAAAAGCTTTATCCTGAACAAGATGAATTTTTTCCCCCTCTTCTGTAAAATTTGATCAGCTGTAGATTTTTTTCGAAATGAATCATTCAATTGTAAACCAGTGGATTGTTTATTTCTATTGTTGAGCGCATTGTTTATCAGTAGGGCTAAGATTTTTATGACCTAAAAACCACCGAAATATCCAAATATATATATATATGCAGTTATGATAAAAATTTACAAAAATATGCACTGTAACATAAAAATATGACCTAATAATAGGCTATTATATTTATGTAATAATTTCAGTTGTAAAATCAATTTGTAAATCAGTTTATGGCAAGTAACTATTTATTTAAGAATAAAATGCAAATGAGAAGCAAGCTAAAGTATGGAATTTTATATTGTAGCAAGCTTTTTCTTTTTTTATAATTATCAGTAGCTACCTCATTGTCGCGAGACACTACATAAATATTTGCTCAGGGGAAAAAGTGCATACTGTGATTGAAATGAAATAGGAGAGGAATGTAGATTTTACAAGAAACAAAATTTTGAGAAATATAACAACTCAAATGAACACCGGAAAAAATAATTTTGTACAATAAAAATTCTTTACTGCTTAAAAGAGTGAAAATATGACGAATATGATCAATAACTTGCTATAATATGCTCTATCACATATAAGTAGTCAAATATGCATAAATATGACTTAACAAATTACTTTTTAATTCAATTAGTTTTTGTATTAAAATAATATATATATATATATATATATATATAAATGTCCACCGCTGTGGTCTCGAGGTAGAGTGCTGCCTTGTCACGCACCGGCCCCGGTTCGATCCCCGCTCGGGACAGTTTTTCTGGGTAAGATTTTTATCGGGGTTATTCCTCACATGTAAGACAAATGTCAGGAAAACTTTAAGGCCCAAACGGTCTCCGAAATCATAAGGCCATCATCATCATCATCATCATCAACCTTATCATTATCATCATATCATCAACCTTCACCGGTATGGAAAGCAACGGGAAGCTACCACACCTACAATTCCATAGTAAAGCTGCAAAGCAAAACATGCTATGATTGCAGTGAAAAACCTGCCCTCGGGCAGAATTACTATATATATATATATATATATATATATATATATATATATGAAACATATCAGGCTACCAAAAATATAGGGCCTATGCTATATCATAAAAATCCTAGCCATATTTATCAGTGATATATCAAATAATACAAAAATGAATACAAAAAATAAGCTTTTAAAATAACCTAGTGATTACTTCAGTTTATCTGTGTATAATTCATTGCTAATGATTTTAATAGACGGTTGACTAATTTCAGAGTATTAATTAATTTTATGTTGGTAAATATTTAACTCTCCTTGTGCTGACACTGTGAGATCTAGATAAGGCAGAGAATGTTGTGCAGTCGAGGCCGTCGACCACTTACGGTAGCGATGGTTGTCTTACTAACAATTTGATACTCAATGACAGAGTAGAAACCTTAATTAATACTCTTGGCTTTGCTCTTAATGTATGGTCATCCTTAGATAAAACAACAATAAACAATAATAATGATTATTCTTTATGAAACCAACATCTTATTGTTTACTATTACATTTTTTTTTACTTTCTTAACTCTTAAATTGGCAAAACACTGACTGTCTGACTGTTTTGTGGCAATGACTAGCATTGCCCAGTGTGCCGCTTTTTGGGAACCAGTTGAGGTCCCTTGGCGGCCAAACACCATTGTGTTTATTCAGTAGGGGGTTTTGTTCCTTAGCCTTGCTGTCTCGCTGCTTATGTGTTCATTACCGTAGCAGGTATGGATGATATGAAACATGAGTTCACTAGATTTGTCAGGAACACAAACCTTTCCATAGGTGTCGACAGACCACTCAGCAGAGGCTGAATGTTATGGAAAAGTTGTTGTCCCTGATCCGTCATTGGTATAGCAGCCACAGACCCTGGCTGACATGGGACAGTGCCTGTAGTAGGTTTTACTGTGATGCCAGAATTTACCATAGAACTATATGAGACTGTAGGATTAACAGATTTTGATGTGAAAGTTCGAGGTTGGGACGCCGGGGTTGTTGGACTTTGGTTTGGTTTTCTTTTTCATAAATTTCTTTTGCTTTCTTATAGGCTTCACAACCCCGGTAGGAAGCGGGATGTCCCTTTTCCCCACAGTTCGCGCACTTCAGCAGGCTCTTGTCCGTGAGTGCCTCGGTTCTCACCGGACACTCACGATGACTATGAGTACCAGCGCAAATTACGCAAGATGGGGTCAAGGAACACCCCATGAAAGTATGGTTAAACTTCTGGCATCTGAAGCACTGCTTCATGCCAGCTCTAGGTCTGTATGGTTCCACAGCCACCACTGTCAAACAGAGGCGGTTTAAATTATATATTTCCCTACCAGCATCATTGTTCTGAAGTTCCAGGATGTATAATGGTAAGGGAGTATAAACTTCTCCTTCTTTTTTGGTGATTTGCTTTACCGATATTATTGGATATTCTAGTTCTTTAAGTTCTTCCTTGACTTCATCAGCAGTGATGCTGGAAGGAAGCCTCTTTAGAACAGCCCTCAGAGGCAGATCTTTTTTGAGTTGAAATGTATAAAATTCTTTCTTTGCATTTTTGAAGTACTCTTTGAGTAGCTGAAAGTCTGCCTCCGAGGTAGCGTAGTATCTCAAACCGTCCTGGGTTTTTACTACTTTCACGTCTTTTTCGAATTTTCCTTTTAATTCCCGATTCATCCTGAAAAGGTCACCATGTCCAATCACCGTTATGGGTGGTGGGCGTGGTTCCCTTTTCGGCTGCGGCATTACTTGAGGCTCCCTGGACGGTTGGCTACTACGCCTGGTAGCTGCTGTAGTCTGCTTGTCCCGTGACGATCCAAGTTGAGGAGCCTGAGGGTCGACAGTGTCCATTGGTTCCGGTAATTCGGATAAAATTGAAAATTTATTTTGCATTGGCACAGTCGACACCTCATTTTGTCGTGATGTGACCTTAGTTGCCTTATTTGTGGTTGGTTTCACTTTATTTGAAACTGTATTCATGTTAACTTTTGAATTATTTTGGGATGGTTTCTCTTTATTTGAAACTGTATTCATGTGTTAACTTTTGAATTATTTTGGGATGGTTTCTCTTTATTTGAAACTGTATTCATGTTGTCATTTGAACTATTTTGGGATGGTTTCTCTTTCTCATGGTTTTAATCTTTTTAGGTTCAGGTACATATTCTGTATTCGCTATAGGAATTTGATCCGCACCTTTGAAAAAACAGGATACAGGAAGTTCTATAAGTATTGTTTTCAATTCATGAAGCATTTTTCCAAAATAATCTTGGTTAGATTTCATATTGAGCTTAATCTCACTTAATCTTTTTAGGCAATCATGTGTAACATCCACGAGCAAAATCGGACTGACCGAAATCTGGGAATGCGCTTATGTAATTGATAACTATAACGATGGAACCACGCACCTCTCTAGCTACTTCTAGTAATTTTGATTCAGATGGAAATTTTTGATTTTCTACGTATCTCTCAAATTTTTGAGCGCAGTTTCCCAAAGTTCGTAGGCCGAGGGCTCCTCATACTCAAGGTCCATAGCCTGCTCGGCACTCACGCTTTTTAGTGAAGCAGCCATGGTAAGACTGTTCAGCACTAATTACTTATACTACACTAGCACTTGGCTTGATTGAACTGAACTAAAAACTGAACACAATAAGCCAGCAGATAAGGCTTAACAAAGCACTCGCAGTTAATAGAGTTGCTTTGCAGGAACCAAACACCACTGTATAAACACAACACTGAAAAATTTTCACTGAAAAACACTGAATACTTTAAGTGAGTGTGGCCGCCAGGCCCCACCCGGAAAAAAGCAACATGCTGCACAACACTACATTCACCAATTCACTATTTTCAGCCAGCAATCAGAAGAAAATGATAATTTCAATCTGCAACTTGGAGCAGAAAGAGGCAAAAGCCCGAGCAGTAGCGCTCAAGTCGCCAAGGTTGGCCACAGGTTGTCCACCAGTTCACGTTGGCTCGTCGGTGATCTTTACTACCAGTAACAAGAGCTGTCGTTACCGCCAACAGGAAAGTTTGCGTACTCGGTGAATCTAGGATGCTTGACTTGGCAAAACACTGACTGACTGACTGTTTTGTGGCAATGACTAGCATTGCCCAGTGTGCCGCTTTCTGGGAACCAGTTGAGGTCCCTTGGCGGCCAAACACCATTGTGTTTATTCAGTAGGGGTTTTGTTCCTTAGCCTTGCTGTCTCGCGGCTTTATGTTTTCATTTCCGTAGCAGGTATGGATGATATGAGGATGGTCCCTAGCTGGAATCCAGCACACATATCATGGAAGTGGACCGTCATCGGGGTCTCTGGTGAATATGTTTCGGTGTACAGCACGTTGCTGTAGCATATGCCCTATATTGCGAACAATTGGATTTTCATGATTTTTTATGAGTTGCAACATGTGCACAACCCTTTTTTCTTTTTTTTTTTTTCAAATTTCTTCTGTTAGTTATTTGAATATGGCGGACCGCAGTGAAAACGGAATATTATGCAACTGTTATTATTATGTATATTGCATAATTAGACACACATTTAAGTGGTTTCCTTTTGTTTGTTTTCTTCTGATTTGTTAAAAATATTAAATTAATTGAACGAACTGTTGTATCCGAAATGATACATTACGAATTTAAGGGCTAAAAACTTTTGAATTACAAAAGAATAAAATTAGAACAGTTGAATTTGATTATTTTAGAAGAAGCCTCCAAAAAAAAACAAGACAGGATAAAATAAGAAATGAATTCCTTTGGAGAGAAATGAATGTCACCACATCTGTTATTAAGAGGATTGAAAATCGAACGCTTAAATGGTATGGCCATGTACAAAGAATGGTAAATGAAAGATGGCCAAAAAATATATACCAGTGGTCACTCCCTGGAAGAAATAAACGTGGCAGACCAAGATGGAAATGCAAAACCTACGTCAGAACTATAATGGATGATAGGAATTTGGAAGAGGGAGATTGGAATGATAGAGATAAATGGAAACTGAAGACGGCAGATCTATAAGTGGGGGAAAGCCGAAGAAGAAAAAAAACTTTTGAATTGTAATATAACTCACTGGCATTGCCGAACTCGTAGGTTCATGACCACGCAGATCTCCACACATCCCTATCCTGAGGTAATGTTTTCCAATCATTACCTTATATTCTACTACCCTCAAATCATCGTTAATTTTATTCTCCCATCTCATTCGTTTTTTTACCAACTGGGCGTTTTCCCTCTGGTTTTCCTATAAGAAGATTCTATGCCCCACTTTCGTTCCCCATTCGTGCCACATGTCCTGCCCATCGCAGTCTACGAGACTAGACTGCTTTTATTACATCTGATTTCCTATAAATATTATATAGCTCACTGTTGTGAAGTCTTCTCCATTCGCCAGTCCGTTGATCTCTCTTTGGTCCAAAAATTTTCCTGAGAACTTTACCCTCAAATATTCGTAATATTTTCTCCTCCCTTAAAGTAAGAGTCAGTGTTTTACATCCATATAATATAACTGGGAGGATAACAGTTTTATGTATTATCAGTTTAACTTTTTTTTAGAAAAGTTGGGACAAGAGTCCCTGTAATGCATAATAGCATGCATTTGTAGAATTGAGTCTATGTTTAATTTCTTTGTGTATTTTAATTGTTATATCGATGCTAATTTGTAAAAATGCTCATTTTCATAAACAAGAAGAGATGCTAGACTGAAGTTTTATAAAACATTGACAGTTCCTGCATTACTCTATGGGAGTGAAACTTGGGTAATGACCAAAAAAATTACAACGTAAAATACAAAGCGTAGAAATGAACTTCCTTAGAAGAACAAAAGGCTGCGGTTAAAGAATGAAGATATAACAACAGAGTTAAATATATATCCATCGAATGATAAAATCAAAGAATATAGAGTATAGAAAAGTGGTTTAGACATGTAGAAAGAATTAATGTAACAAGATTACCAAAAGAGCATTTAACTATAAGCCAAGAGGTTCAAGGAATGTAGGAAGGCCAGTGAAAAGATGGACGGAACAACTATGAGGCGAAACAGGCCATTTGCCTAGCCCGTGAAGTGAAGAAGAAGAAGAAGCTAATTTTCATTCAACGTCAAAAACACTGATTACATATCCTCTAAATAAATATAATCGTAATTCTACCAACGGTATTTGCATTATTTTTTCAAATTTTTTACCTACGCTTCTAAATATATACGTACTTTTTTATGGGGCAGTATTATGTTAATGGTTGATTTATGATTAACATACAACATGACTGTAGAATAGAACTAAATATAATAACTTGTGGGTCTTAGGATATTACATATCGAGCGAGTTGGCTCAAATAGTGAATAGCGTTTGAGAGGATTATACAGGAATGATTAGAAAATAATAATAATAATAATAATAATAATAATAATAATAATAATAATAATAATAATAATAATGTTTATTTATTCTGGCAGAGTTAACGCCATAAGGCCTTCTCTTCCACTCAACCAGTACAAATACAAATAAATATTTGAAAATATAGATATACACTATACTAATTATAAACAGTTAAAGATACATTAAATGTAACAATGTAAATTTCATGTACAAACAACATTTTATACGATAATAATAATAATACGTACGATAATAATAATAATAATAATAATAATAATAATAATATAAAATAATTATAATAATAATATAATAATGATGACTATTTAACTCATGCCCCAAATGGGAGTCAATGACCAATCACGTTTCAATGATTTCTGTTTTACAACCAATCAGAGTCGTGTTTCACCAAATATTTATCAGTGTTATAATTACCATATTAAAGAAAGCTCCTCCTTACAATATTGCGTTCCTTTGGCAATAAATAGTATGATCTGGTTGCAGTGAAAACAAAAGAAGCAGTAGAAGCGTACCTATCGTTTCTCATTTGTTTTCAAACATCGCCGTTTACATTAAATATATAAATATTTTAAAATAACTATAGTTAAATAATGATTTGTGAGTAAAGAGCTTAATTTTATTCGTTAAATAGTCCTAACAAATGCCACTCTTGATTTCCAAATTCTATAGATATAATTCACGACTCACGAAGTGAGTCGTGAATTTATCGATAATTTGGAAATCACTCGTGGCATTACTTATGATAATAATAATTATAATAATAATAGTATACATATGATAAATTATACGAGAAACACCAATTAATATATATACCTTACACTGGGTAATGATGAAGTCGAGGTTAGAGCAAATATAAATTTAGATTTCTTTTAAAAGTTGCCAATGTCCGGCAGCCCCTTATTTCTTGTGGTAGGGAATTCCAGTTGCGAGAAGTGAAGATAGTATATGACATGGAGTGATGTGATGTCCTATGTTGCGGTATATTAAGCAAGAGACTATGTTGTGATCTTGTGTTTAAGTTATGGTTTGAGGATAGATACTGGAAACGAGATGATAAATAATTGGGAATCGAGGTATGTAGGATCTTAAATAAGAGAATTAGACAATGCGATTTTCTTCTCTCTTTTAGATGTAGCCATGACAATTCGTGGAAAAATGGAGAAATGTGATCGTATTTTCGAACATTAAATATGAATCTGATACACATATTATGGACACGCTGCAGTTTGTCCGACAATCCGTCACTTATGTCAGTTAGTAGAACGTCACAATAGTCAAAATGTGGCATCACTAAGGTTTGAATTAAAATTCTTTTAAGAGCTGTAGGAAGAAAATGTTTAAGTCGCTTTAGGGAGATCTTTTTAGATGTTTGTTTACTTGCACATGCCAATTTAAATTTGAATCTAAGTAAAGTCCCAAGTTTTTAACGACGTCGGTAATAAGGAATCTGTTCGTTATCTAATATGACAACCGGCATATTGCCATTGTTTATGGTCTTGTAGTAGTCTTGGATGTCCGATAATTATTGCTTGCGTTTTCTTTACATTTAGTTCTAGCCCATATTGTCTGGACCAAAAGATATATGTCTGAGGTCAATGTTTACTTTGTCAATATATTCCTTAATTTCGTCAGGCCTAAAGTGTGTGTAAATCTGTAAGTCGTCGGCGTAAAGATGATGCTTGCAGTATTGTTGTTTTCTTGGTCACACATCATTAGCTCAGGATAGGGATGCATGGAGAGCTTATTCTCGCGCGGCCATGAACCTGTGAGTTAAAAGTTAGTGAAGTATTTTGGTGTTGTATGTATACGGTATAATTCGCCATACCAATATGAATTTATTAATATATGAGGTTATCTTTGGGCTAAATTGAATGTCATCATTTCTTTGTAGGGATCAAAATAATTATATTTAAGGGACAATAACTCTAATTCAGCGTCTCTTTTTTGATAAATAAAGTTTGCTTACAAATTCGCAAGGATTGACTTCTAGGTTAGGTGAAGTATATGTATGCACAATCCTATAGATAATTTGTGTCCATCGCATCATTCACCATCGCCTTTTGTATCTCCCCGGAGCGAAAAGGTGGGACTTGGAACTGGTGAAACAAAAATTCACAATTAATACTGAGGTAGTCCTAACATTTATCATCGTCTCCAAATGCCCGGGAGGGTTCCAAGAGGGGCTGCCAAACCAAGCGATGGGATGGAATTTTTAGGACAAGTCATCGAAACCGTGCCTCTGGCTAATGATTTCAATCTCTTGTTTCAAAGGCTCAGGTTCAATTCCTGATGGAAAATAACGACAAAATAATATAAATCGTATTTGGGCAACTAAAGAAAATTAACATAAATGAAGTATGTTACTTATTAGTGATTTAAATTCTTCTCTTGAATTTTCAAAATACTATCTTCTATAACTTGAAATCTCGAGGGCATAGTTTAATGATTAAAGGAGTGAGTTACAAGAAATTGAGAAACGTGATAAAAATCTAAGTTGTTTATGAAAATTATTTTATATTCAGTGCCCCAGGTTGTCATTTCGACATTTCTGATGTTCTCTTCTGACATTGGCGTAATTGTAACCCACTTCTAAGATTTGGACATAAGCCCTATATTACAACTCTAGCTTCCTCATCGTTAATGCAGTCTCTGATGCCCTGTCCAGGGTGGGGACATCCTCATTTCTTTCTAATCTACCATCAAATAAGCTAGGGTTAAGCGTCGAAACTGCATCCAGATATTCACAAAGACACTTGCTATCAATGAACCGTAAATTGGTTCCAATAGGTACACACTGGACGATGCCAGTCTTCGTTGCCTACGTCAATTTAGGGATTAAACATTTTTGGATTAATACTATTATAAAGAAAGATCCTTAAACCTAAATGGAAAGGCCTCTAAGCAAAATTTACCGAATTTTCCCGTCCTAGTACTACCTTGCTTTCCTAGATGTCAGTATGAGGCGGAACGCTGACCACTGACCACCCAAGTGACATCTATACGAAAACAAGTATAACTAAATTAGTATGGTTCAATTTTTCTCTTCCCTGTAGGGGAGAGTGCCTAAATCTCTGTTAAGGGAAACAAGAGTAAAGAGAGGCGGAGAGAGTGGCCTACGTGGAAAAAATGAATACAATAGATGGCCAAGGATTACCTTTGATTACAGATCAGTACGAAGAACAGCGAGAGAATAAACCGATACATACATAGGCCTATTACTGCATAATCTGTGAAGACAACAAGAACTAACTCACTGGTACTATCGGACCCGTAGTTTCATGGCCGCCGGACATAATATCTGCATACATCTCTAAAAATAAAATATTCTCAACTCATGTCCAATTCAGGGTTGACGGGTGAGATGAAGCCCCCTTTATAGAGGTCTGTGAATGACAAGGTTGCCGGCGGACCACGCCTGACACCCATCAAGGGGCAGATGAAATGAAACGAAATGGATGAGGTGAGTATGGAGAAATGGTGGAATGGAATTGTGGCAGGGGAAAACGGGAGAAACCCCGGAAGAAAAACCTGCCCAAGCTCCGTTTCGTCCACCATGAAACCTATTCTGTATGACCGAGACTCGAACTCGAGACTCCAGCGGTGAGATGCGAGCGTCTAACCGCTTGCGCCACGAAACGGCCTCCATACATATTTCTCCTGACATAATTTCCAATCATCCTCTGTATAATCAACTACCCTCAAATCTTGGTTAATGTTATTCTCCCACCTCATTCTTGGTCTACCAACTGGGCGTTTTCCCTCTGGTTTTCCTACAAAAATATTCCATGCCCCTCTTTTATTCCCCATTCGTGCCACATTTCCTGCCCATCGCAGTCTAGGGACATAACTATTATTATTATAATGAAGACAACAAGAAGAAGAATATTTTTTTTTATTTTTTTTCCAATGCTACCTGTTTGTCATTCGACATTTCAGGTATTCTCTCCTGGCATTGGCGTATTGTAACCCACTTCTAAGGTTTGGGCGCCTGGAAGGCGGGGTTACTCTGTTCCAATGATATGATGGGTGAAGGCGATGGGTAATGATGCGCCAGGAGAGGCCTTAAACCTAAATTTAATCTAGTGAGATGAATATGGTATTGATGATAATGATGGCCTTAAAGTATCCCGACATTTGTCCTACAGATGAGGAAAAAACCCGAAAAAATCTCACCCAGGAAACTTGTCCCGAGCGGGAATCGAACCCGGGCCCGCTGCGTGACAAAGGCAGCACGCTACCTCAAGACCACAGCGGTGGACTGGAGAAGAAGAATATTACAAAAAGTATTTTCAATATCATAAATATGTTTTAAAAATAAAGCAAATGGCACACGAGTAGGTTATTGAGGATAATTGTGAACAAGTACCAAGCTAGGATTTAAAAAATTGAAATTAATCCGTAATGCGACGAGAATTGATATACCTTGTTACTTTATTACTGTAATTAACTTTTATGTGAAGAATAACTTATGTTTACTTAGATATTGAAATGAAATAGTTGCATAAATACTGAAGCAGTTATTCATCTACCGGAATCTGTTGACTACTTTACATTTGTTACTTCGTTCATTTCCATTCTAAACATGTACTAATTTACAACCTTAAACTTAAGCTTTTAGCCGTCATTTCAAAAACTGGTTCTCACAAATTAATAAATTCAAGCAAGTATGTACATTAATATTTCGTGTTTTCTTGCATGTTTCCAGGAATTACTAGTTTGACTATTTACATTATTTTTCTATTAAAGTGAGAATAACTTGTTGGAATGGAAATATTTGTGTCAAACCATCATAGATATGTGTGTAAAAAAATTATTTTTTTTCCCCCTAGAACTTATTTTATATTCATCCATCCATTCTTCAGATTTTTCCTCTTGATATTATTTCCATCCATCCAATGGCTGATTGGCTCAAATTCGAGCTTGATCTCCCTTAACTTCTGCCTCCAATCATTTCTATTTTGCGCGACAAGCCTCCAAATGCGACACTTAAGTAGGTTTGCAGCATCTTCCTTAATACCATCCTCTCAACTTTTTTTCGGTCTTCCAACTCGTCTATTCTCCATAAAACTTGCTATAAGCAACTGTTTGGTGCTCGGTCTGTTAGGAGCCTTTGTACATGGCCAGCCCATTCCAATTTATTTAATTTAATAAAAGTAACAAGGCCAGGTTCATTGCATATGTCGTACAATTTTTTGTTGTATCATATTCTCTACTGACCATTAATATTTATCATAAGTAATGCCACGAGTGATTTCCAAGTTATCGATAAATTCACGACTCACGAAGTGAGGAGTTAATTTATTTAGGATTATTAACGAATAAAATTAAGCTGTGTACTTACAAATCATTATTTAAATATCCATCCATCGTAATTCTGCCCGAAGGCAGGTCCTTAACTGCAATCATGCATTTGCATGCTATGCTTGCAGCTTTACTAGGGAATTGTGTAGGTGTGGTAGCTTCCCGTTGCTTTCCACACCGGTGAAGGATGATGATGATAATGATAATGGTAAGAATGATAATGATAAGGATGATGGCCATATGATTTCGGGGACCGTTTGGGCCTTAAAGTTTTCCTGGCATTTGCCTTACAGGTGAGGAAAAACCCCGATAAAAACCTCACCCAGAAAAACTGCCCCGACCGGGGATCGAACCCGGGCCCGCTGCGTGACAAGGCAGCACGCTACCTCGAGACCACAGCGGTGGACTTATTTAAATATAGTTATTTTAAAACATTTATATATTTAATGTGAACGGCGATGTTTGAAAACAAATGAGAAAGGATTGGTACTCTTCATTGTTTCTTTTGTTTGTCACTGCAACCAGATCATATTATTTGTTGCCAAAGGAACGCAATGTTGTAAAAATGCACTCTAGTGGAGAAAAAATGAGCATATCAAACTGTATATTAATTCATTTCTGATGTCCTATGATGTAAATATGACAATTATATTTTTCTGGGAAAAAATACATTTAAGAAAGTGCAAACAGTGGTTTCTTTTTTTTTTTGTGGTATAGTCAATTGCTACAAATGTTTTTATATTAACTCCCGCATGCGGTATGTGTTGACATTCATGCACTATATGTACAATCTGGTAGCCGTATTTCTTACAGAGTCAGTCACTGCAAAATAATGCTATGACCTATCAGATGTTAAAAGGAGCTGCTTTCGTTATTATGATAAACTTTAGTTGGTAATTCTAGGTGAAACACGACTGTGATTGGTTGTAAATCAAAAATCATTGTAATGTGATTGGTCATTTACTCCCATTTGAGGCATGAGTTAAATAGTCAGTCCAAATACTTTCCTGAGTACTTTTTTTTAATTATTTAGGGCTATCTCTGATCTTTCAGTGAGGCTCTATGTCTCGCTACCATAAGCCAAAATTGTTCTTATTAAAACTGTATATAGCCTTATTTTAGTTGTTGGGAGTACGTTATTACTTTCATTATTTTATGAAGTGAGTAATTAACTTTGTTGGCCAGTTTCTGTCTTCTTTGTACTTCAGTGTGTTGGCCGCTATTATCTGTAACACATGAACCAAGATAGTTAACAGGCTTCACAATGTTAAAACCGAATTATTTTATTCTATTAGATTGCTGTTCTGTCATTGGTTGAACACCTGTCTCTATACCATAACTTGTTTTCTGTTTGTTCTTGATATTATTTGCCTTTATTATTTCTATTTTTTTTTCCAAGCGCGACAGGCCTAGAAGGTCCTTGGCTTACCACCCGGCTGCTGGCCTCACTTCCACACGTGTTCATCACAGAGGTAGTCGATCATAAGCCAGTGTAGGGGTGTCGCGTACCCCACAGCCGTTATAGCTGGTATTCTTAACCTAGAGTCGCTACTTATTGTAGCTACTCAAATGCCTCACGAATTATTTCTATTACTTCATTATAATTGATTATTATCATTACTGCATCATGTTTTCATCCTAAATATGAGGAATGTTCATCGATATTTGGGCATAGAATATTTTTTATTAATTTCTGTAGGTAATTCATTCAATTCATCGCAAGAAATTTCCTTCCTTTTTTCAACAATTTGCGATTGTGCACAATGCTCAGTTGTAAGTTATCAAATAAACTGGCCTGGCGTACAGTGTTGATTGGTCTGTCAGCATTGCTGCGTTCGAGATATGGTCGTAGTTTTGAAGAAACATCGTGACTATGATTATTTCTATGAAAATAAAAAAAATATTCTTATGAAAAAGTTAAACATTAAGGTATCTAGATTCACTATTAAAAGATCAAACCATACAATGAAGAAGTTAAATAATGACTCGAAATGGGAAATTCATATTACTTTTAAATGCAACATCTCTTCAATTCTCGGTATTTATTTAAGAATGTAAAGATTAACATGTAGTCTATACAACAACAACAATCTTGCCTGTATTACATTATGGATGTGGAGAATATTATAGCATATTATATTAGGGTTCGATCCCCGGTCGGGGTAGTTTTTTCTGGGTGAGGTTTTTATCGGGGTTTTTGCTCACCTGTAAGACAAATGTCAGGAAAACTTTAAGGCCCAAACGGTCCCCGAAATCATATGACCATCATCATCATCCTTATCATTATCATCATCATCCTTCACCGGTGTGGAAAGCAACGGGAAGCTACCACACCTACAATTCCTAGTAAAGCTGCAAGCATAGCATGGAAATGCTATGATTGCAGTGAAGGACCTGCCTTCGGGCAGAATTACTATGGATGGATATTATATTAATGGAAGAAAACATGTTAAAATAGTTTAAAATACGAATCTGTGGCGAATATCAGTTCCTAGGGGTGAGAATTGAGAACACTTCATAACTTGGTGGAATTCCATAATTACATTGCTGAAGATATAGTCTGAGAAATTGAGGTGGGCTGGTAAAGTAACTCGAATGTGTGACAGTAGAAATTCTTTCAGTAGAAATTCTTTCAATAAGTCTATTGGGAAGACCTAAGCGTAGGTGAGAGAATAATATTCGGATGGATCTTAGGGAACTGGATATGGGATGTACGAACTTGATTCAGTTGGCTGAGTATATGGATCTGAGGTAAACCTTAATGGTTGCAGCATTTGAACCTATAGGTTGCATAAGCCACACACTTAAAAGTAGTTATGTTAGAGAAAGAAAGAACCAAACTGATATATTGAATACGATCCTTAGTAAATTATTAGACCTATTAAAATAATAAAGTCGTTTACGAAGACTGTCTAAAGAATAAATTATTCCCTTTGGTATTTTTCGATACCATAGTTGGTTTTACACATTAAATTATAAGTTAGGAAGTTAAATAGATTTGCCATGAATGTTAAGAAAATGAGAATTGGCATCATAGCAGCCACAGAGTTGCGCAGTTTTAAGTCCACCAATAGGCGTAATATGTAAAAATCAGGCCGATACTCATCTTTAGTATAAAGCAATGCGTGAATAAAAGTTCACACAAAATATATTTTCCGAGAAAACAGTAAATTTGCGACATAAAATTTATATTTTATTTTTATTGTAGGCCTATTTTCCTCGTAGAATTCTTACTTTAAACCTCCACACACACACATACTTACATAGGGTATATAGACTACCGGCAAATCATAAAATATCACTGGTACGAAATTAACCAGTTTTATCAAATGTTTAATGTGGACATACCATTTTTGTCTTTGAATGATGTGTTCGATACAATTCGTAAACGTCATATAACTGTACAACTTCTAATTATAGTTTATAGTGATGTTTAACTCATGCCCCAAATGGGAGTCAATGGCCAATCACATTTCAATGATTTTTGATTTACAATCAATCACAGTCGTGTTTCGCCTAAAATTTACCAACTAAAGTTTATCATAATAAAGAAAACACCTCATTTTTAACATTCTGAATAGGTCATAGCATTATTTTGCAGTGACTGACTCTCTAAGAAATACGGCTTCCAGATTGTATATATAGTGCATGAATGTCAACACGTAGCGCATACGAGAGATAATTATAAAAACATTGTAACAATTGATTATACCACAAAAAAGAAACCACTGTTTGCACTTTCTTAAACGAATTATTTTCCAGGAAATGACGCAGAAGCATATAATTGACATATTTACATCTTAGGACATCAGAAATTAATTAATACCTATAACGTTGGTTATACATTTCTCCACTAGGGTGCATTCTTAAAACATTGCGATCTTTTGGCAATAAATAATATTATGATCTGGTTGCAGTGATCCAACAAAATAAGCAAATGAAGCGTACCAATCGTTTCTCATTTGTTTTCAAACATCGCCGTTTACATTAAATATATAAATATTTTAAAATAACTATAGTTAAATAATGATTTGTGAGTATACAGCTTAATTTTATTCGTTAAATAGTCGTAACAAATGCCACTCTTGATTTCCAAATTCTCTAGATAAATTCACTCCTCACTTCTTTAGTCGTGAATTTATCGATAATTTGGAAATCACTCGTGGCATTACTTATGATAAGAAATTAACCAATTTTATCACATTTTAATGTGGACATACAATTTTTGTCTTTGAATGATGTGTTCGATTCAATTCGTAAACGTCAAATAAATGTACAACTTCTGTTTATAGTTTATAGCGATAATATTTTAAGAAATAATAATGGAAATTTTGTTTTAACTATTAGTATTTTTTTAATAATGTGCGTACATATTACAAGATGATTAATTAATGTTGATTTACTATTTCTAAGTTTGAATAATTAAGTAATGTATATTCCTCTCAGGTTTGGGTTGCCTGTTACCAATTATACGGGCCGGTGCACAGTAGCCAATGGGATGAGTGTTATATTTTTCTTGAGAAGTGTTTTGTGCGTGACAAGTCAGGGCGTGACCGCCGGCTTGTAATGGTGAAATATCACCTTGTCCGATGCAGTGATAAGCTCCCGTATTACCAACACTCCAAAAACTTTACCAAATAATGTATCATTACCAGAAGATTTCAGTTAAGGTAAAATAAGATTTTAAGGTGTGACTTGTATACATATGCAAGTCCCTGGATGACTTTTACCGCGTGGGACTAATATCCCACGGGTCATGCGTTTGATTGCCATCTTGGAACATAGTTTGGAAGGGGTTCCACTCTGCTTTGAAAATAAAAACTCAGTAGATAGTTCATTTCTTTTAAAAAAACGTGGTTAACCCTTAAATTGACTAAACACAAATTTCTTCTGTTAGTTATTTGAATGTGGCGGACCGCAGTGAAAACGGAATCTTGTGAAGCTGTCATTATTAGGTAAAATTAAAGTGATCCCACAGCAGACCCGGAGGCCCTTGGGGTAGTAGGAGGTTAAGGCTCCCACTTTTTCTAGACAATCGGCACTTTATGTCAGCCGGGTTGTCAGCCCTGCGTGACGGCCGCCTTTACCCCCAGAACAAGCGTCTGGTACTCATTTCCGTTAGAGGCTGAGTCGACCCCAGGGCCATAGTGCCGCCAGAGGATTTGGGTAAATTTAAAAATCCTGACCCCAACGGGACTTGAACCCTCGACCCTCCGGCTTGTAGCTCAGTGCCTTAACCACTACGCTACGGCATGCCCCCCTTCAATATCTGCTATTATATCTAAATGTTTGTATAAATATTGTAGTTCCCGGTTAGTTCTAATTCGCCAGATTCCATTATCTCTAGTTGGACCATTTTTAACTTCTTTCCAAGTGGACACGCGTGCTATAACTTTTTCTGTTAGTGTCTAGCTCTCGCTACCGTTTACCACTAACTAACTCACTGGCACTAACGAACCCGTGGGTTCATGGCCGCGCGGACACAAGCTCTCCATACATCCCTATCCTGAGCTAATGTTTTCCATCATCACCTGTATAATCTACTTCCCTCAAATCATAGTTAATGTTATTCTCCCACCTCATTCTTGGTCTACCAACTGGGCTTTTTCCCTCTGGTTTCCTACAAGAAGCTTCCATGCACGTCTTCCATTCCCATTCCTGCCACATGTCCTGCCCATCGTAGTCTACGAGACTTAACTGTTCTCATTATATCTGGCTTCGTACAAAGACCATGTAATTCACTGTTATGCAGTCTTCTCCATTCACCTGTCTGTTCCTTTCTTTGATCCAATAATTTTTCTAAGAACTTTATTCTCAAATACTCGTAATCTCCTTTCCTGCCTTGAAGTAGTAGGTTTAATTACTGTTTTAGAAATTAATTAATTTAATATTTTTAATAAAATAATTGAGAAATTAAACAGTAGCAATTATTTCTTCTTCTTCTTCTCCTTCTTCTTCTTCTTCCTTTCATGTGATAGGCCTAGCGGTCTGTTACGGTCTCAATCCAACGTTTGAAGGATCTGTCCAATGATCTCTTGCCTGATGGGCTGGTAATTTAAGATTTGATGTGGTATTCTTGTTCTGCTCATTCTTCTTCTTACATTCTTATACAACAGTATGTAGTAGGTAATGGACTAGAGTTTGCATGGTTTGTTTTCACTGCGATCTAGTACATTTAAAGGAGTTGGCTTTAGAAATTGAATTTCTCAAATTTACGGGCTTACAAAAGAAGTGAGTCAGCAAAATCAGACAACAACTTCGATTTGATGAGAAATTCGCTTAGTTTACGCAGTTCCTGGGGACGAACTTTTTAGATACTAATATGTGTAACCAAACATTATAAAACTTCTTTTGTAGAATTACAGTATCACATAAAAAGTTAAAATATTAAAATTTGTAGCTGAAATAACAGTCGTCCTCAACAAATTAGAATTCATTAAAATAGTGAAAGCCTTTCTGAACTTCTTGTGTTAATTCCCAGCTACTGAGGATGGAACATTAAGTTTTGAAAGGCCTTGACTATTTTAATGAATTTTAATTTGTTAAGGATGACTGGTAATTCACATGCAAATTTTAATATGTTAACGTTTTACATAACAACCTCAACGGTTGTTCAAAATGAGTTTTGAAAGTTTTTTACTTATTTATTTAAATGCAGTGGCTTTTGAAAATTTTCATTAACCAATAATGACTGAGGAAAACAAACAATAACAATAACAAACAATAACAAGAAAGATTATAAAATGTTCATCAATCTTTTCCCTGGCTTCCCAGTATCTGTCCACGAAATGTTGATTGTTAGGAAGTGGCCGATATCAAATACCTAGGAATAATAATGACAAATAGGAATGATGCACGAAGAAATTAAACATAGGCTCAATTCTGGAAATGCGTTCTATTATGCATTGCAGAGACTCTTGATGTCCCAACTCCTTTCAAAAAACGTTAAACTGAAAATATATAAAACTATTATTCTACCAGTTATATTATATGGGTGCGAAACATGGACTCTTACTTTAAGGGAGGAAAGTAGATTACAGGTATTTGAGAATAAAGTACTTAGGAAAATTTTTGGACCAAAGAGAGATGAACAGACAGGTGAATGGAGAAGACTACATGCTAATGAACTACATGGTCTTTATAGGAAGCCAGATATAATAAGAACAGTTTAAATCTCATAGATTGCGATGGGCAGGACATGTTGCACGTATGGGGAATGAAAGACTTTCATGGAAGCTTCTTGTAGGAAAGCCAGAGGGAAAACGCCCAGTTGGTAGACCAAGAATCAGGTGGGAGAATAACATTTATTATAATTTGAGGGAAGTAGATTAACAGAAAGGAAATGATTGGAAATCATTAGCTCAGGATAGGGATGTATGGAGAGCTTATGTTCGTGCGGCCATGAACCTACAGGTTCGATAGTGCCAGTGAGTAAGTAAGTAGGGTTGGGCAAGTTCAGATGTGATCAGCATTCATATCTTCCATAGTGTTGCAGAGGATACATTGTTGGGTTGGTAGAAGACCGAGGCGATGAAGGTTATTTATGACATAAAAGTTTAAATTAAACTATTTCTTTTGTAATTATTTGCACGAGATATAAATTATACGCTTGGCAATATTTTATGCACACTAAAAGAACGGTTGAATTTTATTTTAGCCCAGAAAAAAGATGTGCGATACTTGGAAGTCAACAAACAGGGAGTGTCCTGCAATTCCCGCTATAGTTTTTTCTCTATATCTTATCTGAGAATTGCGGCATCTGTCGGAGTAATTGATGAATAGACAAGTAACGACACCTCATAACTGTCGCCGCGACGTCCTATGTAATTTCGCTATCGGTAGCCTCAAAACGGCGGTGTACTTCGACCATATGGCCTTATGTGAGGGGCACACCTCTCGGGGATGAGACAAGTCGCTTTGATGGAGCCAGTTTAGCCTCGAGGTAGGGCGACCCTGGTCTTGCCCATAAGAGGAATGGGGCCCAGTCGGCCTGCTGGAGGTCATGCATTGTCCCAGCCGCCTTGTATCTATCTCTCTGTCTCTGTCGACGCGTTGCCCCTCGAGGCTTGTGACCAGCCAGAGCTTGGTCTGCCCATCCCATTCCCTCCGGGGTGAAATACTGAGAGAAAAGGAAGACTTACCAGATAGAATCTCAATGGACCCAACCCAGCTCAGGTAGGACCAACCTCGACCAGGGATGTCCGTTTATGTGCCATTTACATTCTTAATTTATATTTAGAATACCATTATTACACACTATCAGTAAATAAATTTTATTTATAAAATTTATGAAATGCCAAATCCTCAATTAATGAATATTATATATATATTCAGCCTGTGTGTGTTTGTGCTCGCAAAATTCCAAAAGTAGTAGGTCGATTGTTATGAAAATTTGTACATTCAGGTTTTCAGGTACGGAGAGCATTTAATCGCTATCATGCTCTAAAACCATTAGGTATAGGAATTTACTTGAAACGAGCATTTAAAAATCCCTCTAGCTGTCGCAATGTTTTATGTTTCACAACGAAACTCTGTATATGCTATTAAGATAAACAGAGATAGAACATTGTCCAAAAAATCATCGAAATCCAGTTATAAGAAGCGGGGGTTTACCTAAAATGCGAAATAAAAAAAAATGACTCTAGCAACCGATATTTTTTTTGTTGTTAGTCGCAATATATACCATGCAATTTAATTAACTCGTTATTTTCTTTGAACTTATTCAACTAAAAATAAGAGCACATATTTAACTTATTTAAGCGTAGCAGCACACGCCGTGTATTCGCTAGTCATATATAAACCTAAGATTGAATCGAAAGGGTGGGGGAGACAACTGAAATGTTAATATTCCAGACTACTGTAGGATGTAATAATTGTTAAAGAACAAGATGATTATTACTGCATCACTCAGAAACAAATTAGTATTTCATAAGATCTGTAAGAGGAATGACAGTTGATTGATAAAATAGTGAGGTGAAAATAGAATTGAAAATGTTGTAGATAATATCTGTATTAATTTAATCTAACAGCCACTGTGTAGTGTCTGATTAGTATCTCATGAACATTAGATCGATTCTCCTCTATACCATATACATTTTGAATTGCCATATAAAGGTCTTCATCCTCACGAGGACAGCTGGCCAGCTACTTGACATGTGTAGTGAAATAAGGTTACGAAAACTGAAAATAAGATTGAGAGATAGCGTGGCACTATCCACGTAACTTCATGTATTGTCATTATTATTGACAAAAAATCACAATAATAGACGTTGATTCTTCAAAGTTGTTGTGGCAAGGTATTAAGTTTTATTATTATAGTATAGACTACAAAACCCCCTCAGGGGTCCTCATCTAGGGGATATGTGGATGGCGACCACAAGGTGCCCAAGCTGTGCAAAACATTTCTTCCACTTACTTGTGTTTTGCACTCTTTTAACTTTACTATCTAACCTCTCTTGGTTAACTCTTTTTTTTTCGACCCCAATGCTATTAGGGCATCCGAGGGCTAGGGAGTCTTTCCTTTCTTCCATTTCTTCTTCCTTTATTTTCTTTTCTTCTCCAGAAAAGCCTGGCCAGAGGCTATAAGATGGCAGCCCCATCACTGGTCTTGCCTTCCTTTGGCCAGCAACCAATCGAAGGGACTATTATTATGCTTTTAAGTCTTATACGAGAATTTCCCTCAAACGCTGGAGGGAAAATTTTCTATAGGATCGTAACAGCCCTTGGCCTAATACTTGGAAGGAAGAAGAAGAAGACTACAAAAACTTGCAATTTAAGAGGAAAATAATTACAAATTATATAGAATTATATAGAATTAGCAATAACTAGGGTAAGTCACTATCCCTACATTGACGACAAATATGCGATCAATGTGGATTGAGAGGAAATGTATATACAATAAATTAGATTTTTGGTACAAGATGATTCTAGAAAAGAAATAGGAATGTGATGACACTAAGCATCAACTATATGTAGACTTCAAACAGCCATACGATTTAATTAAGAGGGAGAAGTTGTATAGTATTCTTCTGGAATTTGGAATTCCTAAAAAGTTACATTGATTCCAATGAGTTTACATGACACAAATAGTAAGATACGGGTAGGCAAATAGTCTTCAGATACTTTTCAAATTCACAATGGGCTAAGGCAAGAAGATGCATTATCTCCTCTGCTATTCAATTTTCTACTAGAGCATCCAGTCAAATCCTTAGAGGGTAAAGTTGATACATGTGTTGATGTACCTAGGAAGGGAAAATTTTCTATAGGATCGTAACAGGCCTTGGCCTAATACTTGGAAGGAAGAAGAAGATGAAGAAATACTAATGCATTCTACAGGTTGACACTACCAAACTGCAGCTCGAAGTAAATCCTTCTTCTTCTTCTTCTTCTTCTTCTTCTTCTTCACGGTTTGGCTTATTTTCTAGCCTGTTCCGGCTCCAAATTGCTGCTCTTTCCATATTTTCTTTGGTCTTCCCAAACTTCTTCTTCCTCGTGGTGAATAGTTGTATGCTGCTTTTGGTATTCTATTCTCAGTCATCCTTGCCAAGTGTTCTTTCCAGTTTGTTCTGTATTACTCTACTGTTGTGTTTAATTCCTCTACTTTTAGTTGTTGTCTTATTTCTGTGTTTTGTTTTTTGTCTGTTCTTTGATATCCCGCTATTGGTCTAAGGAATTTCATTTCAGCAGCTTGTATTCTGGCAGATTGTTATGTTGTCACTGTCCATGTTTCGGATCCATAAGTAATAATAGGCACTGCCATTGTCTTGTATAATTTCATTATAGAGTTTTTCCTGGCTTTATTTTTCAAAGTTCTTTTTAGTATTCCTGTTATATAATTAAACCTATTTAGTTTGTTTATTTATATCTGTTTCCGCTGTGTATGAAATTTCGCAACCTAGGAAATTATATCGTACTACTTGTTCTATTGGTTTATTTTCTAATATCTCGAAGTAAATACCAATAAAGTTTAAGTACTGATAAAAATCAGCGAAACTCCCGTACTTATGCGCCAAGGCATTATGCATAATACTCGATTGACGCGGGACAGGCGCTTATTTAGAAATCATTATAACTCTATCGTGTAACGTGTCCTCCATAGAAGTTCGCTGTTTTATTTTTTAGTGTTATAACATTATTAATTAATTAATTTGCGCTTAGCATACATACAGTGCATCCAAAATAATGCCCGACTCAGCAGCAGCTTGAACTAATACGTACAACAAAACATGTTTGTAAACGTAATTCAAATTATAAAAATCTATACTGTTAATTAAAAACTCTCATGGAAACTAAAAGCAGGAAAGATAAATAACAATAATTTTGAAGCTAAGTTAGGTGCTATATGGGATCAGACTTACTTACTTGTATTTCCTTTTATCTATCTATCTTCGGGTTTTTTACAGCTGCTGCCATCTTTCCATGCCAAACCTCCAAAGCCTACGATCTTGGGCATCTTCAATGCTTAGACCTCTTGCTTGCATTACTGTCTTCATGTTTTCCTTCCATGTTAACTTTGATCTCCATTTTTTCTTCTTTCTGGTCGTTTGCCATTGGTATAGTTCCTTCGGCCATCACTCATCTTCCATTCTCAAAATATGTCCTAACCTCTTTAATTTATTCTCCACAATTCTTTAAATTATACTTTCTTCTGCTTCCATTATGTTTCTAATTTCCTTATTTGTGACATGTTCTAATTTTGACTTCTAGCACTTCTGCGTAAATAATCCATTTCTAGAGCTATTAGTCTATTCATATCCTGTTATTACTACCTAATCACATATTTTATAAATGTTTTAAAAATTAGTGTTCATATTTTTGCATGTTAATGACAAATAACGAAATTAAGTAATATTCCGTCCATCATTTACATTCTACTTAGAAAAAGGAAAACTGTCAGGGTTAGGCGTCAACGGGATTTCAACCGAAGAATCTTAGATACGAATCTTGAAACGAAAACTTTAATATTAGGCTTGAACGCGATTTCAACACACAAGTTCCCCTGAATACGAGTCTTAAACTCTTACGTCAGTGAACTTACTTGCATTTAAAATGTTAATTTGTTAAGGAAATGTTACTTGAATTTTATTTGAGACATAAATCTTGGGTAACATTGCATATAGGATCGTTGTGCCAATATCAGTAGGTTTGTTTTTATTCTTTGAGTTTACATTTGTTTTGTGCGAAACAACTGATATTAAGTTTTTCACTAATTATACGTTGGGACAAGACATGTTCCAAGCTGTCATAAATCTATCTACCCAAGCCGCCCCTAATGGAGCGATCATTGAACAAAGACGACATTCTGGAAAACCTTCTTTAGTGCTAGCCATTTAAATTTTGCGAGTATGTCACGTTTCTCTTTTAAGATTATTTCCACAATTTCTGTCACTATTATTTGTTTGTATATTGGAAAAGACGGAAAATCTGTCAATTTTTGTTTTCGCCACATGCTTAGGAGGGTGTGAGTTGGGTTTAGCCCTTGGAAAGGGAGCGCTTTGAAGAAAATATTTTAAAGTACGTCTTTCACTATAAGAAATTACCATGAGATGAATCAAGGTAAATACATTCCAATGTAATATTTGCTTGGTTGAGAGAACATATATACCCTATATATTAGCATTTATATTGACTTTTAACTCATGCCCCAAATGGGAGTCAATGACCAATCATGTTTCAATTATTTTTTTATTTACACCAATCACAGTCGTGTTTCGCCTAGAATTTATCAACTAAAGCTCATCATAATAAAAGAGCACCTCCTTTTTAACATTCTAAATAGGTCATGACTGACTCTCCAAGAAATACGGCTACCAGATTGTATATATGTGCATGAATGTCAACACATAGCGCATACGGGAGTTAATAAAAAACCATTTGTAGCAATTGATTATACCACTGAAAAAGAAACCACTGTTTGCTCTTTCTTAAATGTATTTTTTCCCAGGTAATAACATTGCAGAAAAATATAATTGTCATAGGGTATCAGAAATGAATTAATATACAGTTTAATGTGTTTAATTTTTTCTCCACTAGAGTGCATTCTTACAATATTGCGTTACTTTGGCAATAAATAATATGATCTGGTTGCAGTGACAAACAAAAGAAGCGAATGAAGCGTACCAATCGTTTCTCATTTGTTTTCAAACATCGCCGTTTACATTAAATATTTTAAAATAACTATAGTTAAATAATGATTTGTGAGTAAACATCTTAATTTTATTCGTTAAATAGTCCTAACAAATGCCACTCTTGATTTTCAAATTCTCTAGATAACTTTAAAATCACTCGTGACATTACTTATGAACAAGTGAACTCCCAAATACGAGCGTCACATGCTATGCTCTGATGTTACTCGATCGTTGGTTAAATATTGTTGCATAATAGTTTTAAGACATTCTGAAGGAAGCAAACAAATACACTTTAGGATCTGCCAATTACTAATTTCACCTTAATCGAAAGCATTAAGACACGATGAATGGAACTCCACAGTATTTGATGTAGAGTAGCAACTCTGACATCCCTGACATGAGTGGGCTTAATGTCGGTTGAGTACCACCCTCGTTTATCTTCATATTATTATGGCGTCCCACTTGAGGGCGGTTACCCCGTCCGCCTCCGCTACACAGCTGGAGATTCCAGGTGTGAGGGTGTAGATCCCTCCAGACAACATTCCTTATCCACTGGACACCCCGGGAGTCTATAGCCCGCGGGCTGTCATCTTGAACTCCTACGCTGTTTATATTGTTACAATGTCCAATATTTTTACCATTTCATTCAATTAATTACATTACTGTTTACATACCAAAATGCAAGTTAATAATCTAATAATAAAAAGTTACTAGAAATGAGGTAGGTTACGTGTTATAGTTTGCAAAAAAAATGTTATGAATATGAAATTCAACAATTAACTACCATTTTGTTTTAGTTCTTTTTTTTAAATCATGAAAATTTTGTTTTGCATTGCAACGCAAAAATAATTAGAAGAAATGTCGTATGTTAACAAAGAATAGACGGCCGTGGTGGTCTAGTGGTTATGTTACTTGCATCTAGTCCAGAGGGTTCAAATCCAGCCGGGTTTGATGCATTTTTAGGGTGGAAAAAAATCGAAGGGACAAGTCCTCCAGAAGGAACGTTGAGCCGTGGGATTTTCAGGTTTGTAAAAAAAAACCGCAACCCTGAATAAAAGGCCTCTGCGAAAAATTTAAAATCTACCTCATCCATCCAACTAATATCTTAGTTGCCTGCTAGAGTATAAAATTCAATAACCCCTTATTAATCATTAATCTACGACTACCTAATCGTTCATATGTAATATTTGCTAAACAAAATAAACCAGAAGAACAAAGACCATGGGCAATTATTAAAGTATAAGACCCACAATACCCTCAATAAGTTAAAGTTATTAAACCACCAATAACAATTCCCATATGTGCCACTGTGTCTTACTGAGGCGATGTGCTAACCCCATGTCACTTGTAGACATCTGAAGGTAAATAAGCGTAACTAAATTACCTTTGTTAAGAAACTCCCGTATCTTTGTTATGAAACTCCGCGTCCCCAACGTGAGACGTATATAGTATAAACAAAAATGAATGAGAAACAAAGAATCATACGTAGTACCTAAACCAATGTAAGATAAAATAGTGGATAGTATCAATATTCCTTATTTTTGGGAACTAAATATGTAATAAAAGGTCTCTGTAAAACATGAACTAGATCACATGGCTACGGATATATTATCCATCCATAGTAATTCTGTTCGAAGGCAGGTCCTTCACTGCAATCATAGCATTTTCATGCTATTCTTGCAGCTTTACTAGGGAATTGTAGGTGTGGTAGCTTCCCGTTGTTTTCTGCACCGGTGAAGGATGATGATTACGATGATGGCCATATGATTTCGGGGACCGTTTGGGCCTTAAAGTTTTCCTGACATTTGTCTTACAGGTGAGGAAAACCCGCGATGAAAACCTCACCCAAAAAAACTGCCCCGGCCGGGAATCGAACCCGGGCCCGCTGCGTGACAAGGCAGCACGCTACCTCGAGACCACAGCGGTGGACAGATGTATTATGAGCAATATTAATTTAAAGATAGATTATAATGAAATGTAGAATGTTTCTGAGAGATCTGTCAAGTCCGGTTTATGCACAAAATTATTATCTTGAAGTTTCCCAAAAGCCAATATAAGCCCTCTGTGTCCACATACATATTTTCGCACGGCCATGAACCTACAGATTCAATAGTGCCAGTAGGTTAGTTAGTTAATCTTAATAATACAATATAACCTTGATTACGAAGAGGATAATAATATGTTGTCTTCCTACATAGAATTGAATAGCCCTATTATATGATTTTCCTTACTGTTCTTTTTTACGTTCTAATTTATGTCGAACGAAAGCGAAATAGAACCAAAGAACCAAATTATCTTGCATTACTAACTTATATCAAAGGCTGCATCATATAGATAACTAGAAGTCCCGGCCACGCGTTGCTGTGGCTAAGGTATACGTTAAAAATTTTAATTAAGTTGCGGTCTTTTAGCCAGATTACTTAAAACTAATATTTACACACGAAATTAATAATATTGAAAATAAAATAAACACTGAACACACTTAAATTATGAAATAATCAATATTTGTAATTCAATTGAAATTCGCGGTTGCAACAAAAAGCACAGCCATCTGGATCTCGCTTTGTTAAATGATAAACCAATTACCTTACCAAATTACCTTACACCGCCATCTGTTAGAATCGTATGGAACTCACAGATAGTTACACTGCCATATGTTAGAATCGTATGGAACTCACAGATAATTATAACTCTTTGTTAAATAATAAACAAATAATTTGTAATAAAAAAATAATGCGACTATAAATTTAGTTATAAACTACCCTAAGTCTCAAGTTGGATCAAAATGCACAGTGTGCAAAATTTTATTAAAATCGGTTCAGTAGTTTAGGATTCCATCGCGGACAAACAACGTGACACGAAATGTTTATATTTAAAATATAATGCGTTGCTTTCCTACTGATAGATAGCTCGTTTTCCTCATTGTTCATTATTCGCTGTCTATGAAATGTTTCGGACGAGAGGAAAATTTTAGAAAATATATCTTCGGAGGAGAAATTCAAAACAGTCGAGTCGTTCAATGCCAACGTTAAATAATCCTGGGTTATGAAAATAACATTTCTAACAAACATATCAAATGAATATCGCAATGCAATTATCCAATCGGTCTAGATTTATTCCGTAAAAAATGTTGGATTTTGTTTATCAACACTTTATTTTATAATAGTGTATAATATATTTATAGTTGCAAAGTTGAAATATTACCGGCAGTACTAACATGTTTTAATGCTAGGGTCAAAAGTAGCTATTCTATACAGCTTATACGATGTCTGCAATATTGCCTAGAATTTTATTTATTTTTTTTTTCCCCAAATGCCCCAGGTTTGTCTTTCGACATTCCTGGTTTCTCTCCTGGCATGGCGTATTTGTAACCCACTTCTCAGGTTGGGGCGCCTGGAAGGCGGGGTTACGTTGCCCCGATGATATGATGGGTGATGATGATAGTGGTGCGCCAGGAGAGTCCCTACTCCTAAGCTTAACCTGAGATGAATATGAATGATATGATGATTGCGATGGCCATATGATTTCGGGGACCGTTGGGCCTTAAACTTTTCCTGACATTTGTCTTACAGGTGAGGAAAAACCCCGATAAAAACCTCACCCAGAAAAACTGCCCCGACCGGGGATCGAACCCGGGCCCGCTGCGTGACAAGGCAGCACCCTACTCGAGACCACAGCGGTGGACTTTGAGATTATAACTGTCAATAAGTACCAATCACATTACTAGAGTGCTTAGAAAATGGCATTAAAATAACAAAATATAGGTCTACTATATTTACTGTTTTTAAATAAAACTAAATATATGGTCACACACAAAAATACATTATATAATGGAAATGGACAGCTAATGACAAATGAGGGAAATTTTGAGGAAGTGGCTGAATTCAAGTACCTTGTCCTTTCAATTGCAAATGGGAATGAGATGCACAAACAAATTAAACGTATGCTCAATTCTGGAAATGCGTGCTATTGTACATTATAGATACTCTTGACGTCCCAACTCCTCAAAAAAACGTTAAAATGAAAGTACATAAAACTATTATTCTACCAGTTATATTATATGGATGCGAAACCTGGTGTCTTACTTTAAGGGAGGAAAATATATTACGAGAATTTGAGAATAAAGTTTTTATGAAGATTTTGGACCAAAGAGAGATGAACAGACAGGTGAATGGACGAGACTACATTACAGTGAGCTACATGGTCTTTATAGGAAGCCAGATACAATAAGAATAGTCAAGTCTCGCACACTGCGATGTGCAGGAGATGTGGCACGAATGGGGGATGGAATATGTGCATGGAAGCTTCTAGTAGCAAAACCAGAGTGAAAATGCCCAATTGGTAGACCAAGAATGAGGTGGGAGAATAGCATTAACTATGATTTGAGGGGAGTAGATTATACAGGTGATGATTGGAAAACATTGGCTCAGGATAGGGATATATGGAGAGATTATGTCCGCGCGGCCATGATATTGCCAGTGAGTTAGTTAATTAGTAATATTTGTAGAGAAGGATTTGATACCTTTGGAAACAAGTTCCACAATCGTATAACTAATTACCTCTAACGTTTATGGAACTCCCAACTTCGGTACCACTATCACTCAGTCGCTCCATTTCCAATATCGTTACTGAAATCGATTAGTTCTTATCACCGATATCAAATTCTGCAAGATATATTAGAATATTATCCTCCCTTGCTACTGAATAATTTAAATTATATTTTCCTAATGTTATTTCAGTAAATAAGCTGTTAGTTTATGCTGATTATGTAGTATTATTGACCGATAGTGAGAAGATACTAAAGGACAACACGCACACTCTATTGAGTAACACAAAGAAATTAGGACTGCAAGTAAATATCAACAAAACTAAATATATAGTCACACGTAGAAATTCATTATATAATGACAAATAAGGGACATTTTGAGGAAGTGGCTGAATTCAAATACCTAAGAACAATAATCACAAATAGGAATGAGATGCACAAAGAAATTAAACATAGGCTCAATTCTGGAAATGCGTGCTATTATGCATTGCAGAGACTTTTGATGTCTCAACTCCTTTCAAAAAAACGTTAAACTGAAAATATATAAAACTATTTTCTACCAGTTATATTATATGGGTGCGAAACATGGACTCTTACTTTAAGGGAGGAAAGGAGATTACAAGTATTTGAGAATAAAGTTCTTAGGAAAATGTTTGGACCAAAGAGAGAGATGAATAGACAGGTGAATGGAGAAGACTCCATAACAATGAACTACATGGTCTTTAGGGAAGCCAGATAGCCTATAATAAGAACAGTTAAGTCTCGTAGACTGCGATGGGCAGGACATGTTGCACGTATGGGGAATGAAAGACTTGCATGGAAGCTTCTTTTAGGAAAGCCAGAGGGAAAACGCCCAGTTGGTAGACCAAGAACGAGGTGGGAGAATAACATTAACTATGGTTTGAGGGAAGTGGATTATACAGGGAATGATTGGAAAGCATTAGCTCAGGATAGGGATGTATGGAGAGCTTATGTCCGCGCGGCCATGAACCTACAGGTTCCATAGTGCCAGTGAGTAAGTAGGTATTTCAATAAAAAATAAAGCATTTCTGAACTCTCTCATTCGAGCTGAATGACTTGATCTGCTCAAATCGCCCTCTCTCCATGGCTCTACAGCCAGCTACTGGCTCACATCTACCTTTGATAATCACAGAGGTAGACGATCATCCTGCCGAAATAGGGGTGACATGTGGTCAGCATGTCGGGTCCCCAGCCGTTATAGCTGGTTTTGTCAACCTGAAGCCGCTATTGTAGCTACCTAAATTTCTCACGATGCTGGTTCCTTAATGGCCGAAATTCCATGAGTAAATTGCTTCCACCATGAACACAGGAACCAGCACAAGTCAAAACGTAGCTCTGTGCCAACCACTCGTCTACGGCGTGGTACACTGGTCAAATAAGCTAAACATAACTCTGAAGAGGATAAGTTATAGATTAAATTATGGAGTTTTTCATTATGAAGCATTTTTATCTCTAATTGAACAGAATATTCGTCTTAACACTCTATATTCGAATACTTTAGCTTGTTTTCTTCTCTTAATATAAGTGACAATGAGTCAATCCAATCATAATTTTATTGAAAGTTGAATTTACTTACTTACTCACTGGCACTATGGAACCCGTAGGATCATGGCCGCGCGGACATAAGCTCTCCATACATCCCTATCCTGAGCTAATGCTTTCCGATCATTCCCTGTATAATCTACCTCCCTCAAATCATAGTTAATGTTATTCTCCCACCTCATTCTTGGTCTACCATTGGTCTTTCATTCCCCATACGTGCAACATGTCCTGCCCATCGCAATCTACGAGACTTCTGTTCTTATTATATCTGGCTTTCTATAAAGGTCATGTAGTTCATTGTTAAGTAGTCTTCTCCATTCACCTGTCTGTTCATCTCTCTTTGGAGCAAAACTTGTTCTAAGTACTTTATTCTCAAATACTTGTAATCTCCTTTCCTCCCTTAAAGTAAGAGTCCTTGTTTCGCACCCACATAGTATAACTGGTAGAATAATAGTTTTATATATTTTCAGTTTAACGTTTTTTTTAAAGGAGTTGGGATATCAAGAGTCTCTGCAATGCATAATAGCACGCATTGAACGTTGAATTTATGATACTTAAGTTTCTTGCAAATAATTTTCTGAATTAACAGGTATGTGAGAGTATACGCCTCAGTTACAAGATTTTTATTTGTCCAATGCCACAAGGTTGTCTTTTATAACATTTCTGGCTCCCTCCCCTGGCACTGGGGGAATTGTAATCCATTTCTAAGATTGTGACACCTGGAAAGCTGAGTTACATTATCCTGACGATGTTATGGGTGATAAATAATAATGACACTCCAGGGGAGTTCTAACCTAAATTCCAGATGATGAGCAACCACAGGAATAATTCTCTTTAAGAAAAAAAACCTGTGGTCTGACCGGGAATCAAAACCGGGACCTCCTGAATAGTAGTCAGAAACGCTGACCACTGGCCCATGAGGCTGGTCGATTATTACAAGAATATAGAAATGCAAATTCCTCTTCTTCTTCTTCATTTCACGGGCTAGGCAAATTGTCTGTTCCGCCTCACAGTTGTTCTGTCCATCTTTTCACTGGCCTTCCTACATTCCTTGAACCTCATGGCTTCTAGTTGAATACTGCTCTCGGTAATCTTGTTACATTCATTCTTTCCACATGTGTAAACCATTTCCCTCTATATTCTCTGATTTTCTCATCCATGGATATATATTTAACTCTGTTCTTATATCTTCATTCCTTATCCGATCCAATCTTCTGCAGCCTTTTATTCTTCTAAGGAAGTCCATTTCTGCGCTTTGTATTCTACTTTGCAATTTTTTTGTCATTACCCAAATTTCGCTCCCATAAAGTAATGCAGGAACTACCAATGTTTTATAAAACTTCAATCTAGTATCTCTTCTTGTTTTATTCTTTAATGTTTTATGTATAGTTCCGCGTATCATTTGAAACTTCGACAGTTTCATATGTATGTCTATCTCGGTTTTTGTGTTTATAGTAAAATTACAACCCAAATAATTAAAATGTGTTACTTGTTCCAGAGGTTTGTTGTCTATTTCGATTTTTGATCTTATATGATCGTTTCCCCAAAATGTCATTATTTTTGTTTTTTTCTATGGCCCTGGGGTCTACTCAGCCTCTAACGGAAATGAGTACCAGACGCTTGTTCTGGGGTAAAGGCGGCCGTCACGCAGGGCTGACAACCCGGCTGACGTAAAGTGCCGATTGTCTAGAAAAAGTGGGATCCTTAACCTCCTACTACCCCAAGGTTCTCCGGGCCTGTTGTGGGATCACTTTAGTTTACTTTTGATATTTTGAAATGATATTCCTGGCATATCTGATTTAATTGATGTAAAGAATACTACAAATTTTATGACAATTCGTTGTATAAATAGAATAACCTCAGTAAAATAGGCATTTATTTAAATAATCAATTGAGTTCGTGTTTACTTGATGAAAATCCATATTTATTAATTAAATAAAAATAAAAGTATTTTCATTTGATTTTCATATTTATTATATAATTCAGTGACAGCTGTTTCGGTACACTGTACCTTCTTCAGACATGTTAACAAATTATGAATTGTGTTCCAACTGATCTAAGCAACAATACAACAATATTTATTTACATTTTTAAATTTAACAAAGGGGATTCATTGAAATAATTTGTTAACATGTCTGAAGAAAGTACAGTGCATCGAAACAGCTGTCACTGATTTATATAATAAATATGAAAATCAAATGAAACTACGTTTTATTTTTATTTAATTGATATTTATTTAAATACATAACCATATAGTATATGCAATAAGGAGACCTAGTTAATGTTAAGCTAAAGGTTATTAACCATTAATACCAGTAGCCGCCGTTCAAGATAATTATATGTCCACTCGTTAAACATACCTTGACACGCTTTACTTGTCCTAGTAACACTGTACGAGATGATCATGTCCAAGTTGGGATATCACGAGGAAGCAACAAATATCCAGTCTAATTATACAGCTTATGGATCCAAGTAAGTCATTTCGAAAGTTGGAACAATTCCATGGCGCCATTTTTTTCTTTTTACCTAAAACGTTCAAGGATCTTCAAATAAGTCTTATTATAGTAACTAACAGGTTCGATTCCCGGTAGGGACAGGCTCCTGGGTGAGGCTTTTTCGGGGTCTTTCCTCACCTGTAAGACGTATCAGGAAGCTTAGGGCCCAACAGTCCCCGAATATCATCGGCCATCATCATCATTAGCATCCTCATCTTTTCACCGGTGTGGAATGCTTCGGGAAGCTATCACACTTATAATTCCCTAGTAAAGCTGCAAACATAGCATTAAAATGCTACAATTGCAGTGAAAGACCTGCCCTAGAGCAGAACACTACAGAATAGAATAGTAACTAGCTCACTCCCTGAGTTTCATGGTCACATTTTGTTACGTACATTTTCCCGAGAAATTCATTCTCAAATACTTGTAATATATATTCCCTTAAAGTAAATTGTCTCTGGTCCCTAGGGTCGATGGATTTTTTAGGATGGAAAAATCCAAGGAGCAAGTCCTCCGGGTGGGACTTTAAGCCGTGGATCCCGAGTCTGGAGATTTTCAGGCTCGTAATAATATCCATAAGCCTGAATAAAAAGGCCTCTAAGCAAAATTTGCCTATCTCAACATTCTAGTATTATTTCAGTTGCCTGCTAGATGTCTCATTGAGTCGGCAGGTTGACCGCATGCCATTTATGATATCTATGGGCAAGTAAGGTAACTAAATTAACTTGGTCTAATAGCTCTTATCAAAGGAGAGGCTATGGCTCAACATTGGGCTATGCTATTATAACTAGCCTTAAATTAAGATAGCCTACCATGTTTCGCCTTCTGGCGGCACCATGGTCCTGGAGTCCTGTTGTAGGATTACTCTATTTTGATGAAAAAGACACTTGAGTATATAAAAAAAAATTGCTCATCAATTTATTGGTGTAAAAAAATGTTGATTGTTTCAAAAGTGAGCTGTACTAACATGTTCTATCATAATTCATCCGTTGGTATTTTCTCAATATAAATCAACACAGTGTGCCCATAATTAACACACATTACCATTTTAAAGAAACAGCTGTAATATTATTACGTTGTCATTTGTAAAAATGTCTACGGCTGAAACCTGTTTTTAAATACCCTATTACAATAGCTTATTATTAGCTCTACCTTCGCTACTATCTGTGTTCGAGATTCGTTGGTTGAGATCATGTGGGACCAAAAGTCCTGAGTTTGGAAAGTCAAGCTACTATTCTTGAAATATTAACTCCTCGACGCGTCAGGCTAGAAGGCCTTGGCGTACCAGCCGGCTGAAAGCCTCACAAGTATTAATAACAGAGATAGATGATCATCCAGCCACATGTGGTCAGCATGTCGAGTCCCCCAGCCGTTATAACTGATTTTTCTCAACATGGAGCAGCTACATATTGTAGCTACCCAAATTCATAATATTGCTGGATGGCACCGATCTCATAGTGGTCGAAATTCCATGAGAAAATGTCTTCTCCCATGGTGATTCGAAGCAGCACAAGAACCGTAGGTCTGCGTCCACTCGGCTATGGCGCGGGTCATAAGATAGGCTATATGAGTCGTTAAAAAATCTGAAGCCTGAAAAAAGTGTCATTTGAACAAAATATGTCTCCCTGTACGACGAATATAAATAGGCATATGTCAATCATTTTATTTACGATTTTATTTAATTTACGTAGGAGTATATAATGGAAATGGACAGCTAATGACAAATGAGGGAAATTTTGAGGAAGTGGCTGAATTCAAATACCTAGGAACAATAATCACAAATAGGAATGAAATGCATAAAGAAATTAAACATAGGCTCAATTCTGGAAATGCGTGCTATTATGCACTGCAGAGACTCTTGATGTCCCAACTCCTTTCAAAAAACGTTAAACTGAAAATATATAAAACTATTATTCTACCAGTTATATTATATGGGTGCGAAACATGGACTCTTCCTTTAAGGGAGGAAAGGAGATTACAAGTATTTGAGAATAAAGTTCTTAAGAAAATTTTTGGACCAAAGAGAGATGAACAGACAGGTGAATGGAGAAGACTACATAACAATGAACTACATGGTCTTTATAGGAAGCCAGATATAATAAGAACAGTTAAGTCTCGTAGACTGCGATGGGCAGGGCATGTTGCACGTATGGGGAATGAAAGACGTGCATGGAAGCTTCTTGTAGGAAAGCCAGAGGGAAAACGCCCAGTTGGTAGGCCAAGAATGAGGTGGGAGAAAAACATTAACTATGATTTGAGGGAAGTAGATTATACAGGGAATGATTGGAAAGCATTAGCTCAGGATAGGGATGTATGGAGAGCTTATGTCCGCGCGGCCATGAACCTTCGGGTTCGATAGTGCCAGTGAGTAAGTATCCTTGAAAAGGGGAACTATGCATTTTAGAATTTGGAAATCTCATTGGTTGGCTGGTGAATTCTTAATTTCAAAAAAGAATAGCAAGAATAGAAAAAAATGGAGTAGGTCAAAATGGAAATGAATGATTGGACATTGTCCAGCTGTATAATATGACATGAACACATTATGCATATGATTACATTGAGTATTTCGTAATGTAACCGAGATTATATCAATCAATTTGTTAAACATGTTGTGAGTTGCCAGGAGGGCAAATTAAACGATTAAAGATTAACAAAAGCCAACTTGATCAAGAGTTAAGCAACCCTGTGCTATGTCCTGCTGATAAGTAACTAACTCCCTGGCACTATCGAACCCGAGGTTTATTGCCGTGCGGACATAAACTCTCCATACATCCTGAGCTAATGTTTTCCAATCATTTCCCTGTGTAATCTACTTCCCTCAAATCATAGCTAATATTTTTCTACCACCTCATTCTGGACCTGCCTACTGGGCGCTTTCCCTCTGGTTTTCCTACAAGGAGTTTTCATGCCCATATTTTATTCTCTATTCGTGCCCATCATAAGCTACGACAATGTTTACTCTTCTTATTGCGATCTTCTTATTCTCGTATATCTGGTTTTCCATAAATGTAATATAAAAGTAAAGTGATCCCACAACAGGCCTCAGGAGGCCCTTGGGGTAGTAGGAGGTTAAGGCTCCCACTTTTTCTAGACAATCGGCACTTTATGTCAGCCGGGTTGTCAGCCCTGCGTGACGGCCGCCTTTACCCCAGAACAAGCGTCTGGTACTCATTTACGTTAGAGGCTGAGTCGACCCCAGGGCCATAGTGCCACCAGAGGGTTTGGGTCAGTTTAAAAATCCTGACCCCAACGGGACTTAAACCCTCGACCCTCCGGCTTGTAGCTCAGTGCCTTAACCACTACGCTACGGCGTGCCCCATAAATGTAATATGCCTCAGTATTATATATTCTTCTGCAGTTGCCTGTCTATTCATTCGGGTGTCCATACTGTGTAGAACATTTATTTTTTAATAAAAATTATTCCTATTATTTAAAAAAGTATGATTGGAGATTAACGAAAAGTGAAAACTTGGAAATCGCTCTAGCATCAGCGATTTCCCCCCCTTTTTTTGTTTTTTTTTTTTTGTTTTTTTGTTTTTTTTTTTCCCTAACGTTACTCGCTCTGTAACATTTCACTAAGAATGAATTCATGTAGTTCGTTAAGCATAACTAGCAATATCTGATCATCAGGACAGTGTGTTCAGCTGGAATCCAGAAATTGAAAATTACTATACTGGCCCTAATTTCTGTTTGCTCGCAACGAAACTCGATATGTAAGATTTAATTAACAAAAGAAATGTATATTCTTCAAACTAGCTGAATCGGTCCATAAATTCGACTTTCTAATGAATTCGATTAGTTTATGAAGCTTCTGCGTGATGGATTTTTTGTTCATATTTGTTCGTTATTTACAAAATAATGTTGAACTCTAATTACCTGGGATATGATGTAACATAACATAGAGACGTCGAAAATAAATTCAGATACATGTGTGTAACAATTAGAAATTGTATTAAATACATGAGGGGGAGAAATATATATATATAGTATGATAAGAAAAATAAATGCCTGGACGGGATTCGAACCCGGATCTCTGAGTCTGTACCTCAGCGTGATATCCATTACACTACCAGGCGAATCCAATTCAAACACTTAATTTTCTTATATATGTATTATACTCTCCATTATTACTAGATGTCGCGAGAACACTGTCTTCACTGCCATCTAGTAGCTGACTATATCAAGTAAGCAAATTAAAGAGAATATTTATTTTACTTTATAGCAGTGACGCTTTATCGATGTTATAATTAAATCTTTAACATTGAGCAATGCAAGCTTAATATGGTATGATAAGAAAAATAAATGCCTGGACGGGATTCGAACCCGGATATCTGAGTCTGTACCTCAGCATGATATCCATTACACTACCAGGCGAATCCAATCCAAACACTTATTTTTCTTATATATGTATTATACTCTCCATTATTACTAGATGTCGCGAGAACTCGGTCTTCACCTCCATCTAGCAGCTGACTATATCAAGTAAGCAAATTAAAGAGAATATTTATTTTACTTTATAGCAGTGACGCTTTATCGATGTTATAATTAAATATTTAACATTGAGCAATGCAAGCTTAATATGGTATGATAAGAAAAATAAATGCCTGGACGGGATTCGAACCCGGATCTCTGAGTCTGTACCTCAGCGTGATATCCATTACACTACCAGGCGAATCCAATTCAAACACTTATTTTTCTTATATATATATATATATATATATATATATATATATATATATATATATATACAGCTTATGGTTTTTCTTGTGTTGTTATATGACTCCGAAAATTGCACTTCGACTAAAAACAACTAAAAAAATAGAATCTGTAGAAATTAGTTTCCTGAGACATGTAACTAGATATACTTTATAAGATAAAATATATATATATAGCAAAGATATTAGGAATGAGCTAAACATTTTCAGAGACAGAATCAAAGAATACAAATAAAATACATATTCAAAGAATGATTAGAGAACGTATAACAAAACAGTTATTCACATATAAGCCAGAGGGGTGTAGATGTGCGGGAAGGCTAAGAACACGATGCAGAAATCAGTTTTTTTATTGCATGAGACCGGAACGAACCTTTTGCAGTTCAATTCGTGAAGATGAAGAAGAAATTGCACATTTCTTTTTTTCAATATAGAGGCATCCTCTATTTCGGGATTAATTATTTATTATATAATAAATACAAAAAAAAAGTAACTGAAACTGTAGTTTTAAATACTACTTTCCGTAAAAAAAAAAGTATTCTCTTCTTAAGGCATTACTAGATGTTGATTCTTAAAAAAAAGGAAGAAAGAAAGAAAATAAAAATAGTAGGCCTAATAACTTGAAAAAAACATAATGGTGTGTTTCTTATTAATAACTTCTTATTTATAGGCTAACTAGCTAATACCCGGCGTGCGCTGCTACGCCTAAATAAATGAAAATGGATGTGCTTTTATGTTTAGTTGAATAAGTAAATGGAAAATTAATTATAAATTTATACTTTTTAGATACCCCGTGCTGATTACCCGGCGTTGCCCGGGAATCTACTTATCACGATCTTCTTGACTTAAAGTGGGCTGAAATACGAAAATTAATGTGTTGTATGTTTATTTAAATAAGTAAGAGGAAAAATGTATATCGTAATTATTTTTAGATACCCCGTGCTGTTTACCCGGCGTTGCCCGGGAATCTACTTATCTCAATCTTCTTGGCACAAATGAGCTAATAGACAAAATTCGTTATTGTGAGTTATCCGTAAAAGAATATCCGCCATGTGCTGCTATGCTTGCACAGGAATTTACGTACTTATCTCGATCTTCTTGGCAACAATGAAAGACAAAAATGGTTATTTTGAGTTATCCGTAAGAGATAAACATATGCTGTCGCGGACTTTTTTGTAGACCTTTTTGAGATATTCAATTCTGTGTACATTAATGTTGTGTTTTTGTTATGGTTTAGGCAGCTTAAGCCATTTAAGCGTTCAAAGAGCTACTTTTTTCACGTTTTCCACTACAAAGGGCAATTTTTAAGGGTGTAGGAGTTGAGTATCACAACTCTCTTATAGTCTATGTTCATCCCGGGAATCTCCTGAACATTTTACAAAAAGCCCCATCACAATCGGATCAACGGTATGGCCGCGCATAAAGTACGAACAAACAAACATTCATTTTTATATATTAGATTTGGATTTTAAGACAATGTAGGTCGACCTTCCACTCTGAAAACACTGTTTTCATTGAAATATAACATGAATATGTCTCGTAGTTATTTCCTATAAACTTTTTTTTTTAGGAAATTATACAGTATTTTCAATCTCACTTTGTGCATTATGGAGATTGCGGTTTTCCCTGGTATTGCTATTTCTTTCGCCTAACATTTCAATATGGCCAGTTGTTCAAATAGATTAGATTAGATTTATTTAGCCTGGTGGAGTTAAGGCCATGTGGCCTTCTCTTCCACTCACCAGGACAGACATATATTACATCAGAACATAACAATCTGAATTAACTCTAAAATTAAGTACTAAGTAAAAATTTGATCAAAAAGATAATATGCATTTATATTCCGATCTATAATGCAACCAGTTAATGTTAGTTAAAATTAAGACTAAAACTAATAATAAAGTGTATACAAGCAAGACATATTAAATTGTCCCTGTCTAGTGTATATAAAAAAACAAAGGAACATAATGAGATATAGAAAACTAATTTTACGATTATAAAGTAAAGTGATCCCACAGCAGGCCCGGAGGCCCTTGGGGTAGTAGGAGGTTAAGGCTCCCACTTTTTCTAGACATTCGGCACTTTATGTCAGCCGTGTTATCAACCCTGCGCGACGGCCGCCTTTACCCCCAGAACAAGCGTCTGGTACTCGTTTTCGTAAGAGGCTGAGTCGACACCAGGGCCATGGTGCCGCCAGAGGGTTTGGGTCAGTTTAAAAATCTGACCCCAACGGGACTTGAACCCTCGACCCTCCGGCTTGTAGCTCAGTGCCTTAAACACTATGATTTACGATTATATAATATTTAAAACAAAACAAATGAAAATATTTGTTATTCTTAATATTATTTTCATAAATAATTAAATTTATTAATTGTTAAAAGAATGCTATGTGAGATGTATAAGTTAGTTTGTTAGTAAATAATTATTTAGTTTGCTTTTGAAGGATGGAAGATAATATTAAAAAAATATTAACTCTAAAAACGATTCGACTGAAAGAAGAAAACATTATTCAAGATTAGAGTGAGTCATTTTGTCAGCTTTTTAACTTTGAGATATTTAAACTATAAAATGTTAAGTGGATACTATTTTATGTTAGAATTTCTGGTTCTTTTCTGTTGTGGGCGGACATTTACGTCTGCTCGCATGCAATTTTTGGGTGTATAATAATGATAAACAACAAAGGTGGGCGTGCAGGGGTTTACTAGGCCCCGTAAATAAAACATCTAATCCTGTTCATAATCCCGTATCACTCTAATGAATTCCCAATTTTTAAGTTAACATTAGATTTTTTCGTAAGTATGTGCAGCAATTGATTCACGAAGTTCTTGATTCAGAAACATTACGGAATGACGTTCAGAATGCTATTTCAGTGTCACAATATATGGGGTGATTAATGAACACTTAATCTTCTGTGAAAGATCTCCTCTATCCATACTTCACCTAATAAATATCACCACAGTTGAATAAATGGTTATCTCAGATTTTAACGTTTCAACTATCGGCTTTTGATGGGATTATGTGTGGTTTCATTCAATTGCTGCAAATTATTTGGTTATATATACAATCAAAAGGATATTTAAAAGCACAAGAAAAGAAACAAAACTAAGATTTTATAAAATAGTGGCAGTCCCCTTACTATTGTATGGTACCGGTAGTGAATTTTGGGCTTTAACTAAAAGAGAAGAGAAGATCATAGAAGCAGCTGAAATGAGATTTCTGAGAAGTGTGGCTGGTTGCAAACTTCTAGATAAGAGAAGAAGTGAATATATTAGAAATGAGCTAAATATCTTTAAACTCTTAGATAGAATAAAAGAATCTAGAAAAAACTGGAAAGAACATGTTCAAAGAATGGAAGATTATCGCATTCCCAAAATTATACTTAAATACAAACTAAAAGGACGCAGGAATGTTGGTAGACCGAAGAAGAGATGGATCCAACTTTTGAATGAGAATCTATGAGACCGGAACAGGCCACATGGGCTTAATCCGTGATTGTTGATGATGATGATGATGATCTTTTACCGGGGGCACGCCGTAGCGTAGTGGTTAAGGCACTGCGCTACAAGCCGGAAGGTTGAGGGTTCGAGTCCCGGTGGGATCAGGATTTTTAAACTGACCCAAACCTTCTGGCGGCACTATGGTCCTGGGGTCGACTTAGCCTCTAACTGAAATGAGTACCAGACGCTTGTTATGGGGTAAAGACGGCCGTCACGCAGGGCTGACAACTCGGCTGACATCAAGTGCCGATTGTCCGGAAAAGTGGGAGCCTTAACCTCCTACTATCCCAAGGGCCTCCCGAGGCCTGTTGTGGGATACCTTTACCTTTTATGTTTTTATCGAATTAAGTTGATTACACGATTACATTAGGACGGCTATTCTTCAGGGAAATTGTGGTTCGAATTCTCTGGCATTTCACATACAATTCTCACAAAAAAAAGTCATCATGGAAATTAAACGTAGCCAGGAATCGAACCCGGCCCACAGATGTGAAATTGTTACTTTTAGGCTTATTCTACGTTCTACGATGGCGTGAAAGCCCAGTGTTGGACCTTAGACTCTCCTTTGTTAGGAGTTACCGAACCAAGTTAATTTAGTTACGCTTATTTCCCTAAAGATGTCATGAATGGTATATAATAATAATAATAATAATAATAATAATAATAATAATAATAATGCTTTATTTTAGCTGGCCGAGTTAGGGCCATAAGGCCTTCTCTTCCACTCAACCAGCGAATAGTAGAATTATACAAAAATTACATACATATTACAATTTTAAGATATTATAAAATACAGATTAAACAAAATACAATGATGATGTGATCTAATACTAGCTAATACTAACAAAAACATAGAATATAATAAAATTAAAATGATATAAAATAAAGTAAGTAGCTTCCTAGATGATTATTAATGGAATGCTCTATATAGTTGTTATGCAGTTAATATGTGGTCAACATATCTACCCAATGAGGTATACAGTGGGCAACTAAAGTATTACTAGGATTAAGAACAAACTAACTCACTCACCGGCACAATCGAACCCGTAGCTCTCCATATATCCCTATCCTGAGCCAATGTTTTCCAATCATCTCATGTATAATCTACTTCCCTCAAATCATAGTTAATGTTATTCTCCCGCCTCATTCTTGGTCTACCAACTGGGCGTTTTCTCTCTGGTTTTCCTACAAGAAGCTACCAAACACGTCTTTCATTCCCCATTCGTGCCACATCGCAGTCTACGAGACTTAACAGTTCTCATTATATCTGGCTTCCTATAAAAACCATGTAATTCACTGTTATGCAGTCTTCTCCATTCACCTGTCTGTTCATCTATCCCTGGTCCAAAAATTTTCCTAAGAACTTTATTCTCAAACACTCGTAATCTTAAGAAGGATAGTAAATTTTGCTTAGATGCTTATTTATTCAAGCATAAGGATCTTTTACGAGCCTGAAAATTTTTAGGTTCGGTACCCAAGGCTTGAACTCCTTCCCGGAGGACTTGATTCTTGGATTTTTCCATCATAAAAAATATATCGACCCCGGCCGCGTTTGAACCCGGGACCTTCGGAACCAGAGACAAGAAACACAAAAGAAATGTATTTAATTCATTTCCAAAAGATGAACTAAATCGAATTAATAAATATATCCCACCAGTCCACCGCGGCCGACCAAGAGGCCTATTATTGTCATTATTATTGTTAGGACTATTATTATTATTATAATTATTATTATTATTATTATTATTATTATTATTATTATTATTATTATTATTGCAATATATTAGAGAAAACTCATTCTAGTTAACTGCAATATTTAACCTTTGTCATTTTGGCAATCAATTCAGTTTGGAAAACCCTGAGTATCTAGTTTTATTTTCTAACTGTTGCCATTGGTGAAGTGGCAATGTTTTCTAGGCCATACCCATCCTTTCATATACTTCATGATTTCATACAATTATAATATGACTAGCACTTATGCTGAAGGATAAGTATGGAGCATATGGTCTTTCATATCAAATCTTTCACATCCTGCGGCCGTCTTTTTCATGACGTACTTCAACTCGCTGGAAAATTAAATAAATATAATACTGATATTACATTTCCGAAGTGATTTGATTAATTCAGTGTCATATAAACAATTGTTTTGCCTCAAGGCTGAAAACCAGTTGATATAATATATTCTTTAATTACAGTAATATCCGTTAGATGTCTCGCCAGTTGAAGGCACATGTCTCTTGTATTTAATGAGATTCGCTTTTTAATGAGGACCATAGCTTCTTCATAATTAAGAATGTGTCAGCTTTACGTTCTTGTCATTTCAAATGCATTTTTTGTTTGCTTTTAAAATTTCTCGAATTTGCCTTTGATTATTACTTACATGTTTTCCAAACATTTTAATTGGAATTTAGGTCTGGGTGTTAAGTGGTTCTAATTATCATTAAACATTTTTATTCTAAAGAATATAAATTCTGAAAGTTTATTATTTTTTTATTTAGGAATATTCTACAATACAGTGTTTATCTTTCAACCCAAAGTGATATGTCGCCAGATCTTCCTGTCTAAAGCATCTTCTTTCCTCAAATCTCTAGCTTCCATACTTGTCTTCACTCCATCCATTCATCCATCCATCGTTCTCTAGGCCTGCCTCTTCCGCTTCTTCCATTAGCTTTCCAATTAAGGATCTTCTTTGGTATTCTCTCTTCTTCCATTCTTATGAGGTGTTCATACCATTTCAAACGAAAGTTTATTGAAGACTTCAATTATTACACGGTAATAGCATTAGGGCATTTTTTAGATAAATATATTCTTAGATTTGTCATAGATTATTAAGCATTGAAAGATTGCATAGGTGAATCGGTTTAGATCGCCCTTAGAAATTCTATTTAACTCTTAATTGAAGTCGTTTTTGGCATCTTCGGTTACATCTAGGGACCGAATTTTCATGCATTTCACATTGTTACCCGTAACTGGAATCTGTATGTATCTATCTACAACGGCGTAACAACCCAATGTTGAGCCTTAGCCTCTCCTTTGATAACAGTTACTAGATCAAGTTAATTTAGTTACTCTTATTTTCCCTAGAAATGTCATGAATGGTATGCGGTGAACATACCGACCCAGTGAGACATCTAGTTGCCAACTGAGGTATTATCAGGATGAGGAAGATTGTAAATTTTGCAGAGAGGCCTTTTTATTCAGGCTTGCGATTCTTTTACGAACCTGAAAATCTTCAGACTAGGGATCCACGATATAAAGCCCCTCCCGGAGGACTTGCTCCTTGAATTTTTCCATTAAAAAAATAATTTTACAACTGCCGGGTTCGAACTCGCGACCCTCGGTACCAGAGGCAAAGGAACATAACCACTAGTCCAATGATCTCTAATCTATATGCTTATGTGTAATCTATAGGACTTTGGATTATCACTGAGTTTGTTAATCATGGTTTTGAGTTACACATAACTACATATTTTGACTCCTTTTTCGTTAATATCAAATATTTTTAATAATGTGATACCATGTTCCGCTCCGTAGCCGAGTAGTTAAGGCAAGAAGTCTTTGAGCAGAGCTACAGAACTTGCGCTGGTTCGAATCTCCATGGGGGTAGACATTTTCTCGTTGAATTTCGGTGCCCAGCATCGTGAGGAGTTTTGGCAGCCACAATAAGTAGCGGCTTCAGGTTGAGAAAACCAGCTATAAAGACTGGGGGATCCGACATGCTGACAACATTTCACCTCTACACTGGCTGGATGATCGTCTACCTCTCTGGTTATGACATGTGGATGTAAAGTCAGCAGCCGGCTGGTAGGCCAAGGATTTTCAAATGTTTCGTCCCATGGAGTTAGTTAAATGGCATGTTAATACATTTTTCAATTACATTATTTGCTTCTACTTCTTTTGCAGGTGAAAATCTTCTCAACTTCGTGGCACTTGGTGTTTTTGCATATTTCATTACTGATACTAGCAGTTGAACTTGTCCTCAATTAGATCACCAATAAAAATGACTATTTTGTACAGTAGAGTATGTGTTATATACGTAGATAGCCATCTTGGTAGAAGCTTAGCTAATGTGCGCGCTGTCCCGAATGGGATGCCAGATTAGAATCCTGGCTGTTGTCTCGAATTTTATCCCACCAACACTATCCACTTCTCTTCCCTCCCATAACAAACTAACTTATACACCTCACTGATAATATTCTTTTAGCAATATTAATATATTTAATTATTTATGAAAATAATATTAAGAATAACAAATATTTTTATTTGTTTTGTTTTAAATATTGTATAATCGTAAAATTAGTTTTCTATATCTCATTATTTTCCTTTGATATACACTAGACAGGGACAATTTAATATGCCTTGCTTGTATACATTTTATTATTAGTTTTAGTCTTAATTTTAACTAATATTAACTGGTTGTATTATAGATCGTAATATATTAGATATTATCTTTTGATCAAATTTTTACTTAGTGTTTAATATTAGAGTTAATTAAGATTGTTATATTCTGATGTAATATATGTTTGTCCTGGTGAGTGTAAGAGAAGGCCACATGGCCTTAATTCCACCAGGCTAAATAAATCTAATCTAATCTAATAATTTCATTTAATTTCACCCTTCAACTCGTCTCACGTAGGAAAAACAGTCTGGTGTAACATCACATCAATTTAAATCAATCCACCCTGGCCGAAATCTTAAGTGTCCGAAATCTCAACTGTCTGTATACGTGGGAAGTTTAACCTTTAACTGACCCAAGGTCCTCTTAAGGCTTGTAGTGTATAACTTCACTAGTTTAGCTGTAAATTTATTTCTTTAATTAGGAATATTCCACAATACAGTGTTTCTCCTTCAACCCAAAGTGATTTGTCGCCAGAGGTTCAGGCCTACAGCATCTTCTTCCCTCAGATCTCTAGCTTCCATACTTCTCCTCACTCCATCCATCCAACGTTCTCTAGGTCTGCCTCTTCCACTTAATAGAAGAATGAAGGATCTTATTTGGTATTCTCTCTTCTTCCATACTTATGAGGTGTCCATACCATTTCAAACGCTTTTCTTCCATTTTTTCCAACATTAAAAGGGTAATAATAATAATAATAATAATAATAATAATAATAATAGGAAAAGCGCGCACAAAAGTGCATTAGTTTATGTCTCTGCTGTATACCAGCAACGATTGTGTTCTCTTTAAACAGACATTGAAATTATATCTTTCACGCGGTTTATCACAGAGCTTGCACACGCGGTCCCTTGACGGATCATGATAGTTTGAATTTTTGCAGAGTTTATGGTGATATCCATGCACTGCCAGTCTTATTATTGAACTGCGTATCTTGTTGTTTGGTCCAGTCCAGTCTCGATTGATCATTGCATCTGTTGCGTAAAAATCGTCTGATATTCTTTTCTCTTCTTTTTTTTATTTCCTTCAAAGCAGTTTCCTGTTTAGTAGCTGGTAGCAGGAATTTTATGCGTAGATCTTCCATGAGGAAAGTTTCCCGTGCTAATTCATTTGCAATACTAGATGGAGCAAATTTGGAGATCCCCATTGCTGCTTTTAGAAATGTTGCTTTCACTTTTTCTAAGGTGTTTAAGTCTCCGTAACTGAGGTCAGTCCAAATGATTTCTATTCCATACGTTAAGATGGGATAAAAGGGTAATAAAAAACATAGTATCACCAACTCCATGCATTTAATTTAAAGGGCAAAAAGAGCAAACTTTTACATGCTATTCAGATTCGTTAATTATTACATATTTTGATACATAGATCCCGTGATTCCCGTTACTTTATTATTATTATTATTATTATTATTATTATTATTATTATTATTATTATTATTATTATTATCATCATCATCATCATCATTATTATTTACACCATCAATTCATTATCATTATCATCATCTTGTTATCATTATTATGATAATAATTTTCATGTGTTAAAGTTAAGATTGCTACTTGGTATAATGAGAAATAAAGACTTCTGTCTTTTGTCTTGGTTCCTAATATGAACAGTGAAGTAGTATATACTGTCTGAGTTGCAATCTTAAGTTTTAATACACAAAAATGCTTTCCCTAATTGTTGTTATTGTAAATACATAGAGCAATTTCATATTATGCGTCAGAACACATTGTCGGTTGGATAACATGGTATATTTCCTGTTATATAACTTAATCATTCCCCAAATCAGCTTTTAGACATTTGATTTCCTAGAACATTTGATAGATCATTACCCTACACCCAAAGCACCTAGCCTATATAAAAATGCCTAGATAACATTTGTAACAAAACATGAATAATGAATGCGGTGAACATCCGTGAATTTCATAAAACTAGATCAAGAATATTAATCTCTTTAGAAAAAAAAGTTTTATATGAAAATCATATAAAACAGTAAGTTTTATTTTTACTTAATTAAATAAAAAAGCCTTTATTCAAATATTCACAAAGACGAATGTATTCAATAGGCATTATTGTTGTTGTTACTATTATTGTTGACTATGTCAGGGGTTCCAAACTACGGCCCGCGGCCCTCCATCACTTTCTACCCGGCCCCAGTAGGCCTGTAACATTCTAATATATTAAAATATGCTAAGGGTAGGCCTATAATATTAGTCTATCAGTAATGGAACAAGAACTTGTGAAATATGTTACAACGACCTAACAAGAAAAGTAGTAAATCAACACGCACTTATAATAATAAAGTAAAGTAAAGTGATCCCACAACAGGCCTCAGGAGGCCCTTGGGGTAGTAGGAGGTTAAGGTTCCCACATTTTCTAGACAATCGGCACTTTATGTCAGCCGGGTTGTCAGCCCTGCGTGACGGCCGCCTTTACCCCCAGAACAAGCGTCTGGTACTCATTTCCGTTAGAGGCTGAGTCGACCCCAGGGCCATAGTGCCGCCAGAGGATTTGGGTCAGTTTAAAAATCCTGACCCCAACGGGACTTGAACCCTCGACCCTCCGGCTTGTAGCTCAGTGCCTTAACCACTGCGCTACGGCGTGCCCCCACTTATAATAATAATAATAATAATAATAATAATAATAATAATAATAATAATAATGATAGTAATATCAATTCATTTATTTTAGCAGATTTCACAATATTTCACATCTTCCCGAGCCCAATTAATATATTATCATTCACTATACTCTCTCTGTCATCCTAATCTCCATCGCTCAATTCGTTTTCCACTGATGCTGCTCAAAACACCATCAATGCTCGTTGTTTTTGGTTGTCATCTTCTTGTTCTTCTTCCATGTGGCACCCATTCTAGTACCCTTCTTTGGGATCTGCCTACATGACCATACAATTTTAATTCTATGCTATTCATTAAATTTACAATTGAAGTTTGACCATTCATCTTTGTTTAATTACACCATTTCTTATTTTATCTCTTCTAGAAACCGTAATAATAATAATAATAATAATAATAATAATAATTAATAATAATAATAATAACAATAACAATCCACAACAGCTATAATATGGTCTATGGCCCATGCCAGCTTGATGTTACTTCCATTTGATCCGCGATACAAGTAAGTTTTGGCGGTTCTGCTCTATGTGATATAACGTTTAACATCTCTCAGGGATCTATAGTGTGTGAGATGTAAGTATGTGATCGATATTTATAAATCTTACTGGCTGCCCGTTGCTTTTAACGTCTAGAAGAATGTCTCAGTACAAAATATGATACAGGGATGATGCCAACGTTCAGCCCCTTGGACCGGATAACAAAAACGTATTGTTCAGCAGCCAAATATGTATAGCCTATCAAGTACATACTTAGATCTCACGCACTATAGTATTCGATTCCTGTTAAAACTATAAATTTTCCTTTGAGTATAGGGTATTTATCGGGATCCAATTAGCTCAGTAAGGATAACTGAAAGGTTACTTTATATGAGATTTACCCTGTTAGAAAAATATATATTAACGTTAAGGCATTCCGTCAGGCTAATCGTGTGACTCCCTGTACTTGTTCACTTGATTCTGGTTTTTCAGACCTTCGTTGCTGTTGCTGATACTTTTTCTTTTCCACCTCAATATGTTTTAATCTGATTAAATCAATATTTACATTTTAAATCATACAATGCAAATATATAATTTGATAATATCGTTCTTCTTAAATCATTACGTTGAATTGAACAATATAACATCTACTTAATATTTATATTATAAGAGTGGTTAAGAAATGCACGTCTTATTTCGTACGTAATCACTAAGGTAACGGATGTAAGAGGTAATGCTTTATAGGAAAGTCACCGGCGGGGATCAAGTAAAGATATTTCGGTTACAATACTTTAGTTGTGACCCAGAGGAACTCATAAGTCATGACATGTGGTCAGTGCACGTGCACTCCCTCAGGAAGAGCAAGATTGAGAAACAACAGTGGTGGGGGAAGTACTACCTCAGGGAATTTGTGGGAGGAGGAGGAGGAGGAGGAGGTTAATACATGCATGACACTCAACCTGGCGCCTTAATCGGCCCGGGGCACTTTATGCGGAAAAGCAGCCATGTTGACTTGCTCCAGCGAGGGATGCTGCGAGAAAATGCATTATCCTTCCGGGGTAGAGCTTTCAGCAACTTTACATGATTAAGTGTTTGCAAGTTTATCTTATGTTGTTGGTACTCCTTTGCATGTGTCGACGATCCTTCAGCTCGATATATTTTTTACCATGGTTCATTGTGACATTAGACCTGTACGTGGGCATGATTGGAACTTCATTTAAGAACTAGCTGTTTGTGTCTTAATTTGTATATGAAGGGTTATACGGGCAAAAAAGTATGACAAATTGTAATAAACGTATTGACTTACGGTTCCGCGCTGTAGCCGAGTGGTTAAGGCAAAATGCCTGGCGCAGAGATACGGGACTTGCACTGGTTCGAGTCTCCATGCGGGAAAACATTCATCATGGGATTTTGACCAGTAGATAGGACAGGTGTACATCCAGAATCATGACGAATTTGGGTAGCTACAATAAGTAAAGGCTCCAGGTTGAGAAAAACAGCTATAACGTCTGGGGGACCCGAAATGTTGACCACATGTCACCCCTAAAGTGGCTGTGATTAATACATGTGATGTGAGGTCTTACGAGTATTTGAGAATAAAGTTCTTAGGAAAATTTTTGGACCAAAGAGAGATGAACAAACAGGTGAATGGAGAAGACTACTAACAATGAACTACATGGTCTTTATAGGAAGCCAGATATAATAAGAACAGTTAAGTCTCGTAGACTGCAATGGGCAGGACATTTTGCACGTATGGGGAATGAAAGACTTGCATGGAAGCTTCTTGTAGGAAAGCCAGAGGGAAAACGCCCTGTTGGTAGACCAAGAATGAGGTGGCAGAACAACATTAACTATGATTTGAGGGAAGTAGATTATACAGGGAATGATTGGAAAGCATTAGCTCAGGGTAGGGATGTATGGAGAGCTTATGTCCGCGCGGCCATGAACCTACGGGTTCGATAGTGCCAGTGAGTAAGTAATAAAGTAAGATGTGAGGTCAGCAGACGGCTGGTAGGCCAAGGGCCTTCTAGGACTGTCACGCCATGGAGTCTCGTTATATCTAGAGCAAATCAAAATATATTGTAAATAATAATTGTATTGCAGATATACCAAGTAATCAGTCTCATATATCACCTGTAGAGTTAAGTCCTTACGGCTGGGGGACCCGACATGCTGACCACATGTTACCCCTACACTGGCTTACGATCGTTTACCTCTGTGATTATCATGCGTGGACGTGAGGTCGGCAGCCGGATGGTAGGTCAGCCAAACAAGAATTTCTCGTGCTAGATATTTACAGTAAATGTTTTGGATCGCAGTGAACGTAAAATAATTTAAAACTGGAAACTAATATTGTACATTATTATGTAATTTGACACAACTATAAGTAATTTTTACTCATTAGTTTTTCTACTGTTTGAAAAAAACAATATAAATTAACTCAATGTATCTTTAGGATTCATTATCAATATAAGTGTTACTATTGAAATGTAATATATATATATATATATATATATATATATATATATATATATAGTTGTCCACCGCTGTGGTCTCGGGGTAGCGTGCTGCCTTGTCACGCAGCGGGCCCGGGTTCGATCCCCGGTCGGGACAGTTTTTCTGGGTGAGGTTTTTATCGGGGGTTTTCCTCACCTGTAAGAGAAATGTCAGGAAAACTTTAAGGCCCAAACGGTCCCCGAAATCATATGGCCATCGCAATCATAATCATTCATATTCATCTTAGATTAAGCTTAGGATTTCATTACTAGGTTAAGCTTAGGATTAGGAACTCTCCTGGCGCACCATTATCATCATCATCACCCATCATATCGTCGGGGCAACGTAACCGCGCCTTCAGGCGCCCCAACCTGAGAAGAGGGTTACAAGTACGCCATGTCAGGAGAGAAACCAGGAATGTCGAAAAGACAAACCTGGGGCATTTAATATATATATAGTCCACCGCTGTGGTCTCGAGGTAGCGTGCCTTGTCACGCAGCGGGCTTGGGTTCGATTCCCGTTTGGGACAAGCTTCCTGAGTGAGGTTTTTTTGGGGTTTTCCCTCACCTGTAAGACAAATGTTAGGAAGCTTTACGGCCCAAACGGTCGCCGAGATCATCTGTCCATCATTATCATACTCGCCGCCGTGGAAAGCAACGGGAAGCACAACACCTATAAATCCCTAGTAAAGCTGAGGGTATAGCATGGAAATGCCAGATTGCAGTGAAAGACCTACCCTTGGGCAGAACACTATAGATAGAGATATATATTTAATTAATTAAAATATTGTATGGTATTGTTTTTGACCGTGGGTTCCCGATCTCAAATTGCTTGTCTGCAACTCCTTTTCGTTAATTTAATTATTGTCTGTACATTTATGCGTTATAGAAATGTTTTTAACTAAAGGCTACTCTTCATTAAGTATGTCTACTAGTAACTGTCTAGGCTCTAGACTGCCCTGTAGTTCTGAATCTTCCTAATGTTTAATCTCTACCTCTGTCTTGTCTCTTCCATAACCCTTTTTTTTTTTTTTTTTTGCTATAACATCACAAGCACATTATTTTATGCGCGATAACTGGGTTCTAGATTGCAACGACAAGAAAAATCGATATTTATATTTGATTCTACATATTTCGCTCTGCGGGTGTAGGGTTCGGAAGTAGAGGTAAATCCTTTTTTTTTTTTTTTTTTATTAACGTCTGAAGACATGATATGTATAAATTTTGGGTCATTGTTGGCCAGAAAATGGTGGGTTTTATTCGACCTTTTTCTACTTTTTTGGCTTATTGGTCCTTTTTAGCTTTTTTTAGGTCTTAACGGCTTTTCTTGCAACTTTCTATTCTTTTGAATAGATTCATGCCATTTGTATAATTCAAAAACCCGCAGAGTCTAGTCTCAATTCCAACTTATTTTAAGAACACTATCTAGTTTTACTTCCGAAAGACCTTTTATATTCCAAACACTTTCGTTCCGCGAGAAATTACTGAATCCTTTCAAAATATCTCATTATTTTTAACCACCAGCCAACTGTCCGTCTGAACTATTGTATTTCCACTTCAAATTTTCTAAGAAGCTGCCACTTTGTGAAAATTACCTTGAGGAGAGGGTAAGGCAGCGTGGTTGTCTTTATTTACTCGTTAGCAACTGCAACACTTTTTACGTCTTTTTCCAGTTGTTAGTCTTTTTAAAAGTTTTTTTATAGGCATTTTATAGATCCTCAACTTTCCAGCCCTAGTTATTACACAGCTAACAGAATGGATATTAAGTTGGTTATCAAGAGGATGCATGAATTTAATAATACTTATACAGTAAAACCTGTCTTAGCCGGAACCTCTATAAGAAGGAAACCTGTAGAAACGGGAAAAAATCTCCAGAACGATACGATTTTATACGTAAAATTGTCCTGTATAAGCCAGAAACCTTCATAACGCGGAAACGGAATGGTTTTTAAGGTACCAATAGTTAATTTTTACCTCAGTAAGACGGGAAATTATTCTTAAACACGTTCTAATTACAGTATTAATGACCACACGTGAAAATTCTGCATATGACGCTTTCTGAATTATATCGTTTTACCTTCTTTTGTTGCTATTGTATTGCGGGGATACCCTTGCTTATGTGTGACAGCGGGGAATCCCTCGCTTTTCTTTGCCTGCTTACGTTACCTGCGAGGGAGTTGGGAAACTCTTCAGTCTTCCTGTAGTTGAGTTCCTTCTCGCTTTTGTGTAATAAAATTGTTTTGTATTGCCGTGCAAACTGAGCTGTGTTACATACACTATTTTGTCTGTATTTCAGTCAGTACGTTATGTCTTTAAAGCGTGCATACAACCCCTTAAACTGCGTGAAAAAATTCAAGCTTGTAATTTGGGAATCCTTTATAAGAAGGAAAACTGTCAAGATGGAAATATATTTAAGGAATCGTCATGTTCCTTCATAGACAGGTTTTACTGTACTAAAATAATAATAATAATAATAATAATAATAATAATAATAATAATAATAATAATAATAATAATAATAATAATAATAATAATAATAATACTTTTCAAGCTGGTAGAGTTAGAGGTCTAATGGATATGTTTTGATTGTAACCGTTATGTCATTTTTTAAGACTGCAATTACGGTATGTTTTTATTTCAATAAGACTGCCAGAGTTTATTTTATTTAGTTTAATGCAAGTGGTAATTATAATTTGTATTTAAATTCTGTGATTTTTAACTTGGCACAAGTGCCTGCTTAGGTTTAAGGACAGACAAGTGGGTTGGGCCGGTCGAACGGTCATCTCACTGGCACTATCGAACCCGAAGGTTCATGGCCGCGCGGACATGAGCTCTCCATACATCCCTATCCTGAGCCAATGCTTTCCAATCATTCCCTGTATAATCTGCTTCCCTCAAATCATAGTTAATGTTGTTCTCCCACCTCATTCTTGGCATAAAGTTCTAACATTCCATGTTCCTTGGAACATGTCCCTGTGTTTGAGCCTTTGGCATGGGTTCCCTGAAGTAGTCCCCGCCCGGAGAACCGAATGGGGGACTATTTGACCTCCGGAAAATTTTACCCCAGATGAACCCATGTCCGCATTTCTTGACGGTTGTATTTTTACGGTGAAAGATCGTCACTCTTTCGCCCTCTGAACAAAAGGACAAGTGAATATTTTCTTTCATCAGCTCTCAGTAGTTGACACGCACTAAAGAGCTGATTACTTGGATGACAGTCCGGTCACCCTCTGTTCTTAATCCATGGTACTTGTGCCAAGTTAAGGTCACAGACTTTAGATTAATTTTTATATCAGCCGTATTTTTGTACCCTTCTATATTCATGTGCATTATTTATTAAATATATTTTATTTACTCATGCTTGTAACTCACCTTAGTGTAACTACTCTCGTATTACCCTATGGTTATAATTCCTATTTGGCGGGCATGGATTTATGCAACATGGAAATATCATCAGGAAAATAAAAAAAAACAATGGTATTCAAGGGCACTCATCCAGTTCGGACAAAGATAATATTAGAAAATAAACCAATAGAACAAGTAGTAACATATAACTTCCTAGGTTGCGAAATATCGTACACAGCGGAAACAGATATAAATAAACTAAGTTAAATTATATAACAAGAACACTAAAAATAACTTTGAAAAATAAAGCCAGGAAAGACTCTATAATGAAACTATATAAGACAATTGCAGTGTCTATTATTACTTATGGATCCGAAACATGGACAGTGACAACACAACAATCTGTCAGAATACGAGCTGCTGAAATGAAATTCCTCAGACCAATAGTAGGATATCAAAGAACAGACAAAAAACATAACACAAAAAATAAGACAAACTAAAAGTAGAGGAATTAAACACAACAATAGTGAAATACAGAACGAACTGGAAAGAACACTTGGCAAGGATGACTCTGAGAATAGAATACCAAAAGCAGCATACAGCTATTCACCACGAGGAAGAAGAAGTTTGGGAAGACCAAAGAAAAGATGGAAAGAGCAGCAATTTGGAGCCGGAACAGGCTAGTAAATAAGCCTAAACCGTGATGAAGAAGATCATGATGAATTTATTAGGCATCGCGATTCATGGGAGAATATAGGATACACCCCCATACAAAAACGTAACCTCTCCTCCGTTCATAATTATAAAAACATCGTTTTATTACAATTATTTACTGTAACATTTAACCTGAAGTAAACTTCTTTTAGATTACATAACTGAAAAAGTTGTATCGCCGAATAACACATTTATGATTATGCTAAATTCGATCAGGCTTACTTTTGTATTATTAAGCCAATCTTTAAAATCGTTATTGGTGTAATATAATAGCTAAAGTGGGTAGAAAAATAAATTTCTTATTCTAAACTATGAAGAATTATGAAACGAGAACAGCAAATTTTACGTTAAGGCAATGGCGAATCTAAAGCACTTGAGATAAACATTAATACTTCTTAATATTTTGACAGTATATCCATACTTCAAGAAAATGTTAATATTTCTGCATATTTAAGAATTTAGCGAATTTTACATGTATCTGAAGGAGTCAAGGACTTTTTGAAAAAAAGTGTTGTAAACGGTAAAAAAAAAGGCAAAGAAATTGCATTTTAAAAACCTGATATACATTTTGTGCCCCTGTATTAAGCTGTACATTTTTATTGAAGCCAATACAACAATTTGATTTGTAAAAATGTCCGGATTGTGTGGCTGTCTCTCTCGCGATTGAGGTCCGAGCTCGGTGAGGGAATCGAATTAAACAGGAAATAATTATTGGAAAAATCTTAGCATAGAGATGTTTGGAAATCTTATGTCCGACTGGCCATGAACCTGTTTGTTTGATAGTTAATATTGTTAAAACTATAATTAGGATAGTAAATCCAATGGTATCTTTAATAGAAAAGTATGGATGGAATGAAATTTTATCAAAACTGAGTTTGTTATTGTACGTTATCGGTACGGATTGAGAATGTATTGTTATTTTGAATTCATTCTATGTGAATGATTAGTGATTAACCGATAATTGATTGCATTCTATTTTAAATTCTTGAAAGTTAATTAACGAATTAAAATTACACATTTTACTAGTCTATACTTTTAAAATAATTTTATAATTATAATGTAAATGAATAATCTTAATTAATCATTATTTACCTTCCAGTATATTAATGTAACGCTGACAGAGGAAAAAAATAATGTTTTTGCGCAATAGTGCGTTTTGTCGTACTTACAGCAATGGCGACCATTATTGAAAGTTCAACTTCTACATTTCGGGATTGCTAACCTAAATAACTATACTGTAATATTACATTTGCACCCACGTGCGGGAAGTAAAACCACTGCCCTCTATATATACTACGTACAATGTATAGACAGAAAATATCCAAAAGATAGTGTTAATATACAGTATACGAAACAAATCACTGCATTTTAAATGAACTAAACTTTATTTGAAACAATATAAAACAATAAATACGAACTTGCGGCCATATTATCAATAATTGTTCTCAAGGCCTCGAGTTGTTTCAACTAATAAACATTGCCCACACTCTTAACGTCAGTTAATTGTTTATAATGAACGCAAATATTTCCAGCAAAGATGTTATTATTTTACTTTTATTTATTATTTTGAAAACACCATCGCACAAAAAATAATGTACAACGCACGTTTGTGAAGTGTTTTACAGGATCTCGGAAATTAAAAACCTCGCTTTCGCTCGGTTTTTAAAAATGTTTCCTCAATTCTGTAAAAACCACTTCCCAACCTCGCATCGTAATATACTATTTTTCTTTTATTATTTTGTCATGATTTCATTTTTTTATAATGTTTCGACAATCTTTAGTGTGCGTGTGTGTGTGTGTGTGTGTGTGTGTGTGTGTGTGTGTGTGTGTGTGTATATATTTTTTTCTGGTAAATTTTTCTTCATTTTTTTACCCACTAATAATACCTACCTCCCTAAGAGTTGACATGAAAACTTTATTTCATCCCTTCCTTCAGGAAGCCTAAGCTGTATTTGAGTAAGTAAACTTATCCCTAAAATTTGCAATGTCTCCTAAACATTACATAGGTGTAATTGTATTAATATTTTAAAGAAAATAGTAGAAAAACGGAGTAGAAATTAGGCCTACTTAAACTTATGTTGAATTGCACAATATAAGTGATAACTTACATTATTTTGTTTTCACTGCGTTCCGACACATTTAAATAACTATCACGACAAATTAGTGTTTCGCCAATTTAAAGGTTAATGTTAAATTTAATGTTCCTTTTTAAATAAGTAAAATTATCGACATTGTGTTTAACTGTCAACTTTAAAACTAACTTCAATTTGTGGACTGTAGTGAACACAATAGCATTGTAACATTTATATTCGTAAAAAAATAGCTGTTGAAAAAAATGTTGACATTATACTTAGGTGTTGATTTTATTTTATAATCTAAATGTTTGCCTGACAACTGAATCATTTGTTATGGGATGATAAAGCCATTGCAGTTAATATGATTTTTTGATAGACTGGTTTATGATGTTTTATTATTTTTGTTTTGTACCACAAGTCGTTAATTTTGCTCTCTCGCATGAGTTCTACAAGTTTGTTCCTTTGACACATAATTTTTACGATCTTTTTTATAGCGCTCTACAATATTTTCTATTGTTTAATTTGTAATCAAACTTGCCGCCTCTTTTAAAGTTTAGTTGCTTAAAAACATAAATCATTTTAATACTCTTCGGAATCCTCTGATTGATTTCGAAATAAGAAAGAAACTTGGATAAGAATTTATTTCAACATATTTTTTTAAAGTTTAAAGTTATAATACTGTATGTGAATAGTAGTCTACAGTTTCTAAAAAAAAAAATTTTGGTTACTTCATGACAAAATATAAATTTCGCTAATGAAATCTGTGATCACAGCTAATACATTTAGTATATACCCACTACCTTTCAGAAAAAAAATCCCAGAATAATCACTATTCTTAGCCCTTAAATTAGGTAAACGCTAATTTCTCATGCCATTTACTTAAATGTGTCGAACCGCAGTGAAAACTGCAAGTTATTACTATCTATTGTATAATTACACGTAAAATTGTCATTTTCGCTCATTTATTTTTCTATTGTTTTATTAAAAATGTTAAATAAATTAAACCGATTATTATATAGAACACATTGTAAATTTAATAATAAAGAGAGAAATGTTCACAAGTCTTTTTTTTTTTGTGTATCAGAATACGTGGTATCGATCACAACTTTTCTCGTAGTATACATAAAACAAACGTTTCAGACGCCTGGTGGAAATGTCTTCTGCTGCACGTCTTGTGGTGAAATCCGTGAATGGCTAGTCTGTCGACATGCCTCAATTGCTGATTTGCCTCTGTCAGTCGATCATGGCACTGGAGGTGAAGAAATCCTCGTCTACTTCTTCCCTCCTCTGTTGTACGCCCTTCGTCACTTCCTCATATGCAGCCATTATCTATTTAAGGATTAAGAAATACTATGAAACAAACATCTCTATAACTGGTAAACATGTCTCAATTGCTGATTTACTTCTGTCCAGAGTCGGTCGATAATGGCATTGAAGGTGAAGACATCCTCGTGAACTTTTTCCCTCCTCTGTTGCAGTCCTTCATCAGTTCCTCATACGCAGTCCATACCTGGGAAAGTAGTATTGTCCTGGGTTTCTAACATCTTCACAGTGCTAAGAAGACTTGAAAGATGATCATGATAGCAATTAAACTAAACTCATAATGGTAATTTTTCGACTTAATTTATTTCTTGTTGAACCATGCTTGAAGATGGCCAATTGTTATACAAAATACAGTTT